>JAGFML010000021.1:0-473433 GCA_021030945.1 Pyrenula aspistea
TCATCATCATCATCATCATCATCATCATCATCATCATCATCATCATCATCATCATCATCATCATCATCATCATCATCCCGCGCGTCGCAGGAGGAGGCACGGAAGAAATCCCTCAGCGCCAAGCCGAGCACATACCCGTCCTCGATGGCGTGGCCCGCGCCGGACCCCTGGTGCGGCAGCATGGCGTGCGCCGCGTCGCCCAGCAGCGCGACCTTGCCGTCCAGGTAGACCCACGTGTCCAGCAAGGGGTGGTCGTTGAGACGCCATTTCCCGGGCATGGGCTGCATGTGGGACAAGAGACGAAGCAGGGTTGGGTCCCAGCCGGCGAACTCGGCTTCGAGGTCGGCGAGGGGCGTCGTGCTGGACCAGGATTCTTTGAGGGAGGAGGAGGAGGAGGAGGAGGAGAGTAAGGATTCGGGTTTTGTGACGAAGGCGACGCAGTTGAGGAGGGTGTTGCGGGAGATGGGGAAGCAGAGGAAGTGTGCGTGCGGGGCGAGCCAGGCGACGGAGTAGGAGGGGAAGTCTTTAGGCCAGAAGGGGGTGATGGAGGAGAGCGGGGCGAGACCGCGGTACGCGATGCGGCCGCTGTATTGCGGGTTGTCCGGGTGGAATTGGGCGCGGAGAGCGGAGTGGATGCCGTCGCAGCCGATCACAAGGTGGGCAGTAGCGGTGGTGGAGTCTGAGAAGCGGAGGGTGACGATGGCTCCGGCGTCCTGGTTTGCGGTCAGGAGATTTTGCCTCGTGTAGCAATCAGAATTAGAAAGAGGCAATACCTCAACTCTTAGGCATTTCTTGTTCGTATGCAGCGTGGCACAATTCCTTGCCTTGATCTCGTTATACAACACCTCCAGGAATTCAGCACGATGCACCGACAGCTGCCGGATCTCCGACTGCTCGCAGCCCGCTTCAATGGTCACTATCTCGTCTCCATTATCGTACCTCCGCATCGATCGATGGACGTGATTCCGCTCTCCAGAGATGGCGTTGACCTGCTTCCCGACGCCAACAGCGTGCAGAACTCGGGCAGCGTTGACGGCGATGCCGACTCCGGCGCCGATTTCCGAATACTCCGACGCCTGCTCGTAGACGTCGATATACAGGTCGGGGACGGCATGGGACAGGGAGAGAGCACAGGCGAGGCCGCCAATACCGCCGCCGACGATTGCAACGCGGAAATCCTCTGGTCGGCGTGGAGGGTGGTGCAGAGAACCCATGATGAGATTTGGACAGGTCAAGTAGTCTTCCCAGTCACGTTATGTCCTTTGAATATTGGAGAAAGGTTCTGAAATGCCGCATTGGTTGCGTGTAGTCACTAAGGCCTCGAGCCATTTCGAATTGGGGCGCCGAGATTGACAAGTGATCGACGCAGGGTCCAGGAAAGAGGTGATCCTTTGTCAATGGACTCCCCGACTTCGAGGCAGACCAGTTGATAACTCTTCCACCCTCTCAAGATCAATGAGCGGAGTTTTGAGCGGGGAGAGAGACGGAGAAAGTGTCCCCGCACCCATCAGGACCCTCCATTTGGATGAAGGAGGATTTTTCCAATTCACTGGCTTGAACCCCGGCTCAAAGACCTCTTACTTTTTGCTAGACCATCATGTGTCAAGGCACACCACGCGTAAATGGGCAACACAAATAAGACAGCCACAGAGAACACTACTAGCGCACACCCTAGTTAAAATTATTCACCGCCTCTACAGACAGCGGACCACCAACTAATTTGAAAACAAAGAGCCAAGGTGTACAAAAAACATTAAACAGCTAAAACTATACACAATCTCACCATCGAAAGTAACTCTACTCTATTCTCTATGCTGCAGTCAACATCACCATGTGAATGCCTCCTCCAAGAAATCCATACTCCCCCAATGCATCCTCTCTCTCACCGCATTTCTAACCTCATCCGCAAACGCGCCCGGCCCACAAACGCTCACCCCTACCGCACCAACTCTATGAGGCCACTCATCGTCAATCACGATCCCCGGTTTACACCTCCCCGGAAACATCTGGACCGTCTGACTGGGACTGACCACCTCTCGCGGACTCTTTGGCTTCGTAACAAAGAGCTTGATAGACAGTCTTTCCCGGCGGCCCTCCATGGAGAGAATCTCATCCATCCACGTTCTCACCCAGCTCAGCATCTCGCCGCTTCGCACGCTCCAGACAAGTAAAATCTTGCGCGTCGCGACGGTACCTGCCACCGAGCAGGCCAGTAAGTGGCGGATCTGGACTAGGTGATGCGTGATGCCGGCGCCACCGGCGAAGAGGAGGACTGTGCCGTAGGAGCGGAGACTGTCGTGGCCGGAGTACGGTCCCTCGATGAAGCCAGACATAACGAGTTGTTTGTTCGGAGCCGTGTAGGCGGTGTCGTAAAGTTGCGCGGTCATGCCCGTTCGTTTGGACATGATGAGGGAGACGGAGGTAGGGAGCCTTTTCTGCACCCAGGGGAAAGGCCGGTCGGTGTTAGAGCCGTCGACTCGTTTCTCATAGGATGAAGGAGAGAGAGGGGGCTGTGGGGTGGATGGTGAGGATGGTTCACAGGAGGGGTCGCGGGCGCCGGTCGCGGGTTCAGAGGCGGTGTCTGTCCAAGCGACACTGAATGGATGCGACATCCACCACGATATCTTCGGGAGGTATGCATATACATGGCTGCCTGGTTGGATCACGGCATGGTTGGGTAGGTGGAACGTTACTCGGCAGGCTTCTCCTGGCAGAGCTTCGACCAGGACGCGGGTGGCACCGTTGTGTCGTGAAAAGTTGAGACGTATTATCCTGACGATCCGAATTATGCGATCCGCTGCCCATAGTCCTGCTCCGACTCGGATAAAAGGTAGCGCTGGTAGTTTTGCGACCTCCAGGTGGATGAAAACGCCGATAACAGCGATGAATGCGAGAGCTTGATGTAAATGAAGAAAGGTTTCATAGGCAGCATGTCGTACTGCTGACGGCGTTTGGAATAGAATGATCGTCATAGCGACTGTCCCAATGGTTCCGCAGAGAAGAAAATTATTGTTTGGGATCTCGGAAAACGTGGCGTTGGACCCCTTGGCTGCGATTGAGTTTGCGCTCCAGGCAATCGTATGAACGATGGTCTCCACGATGACAAGTCGACCGATCCATCTGTGAAACAGGTTGAAAGTGTCAAAGCTGACGTTCAGCAAAGAAATAAGCAGATTATTTCTCCCCGCAAAGACTATCAGCGGGACCATATTGACCACGGCCAGGCCTCCACTTCGACCTCTAACCTCGGCAATCAGAGACGCTTTGTTCGGGTTGCTGTAATCAAGGATGAGGGTGTAAGCGAAGTTGCTGAGAATGTAGACCACGAGAAGAAATGTGTGAAACCTTGAAGGCAATGTTCCGACATTGATGGCGCTTGAAAATTGGATTTCTCGATTGTGCCTCTTCTTTCCCAGTGGTGCATATAGCACATGCTTCTTCAGCCAAGGCCATATTGCGGTTTTGTCATAGGTCCAATAATTTTGTTGTCTAGAATTGGTATTGAGTGAGTAGAGATGCCGTTGGTGGTTGTTGAATAATTGTACAGTGCGACCGATCAAAATGACCAGCGTACAGAACCCTATTGATGCCCAAAGAACGGCAATCAATAATATGTCCAAGGAAAGCTTTACGCCTGTGAGACCATGTGTATACGGTATGATACCTGAGCCCGTCGGATTCGTAGCTGCTGTCGCACTCGAGTTCAGAGTTGGTGTTACGTTGTCAAGACTTCTCGAAAACGTAGACGTTGTGCCAAGTGAGCCGTCGAAAGCGCCATCCATAGCTGAGCTCCGAGCTCGAAGGTTGTGAAAGACAGTGTTAGCATGCTGATACACTATGGCCGGCATAATGTTTCTTTGTTTCGGGTAAGTGTCTGGAACGTACGCTTCAGCCAGTGAGGCGTCGTGGACTGTTCGCGAAAGGATTGAAGTATAATTTTGGAACGAAAGAATGGAACGCAATGTTGGTCTATCAAAGGAAGGCGGACAAAGATGTTCGCAATGTCAAAGCCGAGGGGTCGAGGGAGAAGCGTGGATATGCCCTTCGCAGTGTGCGTCGATTAGCAGGCCTCTTTGGGTGCTCAATAAAGCGGCTTTATTTGTCAATAAAGGGCTTGTGTAAATCCGTCTCCTTATCAGCTTAGTCTTAAACCGAGCACCAGTGCGACCAAACAAAGACACAATTGTCAATCAAATTACTTCAGTCTCATCAGGTGAACATGCCAAAGGTCACCGAGGGGAAGTCATGGTGGTCGAGTGTAGTGAATCTGTACTAGTTCAGAGGTCAGTGAATCGCTGGTCCTGGTCAGGTGCTGGAGGACGCACAGTGATGTATGATTTCAATCACGTAGCGGGCCGCCGGACCGTGATACGTATCTTTTGTGCACGACGCCCAGGGCTTGAACACGAAGAGTAGGTCTACACCAAGCCTTGGTCAGAGCTTGCAAGGGCAATCTACATTGCAGTCGATGCGGAGATGGAGGGTGAGAAACGAATGGAAATGAAATCTACCATCGATGCCGGCGCTCAAGAAATGAATGTAGGAGAGACGGTATGAAAGCCCAGATGTCTACCGCTGGTCACGAGAAATGGAAATGTGGGATTGGAGAAGGGCGCAAAGATGTTGACCCGTTGTGGCGGAAGCAACAAGCTCCCCTGGCCCCACGAGATAGGCCTGCTTGTTTCCCAGAAGGTCGAGCATCTTGCTTGTTTACCGTCATATTGGTGGAGGATGTTCAGGGACCAGGTACCACGGCGACGTGTCAGCCACTCTGCTGTATTCCAGACCGCCGGTCAAGACCTTGTTGAGGCGCCAAGCAGAGGAAGCTCCAGCTATTCCTTGACCGCGGCGGCTGAAGTGACCGCGAAAGGCAGAAAGCCAGTGGATCAGAGCGAAGGAGAGACGCTGTCGGGCAAAGGGGATAGGAGAGAAGTTTCAGCGGGAGGTGGAATTTTCCTTCAGCCAGGGGATATGATGGGGAGGTGATTGGACGCCAGAGCTCCGGTGTTTCTCGACCCGCCCGCCGCCCGCCGTTTCAATTTTCCCGCGCTTTCCCGCTTCCGGCCTGCCAAGCGCCCATCCGGACTGCCCTATCTGCGCCCTTCGCTCTCCATCTGCAAGATCTTCTCCAGATGTTTCAACTTGAGCGTTTCTCATTCGGCTCCCTCCGATTTGGATTGCCCGACCCTGGCAGCAATCAACCCAGGCATTCAAATAAGATGAGCTTGGCATTGAAACTTGATAACATTAAGATCGACGAGCCACATGCAAGATGATGAAAGTGTTCGGCCGCAGGTGAATAGATTACCATACTATCCAAGAACTACACTCCATATCTCCTAATCCGCCAAGCGCCTGCAGAGCAATATATGAATTGCTCAGATTCGGCTCTCATGACCGACCGGAAATTCCCATTCAAAGACCCCACGACTATTTCCACCGAGTCCGCACACCCCCCCCCACACTACCCAAATTTTACGTGTTGCGCTCTTCGCCTGGGCATATCGACTTACTCGAGGTGATATACTTTCAAGGGTCAAGGAAGTTGCACTCTGTCTAGAGAGGCCTCAGCTGTCCGCAGAAACATATTTTGGAATCGCAGCGAAGGTCATGTCACCAACACGTACGACCAAGTTCTTTTACTATCGATATGAGTATGTGACGTTTGTTATTGAATCGCGATGCCAATACGCCGGCACTCCTCCGTGGCTGTTCCCAAAGGAGAACATTTCTGCTCTTTTCTTGGGATTAGGGCCGTTCTTTCCGCTTTTTGCCGATTGCTGTACAAGATCCGATCTTACTTGACCAACGCCTCTGCAGCTATACATGCGAGGCACCTCTCTTCCAGTCTGATTTGCGGCCGAAAGCCCAGGTACAAACCTGAGAGTCGGAACATCGGCAGCTCGCCTAAACCTTTCCTCTATTGATAATGCTGTCCCGTTCAATGTCATCATTATTCACATTCCATGTTGATCTCCCTTTTGTTCATTCAGTTGCCTTCTACGATATACAAACTGTATTTCTGTCCTTCACCCTAATCTCCTTAACTCCTGCCATTTGCGTCCGCTCCGCCCGATTTCAAGGCTTGTACCTTGTATTCGGGAAACACTTCTTGCACTCTCCCTTCACATATCTCGTGCTCTTGTGTACATTCTCCGGCCGACATTCCTCTCCACGCTTATGTCTGCTGCACTCTTGCCAAAAGCCCTTGTAGGTGCCCAGAATCTTGCCGCATTGCTTGCATTGCGAGTGCGTCCATGTTTCGACGCACATGGCGCAGAGTGTGCAACTGTGTCAAAAGTAAAAAGGTTGGGCTTGTCTTGTCGCTAAGTAAATTGTTCGAAGATTGTAAGTCGAAGATTAGTGGTAGTTGAGTCGAATGAGTGAAAGGTGTTGTACCCCGCGATGAAAAATGAGCAAGATATACGCGGAAATCTTTGAATGTGTGAAAGAGTCGAATGGTATGGAATCTCCCGACTAGCAGCTGGAGAAGAAGCGAACCAGAAAACAAGAGAAGATCTCCGAACTTCACGTATCGAAGGACCTCGAACAAAGACCCAGGACAGCAAGACAGTCTATCATTGTCCATTGAGAAACGGTTACCTCTTTGTCCATAGTGGAAAGACCCATATGAGACACGGCATTGCTTTCTAAGACAAAGTGAAGAGACAGAAGGCGAGACCGTGAGAGATAGCAAAGCATGCGAGCGTATGCTTCTTGAATATTATCCAAATAGTTTAAAACATCTCGGTCTACAGACTCGGCAGACGGGTGGAAACGACACACGCCGCAGGGGGCACGTACCCAGCTTCGCGGACAGCCCGTAATGCGTTCAAACGCGATGGCGTGGGCCGTCGATCTATATATATAAAGTAACCAACACAAGTACCATTGCAGGGAACTAAGTGAACTATCTGAGTCCAGGCACTCTCGGCCAGATCTTGCTAGCACTACCGCCGACACGTTGTAAGGCTTAGCGGTAATATTTTGCCATGGTTAGACTAGGCCTTTTGATGCGATCGGAAAGTCCTTGAGATATACTATCATAAAGCGACAGATGTGGTCCCGGCGGGACTTCTTTCTATCGACGTTGGGACTTAGGGAATGTTGGTCATAGTCTAGGGTAGCAACCCTGCCAAGTGCTGCCCGGGAGTTTTCAGATCAACAGGGCAGGAAAGACTGGCGATGTGAAGAATCCCATTTTCCTTCTTATACGAGCTTCCCGCTCTTATCGAGATTTCACCGTACACTCTCACCCAAAAACATCATCATCCTCCCTTTCGCCTCTATCCTCTTCATCCCCGTCCTCCATCTCCCCTTCCTCTTCCAGCCCGCCCACCAGAAACGTCTCTCCCGCCGCCACTGTTCCCTCCGGCACCACATTCTCATCTTGAACCTCGCAGTCCTTGAGCTCGCAGTCCTTCCCCACCACTGCTTTCTTGCCGACAACGGTACCTGTCAGCGTGCATTTATCGCCAATCACGGCGCCGTCCATGATCACGCATCGCGTGATGCGGCAGCCTTCGCTGATGTTGACGGCGGGTCCGATGACGGATTCTTTGATGGTGCATTTCGAAGAGATAGCGGCGTTGTCGCCGACAAGCACGTCGAGCGCACTGATGGTCGTGCGGGGGGCGATTGTGGCGGTCGGTGAGATCTTTTGAGGGTGCGAGAGTAGCGAGGATGAAGGGGGGGCTTTGGCGAGGAAGAGCGAGACGGAGAGGAGGAGGGGTGTTGTGTCGACGCGGCGGAGTAGGGGAGCTGAGGGGGAGGAGGGGTGGAGGTAGGAGAGTATTGGCGGGATTGGCGGTGGAGTAGCATTGGTCTCTTGCTCGGTATCGGCGGCGGAAGAATGCGAGGAGGAGGGAGAGAGCGTATGGGGTTGTGGCACGCGGGATGCGAGGGGTTGCTGGGAAGGGGTGGGAGCCGAGGAGGGCTTTTGGGGTGTTCGAGGTGGCTGTGACGTCGTACGGGTGGAGCTGAGGGAGAGGAGGTCTATAGTCTCCTCGATAGGACGTTCGTTAATTGTATCATCTTCGGTTTCAGTTTGGGGTTTCCGGGCGGGGAAAAGCTTCTGAGCGCCGAATCGTGATCGAAAAGCTGCTTTACGCCAATCGGTTTTGGCCCATGTGCCGACTAGGTCTTCGCTGACGCTTTCAAAATCGCCGTTGAGTCGCGCGAAGTCCTTAGTCCAAAAGGGGAAGAAGTAGATGTGCGCGTCGCGGAACTGGGTCAGACATTTTACAGAGCCGTACCTTTTCAGTAGCGAGGCACGTATTTGCCATTGGTTTTTATGCTCCTCGCACTCTTCGCGAAGGCTGTCCATAGGAGTGGCCCAGACTAGTTTGCGGATGATCCCATCAAGCGAAGAAGAGTCGTAGCCTTTGATCGGTATGGACGAGAGATTTGTCAGGCTATCGAGTTTGGCAGTCGCGTTGAAGTCGCATTCCTCTCGCTTAACGCTTTCTTCTCGGCCAGCGGTGTTATACCACACGCTCAGTCCGCCACGTCTGCCGCCCTTTTCGCCTCCTAGGCCAACCAGCTTTGGGCCAGCGACATCAATCTCGTTACCGTCAGCCACACCGCCCAGACCTCCTTGATGAGTCATCCAAGCCTCGAGGAAGAGCTCGCCGCCCACATCGCAGACCAGATCGCAAGGGAGAAGTAGAAAATCAGACTTGATAGAGTCCTGAACGGCGTCGAGCCGCAGCAGCTCCGCAGTTCCGGTGGTGAATGTAAGATCAGCAGGGGCCAGGAGGCTAGGAGATGGAGATGGCAACGCAGTAAGAAATGGGTTTTGTTGGAGAGCAGCTGAGAGGGCCGATTGCGATTGAGGCGGTGTGATTAGAGTGATGTTTGAGATCCCCATGCGATAACACCAATCCAGAACGTACCATACCATTGGCCGATTTGCTATAGGTATGAGCGCCTTAGGATACTCTGCGGGTACCGAGGTGAAGGTATTTAATGATACGCCGGGTCCACACAGGATAAGCGCCTGAAAGCCAGTATGAGGCATGCTTGTTGCATGAGGCATTGTTGGTAGATTGGAGAGGGAATAATACGTCGCTAAAGGTGACGATCGAAGAGGTTTATAAGTCTCTAGCCGCTGATAGTCCTCTAGTGGAGGAGCAGGCGGTCCTTGAGGGCAGTATGGAGGAGTCACGCCTTCTTCTTTTCTTGCGGCAAGGACCGAGATCCACTTGAGACATTCGACGCGTCGATGAATGGCTTTGCGAGTGTGATTCTGTTGATGATCCTGTAAGATTGGCGACTTTGAAGTCACAGATGCCGTTTTCACGTTTCCCTGCTGATATAGTGGACCTTGTTTAAGCCTTGGGGTGGTGTCATGCAGCCTTGTCACTTCCTGGCTTGTGGAGTCCATTAGACCCAGGCAGGTTAGAGTGGAGGTCGCCGTGCAGCTTTCCGCCAGCGCGCTGAACCGAGGATCGTCCGCGATAAACAACTCCAGCCTCCCGAATATCTCGTCGTCTCTCTTTGATGCAAAAGCTTCCTGAGCGATTATCTCTGATTTCTTGCGTTGCTTTGTAAGTGCCGGTCCAAGAAAATTCGATTTTTCATCCGTGAAGCCTGCGATCGAAACCTCTGCGAACCTGCCTAGCTGCTCTGCAACTTGGTCAAGAATTGAGTTGTCTACTTGGCTCCGAAAACCCAGACTTTTGTTCCTCCGGCATCGCTATACTAGCTGCATTCTGCAGAAGTCACCAGCAAGCCCTCGTCTCTCTTGACTCAGCTGGTCGATCTGCTCGGCTCCCTACTGTCTGCAACCCGGCGACGCTAGTTGTGTTTTCAAGCTTGATCGTGACTTGTTCAACATATGTCATACTCTTACGATCGCGTCGACCGCCGACGAACGACGAGCTATGGAGCGACGGGCCGCCGGACTACCCTGGGCTATTGGATTCCTCTTGCCATTACGGTGACCGTAGCCACCGTTGGTCTTGCGGCATGGATATGGAGTGAAAGAAAAGACGATGATGAAGCGACCAACGAGGAGGAGCATTATCCTGGCGGCATTCCTCCTCCAGGATATGCAAGCATGAGCGGTGGACTTCCCGTAGAGAGTGCCGGCCCCGCAGGTTATCAGGGACCTCCGCCTCCAGGATCTGTTGGTGGCCCCCCTCCAGGCTTTGGCGGGCCTCCACCAGCCGGCGGCGAATACTCAAGATCCACAGGAGTAGATACTCAAGACGATAGCAACTTAGTTGCAAGAATGTCGGGCGCGTTCAAACGGACCCCAAGCCCACAACAGTCTTATGACTGGGCTAGCAAAAAAGTGGCTGCAGGTGTTGCTGCTGCCGGAGCTATGGTTGGCGGAGCGCTCAGTGCGATTCGCGAAGGCAGCCAGGAAGATTTCGAAGATCATGAACGATGGAGCGAAGAAGCCGACAATAGAGACCAGGCCCGAGAGCCTAAACAAGGAATCAGGAGGAGGGGCACCGCCGAAGAATTCTTTGGAGGCAAAGTCGATATGCCCAGACATGCGAGCCTACGTGGCAGCAGAAAGAGTGTTGCTATTGTCGTCTCTGCTGTCGAGAATGAGAATGATGGTTCGGCGGAAGTTGGGCGCCATGCTGTAAGCTCTCTTGTTAGCCCATTTTCAGTAGTGTCTGACTCAATCACAGTCCATCCTCGCTCATTTACCAGAGCATGTGAACCCCGATGTTGCTAGAATCTTTGTTTTAATCTACATTCCCGAACTCAAAGCACACCCACTAAGCACAATTTCGACGAAAACTCCTGCTTCGATGACTTCGTCCTATTCCAACATAGCGCATGAGGACGCCCAAAGCTCGGAAGATGTTGGAGGCAACCTTACAAATATCGATCCGAATCCGATAGACGATACCCCTCCCCTCTTCAAAACCCTTTATAATCAAGCCCAAGCCCTGGTGGATAAAGACAGCATGATCATGCCGTTTACGACACCAACTGGCCACATGCATATTTTACGAAGTCTCGGTCCCGAAATTGTTTATATTCAAGAGTCGCTTTGCGGGCATGATGGAGATTTAGTCACCAGTCTTTCCGGTTGGGTCAAACAAACTGTCGTGGTTGTTGGTGACGAAGGCGGCCATGGCGGGCTTGTAGATACTGACGATGAGGGGCCTGCTGGAGGAGATATAAACGAGAAATGGTGGCAGAAGGAAGAGCGGACTGGGCTGGGGAAACGTGTAGCCGTGGTGGACAGCTTGCGAGTGGGTGAGGATTGGAGGAGGAGGGTTAACGGGCATGATTAAGTGACATGGAGGGACCTATATCCAAGGCAGCATCATGAATTGTTTCTACATTACTGCTGCCTTCCTTCTCCAGGCTTAATCAATATGAAGAATTCGTAGTCTTAAAACAATCTCCAAATCTCTAGAAGCAGATCCTTATACTTCGCCACAATGAGCCGAGGGGAAGAGAGCCACAGACCCATGAGACCGTGGCTTTATGGCGTGCTGTGATCTAACTGCTTTGGGACAGGCCCCGGACTTTGCCAAGGCATTTCAACGTCGTATTTGAAGACCATATACAAAGGTCCGCACACTCTCTATCCACGACCGAAGCCTCGCTATTCTTCTTCAATCTATCGGACCACTATATTCGCTACACTTCAAACGTTGCTACTAAATTGCCTCTACAATCGCTTCCTCTATTCACAGTCTTGCCCCATGTCCGCTCGCTCCGCCCCAGTCGCTAGAGGGAGTGCGAAGAGTGTCGCTTTTGAGCGCATACCTCGGTAGAACCGTGGGCATCTTCGCTCACCAAAGATACGTCTAAGAACCTGGGACGCGCCATGGCGACCGCGGTTGCTAGCTCATCCTTTACTATCCCTTCGAAAATCAAACGTCCCGCCCCACCGACCCTCCAGACAAATGCAAATGGAACAAAACCTCAGAATCCCTCACCTTCTCCGTCGAGCGCATCTAAGCGCCTACCTGGACAGAAACAATCACCTTTTCAAGTACCGACAAATGGTATAGCGATCAATGGTGGGTCCATGGCTCGACCGAATAGACCGCGAAAAGAGTCTGGCAGACCGGATCCAAGCCAACGGTTACATCGGCTGAGCACGCGCAGTGGAGCCTTAGATGGCCCAGGTCCGCGTGTGTCAAAGATATTTCCAGAACCTTACGTCGTTACTGAGGATCACATTCTCAAAAAGTTTCCATCGAAAGACAATCCTCCTTCTCTGATTGTTCACCTACATCCTACATATTTCCGATTTGAAAACCAAGAGGGCAGCTTCAGCTATCACTCAGAAATGCGAGTCTTCATTGAGCACCTACTGAAAAAGACTGTCCCACATGATATCCTTGAGGAGTTACGGAAAGAAAATGTTCGATTCTATGATGGATGGCTTATTGTGCGCGTGGTAGATCATAAGAGTGTGGCCGAGACTTCTGGAGCTTCATCTGCGCATCAGACAGACGACAAGGTTCCCTGTTCAATACACAATTACACGCCATATGTGACGCCATCTCCTTATGTTCCTTACCCAAGCGATGAAAAGCCCGATAAATCAAGCGCAGAAACGTCTACCAAATCTCCACCCCAGAAGCGAGAGCCTCGATTGAGCACCGAAGATCCTGATAATGTCAACGGGGTTGTAAATGGGGTTTCTTCGCCGAAGAAGGAACCAAAAGTTTTTCATATTGCGCTTCGACCGACCGCTCTTTCTCGCCATCAGGATATCATTATCGACTCCATGACCCCGGATCCTAAATCCCTCAATCGTCGTCAGTCACATGCGGCTTCGTCCCGAACTCCTGGCTCGGCAACAATGCCTGCTCCGCCAACTCCGCTCACCGGTGTGCCTCAAACTCCCGCCGGTGATAAGCCCCCGCCAGCCAAGAAGGTCAAAATGAAAGTGGAGGCCAAAGATTTACTCGATTATGAAGCGAGGATTATCAACTCTACAGCCCCGCCCCTGTATCTCGACGTAGTTGAAGATTTTGAAGAAGCGCAACTATTAATCGATTCACTGCGAGACCCACAACACGAGGAGTTGCCGCCTTCCCCGAAGGGCAGAAAACGTACAGTGGCAGAATTAGCTGCTGATGAAGCTATGGCGAGAGACCAGGAAAGATTCATGACCATCATGGATGATCGCCTTGGTGCAACCGATGCTGTAGGCAATAGCACTGCTGCCGCTGTGGATGGACAGTCGGGAGGTGTTCTTTTCAACCCCCGTTTCGAACGATTCAACGCTTTGGAAACTATCAAGGCAAAGGCTGAGGAAAGACGAGCAATAGAGCATGAAGAGCAAATGAATGCGCAGAGGCAGAAAGAACAGAGGCAAGAAGAGCTGAAGCGACAAACCGCTGCAAATGCAGCGCGGTTAAACCAAGACGCGATGAATAAGAGAAACCATCTCGATCAGCGCAATGTAGCTACTAACCCTGCACACCTTCCAAACGGTGTTCATCATGCGAATGCGGCTACCTTGCAGCAGAGCATGCCCAATGGTCACCAAAACATGCATGCCATACCGCAGCAGGCTCAGGTGCTTCGAACAAGTCAGGCGCAAACCTCTTCACCGATTATTCGCAATCAGACCCCTCACCAAACGTCTTCACCAGTTGTTGGGAACTTACAAGCAGCACATAGTATCCCTATGAATGCCTCGATATCCAATCAAGGTGCGGGCAGTCCTCAGAGACCTGGCTCGGCTTTACAACATGGTCACCCTGGTATACCTATGGCCCGTGGTGGTAGCCAACAAGGTGCAAGCCATCATGGTACCCCTCAAATCCCTCAAAGCACACCTGCTCTTCAACATTCAACGCCTGCAATGCGCACTGCTACACCCATACAACAGCGCATAAGCAACGCAAGTCCACATAGTAGCGCCGCCGCCCCAACTCCTCAAATAAGTCAAGCTCCTATGATGGCCACTCCCGCAGCAAATGGAATGAACCTCACTCCTCAACAGCGAAGGCAATTGATGGTGCAAATGCAACTTCAAGGGCATCAAAACAACATGGGTCAACAACCGAATGGTCACCCTATGAACCAACAGGCGATTGCTATTATGCAGGCCAGGGCCCAACAGCAAGCCCAGCATCAAGCTGCACTTCAAGCGTCCCAAGCCCACCAGGGTCAGCACCCTCCAAATCCGATGGACCATGAAGAATACAGAAGACAGCTCCAGAGGATCCAAGCGCAACAAATGGCTTCCTCCCAACAAACCCAGCAGCAGCAACAAGCACATGCTGAAGCAGCTGCTCGTGCCGTGCACGTTCACGCCCAGGCCCAAGCACACGCTCAAGCCCAAGCCCATGCCCAACAGCAGCATCAAGGATCCCCTCAACACCACATGCCGACTCCACAACACCATCCTGCCCAAATGGCACCACAGCACTCAAGCCCTGGCGTTCCACAGCATCCAGGCATGCCCTCGAATCAACAGCACGCTGGTCAGCCATCACAACTACAACAAGCTCAAGCACAACGCGCAGCTATGCAAAGAACTCAAATGCAAGAACGCTTCCGTCGGGTCTACGAAGCCAAGATGCAAGAGCTCCATGCGCGCTATCCGGGCGGCCAGTTCCCACAAACCATGCTCCAAGGGATCCGCGCCTCAGCCGAGAATGAAACTCGCCGCTTCTTCGCGCAACAGCAGCAGACACAGATGGGCCAGATGGGTCAGATGAACCAAATGGCGGCGAGAGCCCAGATGCAGGCCCAGATGCAGAGACAACAGGGTCTGACGCCGCAGCAGATTCAGCAGATGCAGGCGCAGCAGCAGATTGCGTTGTTGCAGCAGCATCAACAGCAGCAACAGCAACAGCAGCAGCAGCAGGGAAACATGATGGGAATGCCTGGATCGGGCGTGATGCCGAAGTAGTACTTCGGACCGCAGCAGACTTAGCAGCTGCAAAAGCGGCTATCACGGGCACAAGCTTGGCGGCAAAAGCAGCAACGAAATCAGTAGCCGGATTGGCAGTTTCCGGCGCTGCAGTAAGAGCTCCGATGGATCTTCCTGCTCCGAAGAATCCAACATATCCTCCTTGATCACCTCCTCGTTGTCCGACTCCTCCTCGATCTCCTCGTTTTCGGGTTCCTCATCGAGCTCTTCCTCGCCAAGCTCCTTGAACAGCTCGCTGAACAACTCCTCGGCCACTTTTTCTTTAATTCAGCCTCTGATTGCAAAAGCAGCTCGACAATCTCTCCGATGACAATACTAGTAGATGGGAATCAGATCCTATCCAAGAGTACCCCAATCCTCATACATTGAACCTTCGACCTGGAGGTCGCGAGGACGTGCGGCGATCCATGAACTCCACTCATCGCAGCTCTGATCCCTTGAAACCACCAACCCTTTGGAATTCAGTGCCGCCTTTGATCCATCAGCGTTTGGGTGACGCACGGCCAGCCTATCAAGAAGGAGATACTGTTAGCCGCAGAGAAGGAAATGAATGGCTTCTGTTTATAGGCGTTTCGGATCTGTGCAGTGGCCTACTAGGGTGTTTGAACCGATGTTATTAATGTAAAAACGGTTTTCTTTCTGGGTGCTAATCATTCTTATTCTGGGGTGGCACTCTTTGGCCTTTTAGTGACGGGATGACTGGAGTTTGGAAGGTCAGGCCGCCCCGAGCGAGGGGAGGGAGATCTCTATGGTTAATCGATGGATGGTCAACTGGAATGCGTTGAGAGGGGGAAGGGGGTTTCAGAAGGTTGCATTAGTGATCCTCTCAGCGGATTCTCGATCCAATGTTACTGTTTATTTGAAAACGTCCGTGCTTGATCATTCTAAAAATGTGAAAGGTATTCAATAATTCGATGGCCTAAGGTCAATTATAATAACTCAAAGCTGTAAGCGTAGTGTTGAATGGGTATCTAAGGTTACTAGTAGCTTTTCGCAATGTCCAATGGAGTCAAGACCTCCTTGTCTTAAGCTCCAAGTTCCTGTATCGGTATGTCTCAATCCCCAAACGTTTGAAGATAGAAGCGTGACTCCCTTCGCTCAAAGAAGGGCGCTTCGAAATCAGAAAAGTGCTGTTCTTCCTTGAAAAACGAATATTTGGCGTCGGGTATTGGTTTTCCTTCCAAACGCATACCCTCCTATGCCACGGCTCCCAGAGATCCAGGATTGTAGCTCGACGGAAAATCAAATAACGCGTCAACGTTCTTCGTTCCATGTACTCTGTATCCGAATCGCCAAGCCTAAGTCATTACTTTACTGCTTCGCACACACTCCCTTTTCCTGCTCAGTCACTGACCCTCCGCGCCGAACACCGCAGCAGCCAACCCCCCAAGCCCAATAAGCGGGAGGATTCCCAACGTCAATGCCCCAGCTTCCAAATTCTCCGCCTCCTCTTCTTCACCCTTCTCAACCGGGCTCTCCGGGCCGATGCTCTCGGAGTACTCCCGATCCCCGCCATCCTCATCCTCGTCCGCTTTGCGGGCTTTGGCCGTGGACCTTCGGCGACGGGTGGAACGGCGCGCTGAGGAATTTGATGAGGATGTTGCGTTCGTGACGGTTGCCTGGTCATGTTTTGCGGAATCCGAGGAAGAAGAGGCGGGATAAAGGCCGAAAGTCATGATGCCGAGGATCTTGCCGACATCGAGGCCGCGGGTGACTGCCCATGCCGTCAGGCTGATGGCACCGATGACGACATCCCAGCCGACGAGGGCGGCGGCGGGGTGGTCTTGGAAAGCGGACAGCAAGCGGTGGGACGCGGTGGACGTGCTTGGGCGAGACTTGTTGTTATAAAGGTGGAGTTTTGAGAGGTAGGCGGTGTGGCGGCTGGAAGGAGGGAGCGGCGAGAGAAAGGCGATAAAGAGGCGCTGAAGGTGGAGGGCGAAAGAGGTCAGGGAGAGGAGGGAGAAGAGGGGTTGGATGTTAGAGTGGGCGGGAAATGGGGTGGTGTAGACGGAGAGCAAGAGGCCAAGGTTGCGAATTAGGATGAGTGTGTCGAATGACGGAGTAGAGGTGGAGAATGGAAGGAGGACGATGATTGATAGAGTTGCGAGGAGGGGGAACGAAGACAACGGGACGGGGAGGTAGGATGAGACCCTCTCGGAATATACAGCAACCGTGGCACGGCTGCGCGCGAGGGCCTTTCCGAGCGACGAATCGTCTGGGTCGGCTTCTTGTTCAAGCAGAATTGGCGTAAAGAGAATCGCTAAGAAGAACAAATTCATGGCGAAGGATACACCGACTGTCTCTGCGAGAAACACGTATGCCCAAAGATGGCGGATGTTGCGTCGTTGACCCTCAACCCCGAGGAAGATGGAGAATGCCACCGTTGTCAGAAAGAGTTGCTGCGTCCACCAAAATCTCCTGCTCTTCTCCATTGTAATCTCAAAGAAGTCGTTCCAGGGTGAGATGTCTTCTAGCCACCGTCCCAACATGAGACTATGACCATTCTTGCCGAAGAGTCCAGCTTCCCCGAAGAGTGCCTCCGAGAAGGGAACATCCATCTCATCTGCCCACGCCCGATATGAGAGAGCTAGGTAGCTCAGCATATGGTACCATTTCTGTATGAGACTGGCGGCTGTCAGACCAGCGAAGATCCACACATTTTTTCGGCGCAAAGCAGAACGTAGTCTGGTTTGTTGCGAAGGAGGCAGGGAGCGATATGCGTCGTAAATGTTATAGCATAACCAGCTGCTGAGCACAAGAGCCGTCAATAAATAGCCCGAGAGTTTGAGAATAGGGACAGTGTTGGAATTTGCGACTTCTGGTTCGATTGGCGCCATTCCTCCTAGACTTCCGGAACAATTCTTGAAGGGTTTACGGAGTTGGAAGGTGAACGTGGCTTATTGTTAACTCAAAGTCATATGTTTTGATCGCATGAGGAAGCTTGAATACCCGCAGAAGAGCGCCGTCTATGCGGCCTCTCTACTTGGGGCTTGCCATCTTTGTTGGCAGCTAATTGTGGAGGCTGGAGCTGGTGTGGAGCTCTCACTACAATGGATCTAATCTTATCTCTTGGCATTCTTCCTTGCAATCAAGACCCTCCTATTAAAGGTCGTCATTGTCTCGAAAGGTACTTTAGATACTTACAAAGAATTCCGGACAACCCATCCATCGATGAACACCAATCACCGAGCATTCTGACTTGCAAGAGACTAGAACTCTATCTATCTGGCCAAGAAACCTCGTCTTTCCCAGGTAGTACTCCTTTTTCAATCCTCAGCCTTGGGTGGCGGCTGAGGAGATTCAGCCTGGCTCGCTTCTTCTTTTGGCATTCCAAACCCTTCCGGCAGATTGCAGACCATCAAATACAGCACATCCTGGCTGAGAATCCTCCCGATGAGCGTTCGTGGCTTTCCCTGGTTTTCTCGTAGCGCCCGACCGTACTCACCGTACGGATTGTCTGCATCGTTGTATTTCTGGGTTTCCCTGTAGACTGGATCCAGCGCTTGCGACTTTTCAGGGGGTTCAATGCCCTGCTTTGCCATCTTTCTTTCCTGAATCTCTTCCTTGACTTTTTTCACAGCCGGTCTAATGATAAATCCAAGCGGATATGCGTCTTTCCGTCGCCGTGGTCTGGGGTTCACGTGTCCTCCTGTTAAGAGACTTACCAAACGTCCGCTATTTACGGGATGGTTTGGATCTGAGAAGCGGCTCGCCCATTTCTTGTCGTCGGGGACGCCGAGCTTGCTATTCGGGTTGATGAAATTGTACTGTGCTCTAGCCCGGCGATCCACGTAGTCAGCAACGAAATCTCCACTCCGGGCCAACCGCGACTTTTGGTTCTCGGATATTCCATCTGATCCTTCAGCGAGTACTGCAGCGGCTGCTCTGTCAATGGATGGATACACGAGAGGCGCACAGTCTGGAATAGCGAGCTCGCCACGGGTCTTGTCGGTAGAAATAGCAAGTTTCTTGAGGCCTCTCTTTGCAGAATTCTCCGGATTTGACAACTGCTTGGTAACGAGGTCATCAGTGCCCTTGTTCTTGAGATTGACGTCTATGACTTTATCTGGGCTGTCAGGCTTGAACGTCAAGATCATTACAAAAAGCCCTTTCGGCATGAACAATTGTCGATTGATGGCGGATAGAAATTCGTTCCCTCGATAGCGCCTTTGCACCTCGCTTGCAACCCCGACAGCGACCTGAACGCCAGTAGAGACAGCCATGGTGATAGGCTCTGGAACAAAGCCGACGCCCATCGCTGCGATATTAATTGCAGTGAAAACGCCAGACGCCCGCGATGCTTTGTCGAGAGCCTCAATGAAATCGATGAAGGTCCTTTGGTCGATGCCACTTTCTTCGAGAACCGGCGAATACGCGCGGATGAAACCACGGGATTTGTCCTTGGGACGACGTTGCGGGATGATTACGGGGCATGGTAGAGGTACTCGATGAGTAGTCGTTCCGCCAGGCGTGGACAATTGTTGGGGGTGTGCATGAACGAACTCTCCAACAGCCTCTGAGACAGGTCGTTCATCTTGTTCTTTATAAGGTGGAGGAGGAGGAATCTCTGATTCAGGTGACTGGACAGGAGAGCTCAAGTCGACGGCCGCAGCGTCAAGCTCCCAGGCTTGCTCGTCATCTTCTAGTCCAGAGAGGTCTACCTCTTCAGCATGTTGTCTTTCTCTCTCTGCAGCACGAGCTGCTCTTTCCTCATCGGTGAGAGGTGTGGTGTTGTCTTATAATGATTGTGAGTATACGTTCAGAGATATTTCCTGACTAACATCGGACATACCGTTGCTTGTGACAGGCGTGACAGTCTCTGATGCGTTTGGAGAGGCTGTTTGAGAGGCTGTTGGTGTATTCCCCTGTGAGGCTGCTTCACGAAGAGCTTTCTTCTCTTTATGGTGTGCGCGGGCCTCGAACGCCAATCCGATACCAGCCCCAATGCCTTTAGTAATCCTTCCAATTATGAATGCCATGCGTTCAGCCTCGTCGATGGCACTTAGAGGGGAGGAGCAACGGAAAAATCGAAGGTTAATAGATGGAAAACCGAAAAGTAAAATAAGATAAACGGAGAGAGTACGCCACTATGGAAACGGTGGCGCAGAGACCTACTTATCTTTCACAGTACCACGTTTCTCTCCACAGACGCCGATATGTTTGATGCATCACCAACCTCTGGCGGTTCCTCAGCATGGGACACGAAATGTTCGTGGCTAACGCCTCGTACTTCGTTAAGAGACCCCGCCCCCAATGTGGCTTGGAAGCTAGGCTGATCAAGGTATACACTTCGTTGGTTGCGCTTCTTTAGGGGTGTGCAATTGGCTCCCCAGTCCCGTGACAGCGCCCCCAAAATGCTTACACAAATGCTTGAAAAGAAAGCTTAGCGGCTTTAAAATTAGAGCTAAGGTCTCTCTGGGTGATGCGAGAAACGGGCATATTCCGCGATTGGTTAATGACATCATCCGCACTTTTTGCACACAACCATCAATAATGCTTCGCAGCGACCTTCTTCATGTAGGAAGAGGTTCACGAACTTGTACGAATTCCTTCCCATACAGTCGTGGCTTGGAGAATCTTAAAGTCTGAGTAATAATTCAATAGTCAACATACTTTGGCTTCAGTGCAAGACTTCCAATCCCAACGTTTGCATGAAAATTGCCCGGCAGAGCCTCTTCGAAATTCGATAAATTAGTCTCTTGTTGACTCTGGCTGGATACGGTTTGATAGGAGAGCAATTTCTGCCGGAACCTACGCTGCGAATTCCCCATTGTCTAGTCCTGAATGCATTTATTCGTAACAGAAGAAGCAAGTTGAAATTTTCCCAGTCTCTGGCCCAGTCATAGATCTTTCGCATCTTCAAACTCCAAGTACACTCCAAATTTTCTTCATCTAGTCCTTGAGCAGAATGGTACTGGCTGCTGCACTCATTGTAACTCGTTCACCAGAGAGCTAAAGGACGTTCCTGAACATGCAATATTGCTTGCGATTTGAGCCTTTCCCGAATTATCTCAACAGTCGCCAGGCTCTACAGTTTTCTGAAGAGCACCGCGAAGGGATGACCAGCAAAATCCACTCAAAGACAATGATTTCCCTCCGCAAAGCCGAAACAAGCGCATCAGCGTTGACAATCAGCGCCTATTTACCTCTCCCACATGGAGCAAGATGATTAGCACGATAGAGACCCTGTTGCCTTCCAACAATCACAGTCTTGACTGGATACGCGTCTGAATACAGGAGCAAGACCACCCCCTACCACGAATAAAATGATTAAATTAGGCACGCTCATGTTGAGACACCATAATAAACCTTTAAATCGATCAAGGCGGCAATGCAGACAATGCACTCAAGGCGCGGTCCTCTTCCGGAAAGCAAGATTAATTGCTCGAGAGATACATAAACTTACCTCAGATGTCTCATGGTCAAGTACGCGATAACACGATTTGAAGCAGTCCGCCCTGCTGCGTACGTAAGACCTGTCCAAATTGGTCGTATCTGCAAGCCTCGAACACCAATCCAATTATTGAATCCACGGGGGGAATTGGCAAGCCTATCGAACCACTCTGCCATTGAGTTCTAGGATGATCAATTGTTCATCTTCTTCGCCAGCAACAAAGCCGTCGACTTCTAAAGTTTGGCCAATCCTCCCCGTTGCTAACCCTTCATGAACAGCAGACGCCAATAAGGGTCACGAGCCCCCACACACCCCAACCGGCTACTTGGTAGCAAAAGAACCTTGGTCTTCCGTCGGAAATGAGCAACCTGTCTACGGCTTCTACGCTTGATGTGTAGCTTCATTTCTAGCTTGATCCGTCCGCTTCCATGGGTCGAAACATTCCCCGGCTCGAACTGCGCCATGCCATCATAATAGATGAAAGCGGAAGACGACTAATTGTTGCGCGAACCATCAACGCAGCATGCCAGACACACGGTTTGACCAATGGCACTGCAACGAAAGCCTCACACGTCTGTGAAAAGCCCGTCGTCAGGGACAGACTCGCCGAAAGCTGTTGCGCAGAACACCAGCCAGCGAGCTGTACGGCGCGATTTTGGTGGGGTAGGAGGTGTGGTAGGCCAAGCTGGAATGAGGTTTGAAGACGCCGAGGACCAGGGAGCACCGTGATTGAGGCGAGCAGGCGGCATAGAATTAGACAAGACTACTATCTAGTCCGCAACGGGGCGAAAAACCTGGTTCGTGCGGTCTTGATGAGCGCAGAGAACTGACGGTATGTAGTCTAAGAATTGCATTTACTAGCAGCCGTTGCAAGAACTAATGTTGTCTGGATAAGAAGCAGCACAGCGACAACTTTAAGTCACAAACCCTAGAAATCCCAATCCATCACAAGCTTTCAGAAAATTGTTAGGCTCGCAGGGTATAAGGAAAGAAGACGGGATCAGACTCCAGGGTAAGCAAAGACATTTGCACCGCGAGGAGTCCTTCTTCGGAACGAGAGCTGCTCCATCGCCTTGGCCCAATTCAATCCACAGATAGAGGGGTTTTTTCTCTCTCATATCTTTCTAGCACTACCCAGTCAGCATATGCACATGCACATGTAAGTGTTCTCGCAGGTTGCTCATTGCGAAGATCTTGATAGCTCTGCTTTCAGTCTTCGGCATTCGTGAGAAATATGTGTACCTTCATCTGTGCGAGCTTGCTATCTATTTCCAACATCCTAGCTGCAGGTCTCAATCTTGTTGTAAATTGGAATACTTCTTTTATGCTCCTTTAACTTGTCTCCTCGCATTCCATTTCGCTTCGGCAGACTGCACCTCGTAGGACGCGCGCCTAAGCATCATTTTCGAACTCCGCAACAGCAACCTGCTAGATCTGTAGTGCAAGACTGACGTTCTCCCTTCCTATTTTCATCGAATCTACGATCTACATTGGGTCGACTACAACGCCTCTACCATCGCCATCAATTCCCAGCCTAGAGTACCCAGCCACTTTCACTTCGTACGTGATAATAAGCCACCTCAATCTAACCAGAACTCAGATGCAGAGCAAAATCCCCAAGGAGTAGGGTGTGACTGGGCCCAAGCGACCCGCTCGGGAAGATCGGCAGATCTCTCCCCGGCCCGATGGCTTTTCTCCGAGATCTCAGCCCCACTTGGAGAAAGCAGATCTCTGGCCTAACGCCCAATGAAATGACTCCTATCTTTTTCCTCCACAACCAGTAGTATCTAGGATCAGGAGAGACGGCA
Source organism: Pyrenula aspistea (assembly GCA_021030945.1). Classification (NCBI taxonomy): domain Eukaryota; kingdom Fungi; phylum Ascomycota; class Eurotiomycetes; order Pyrenulales; family Pyrenulaceae; genus Pyrenula; species Pyrenula aspistea. The sequence goes on from JAGFML010000021.1 coordinate 23,081, forward strand.
ATTCAGAAGCAACCAGAATCACATTGCTCCCCTGTCTCCGAGCAAGAGAACCTTTGACCGCCAATAAAGGAGTCTCTTGGGCAGATTTTTCCAGCATTCTCCATATCTTCGCAATGCCCTAGTCAAACGCCTATCGCCAACTGGGGGGCCACTGGCGCGCCGCCTTTTTGAGCCCTTCCTACCGCAGGTGAGCGTGGTTTGGCGGCACGATTAGTTGCCCCTATCATATCAAATCCGATCCGAGCCAAAACCATCACGATCCACTCTCTGATTTGAGATTCAAAAGACCGGGAGCTTAGTCGGACCACAGCCATTAGATATCAGTTACGCAACCGTTGAAGGGCAGAAACTACCATCGATGCCATCAGAATGACTTCTGTCGCTCCATGGACGTTCATTCGTCCTGTTCTGACTTGACGAGGATCGTGGCTTTTGTCTTTGACGATTATTCCCAAAGACCGCCAACAGGACAACGGCGATCTCGACCTCAAATCAAATATCCAAATAGAACTTTATGTTTCACAAAGCCCAAAAGAGTCTGGCGGCCGGCAGCCTCACCCTCGTCATTTCCGTTGGCCGATTTGGTTTGGCGGCAACCCCGCAGAATCACCAGCCGCTCGATTTTGTTATTATTATTATTATTATCGCTGTCAATTGAATGGCTGGTCCGTTTGATAGACCAAGCAATCCCGGCCATATCATCGCCGTGTCAGATCTTGCATGTACTTCATATATGGATGCTAGTATTGTCATCTTGGGTAAAATCGTGATCAGCAGTTTCCAGACATTCATCCACGTGAGCCGATAATGGCCTTTTCTGCCGCGTCATCCTGCTGCGATAGAACCCTGCAGAGTCGAGACAGATACAGCTATCACCCGGTCGGGTTCCTCCTCATTGCCTGGCCAGTCTTCACAGGACCCATATCAACTCAGCTTGATTAATGGAAAGCTTTGCGGCGGGGAGTTTAGCCGCCGACCCTGAGGGTTGCGACTTCGATGGGCTTGGCCTGCAGGCGCCAAGTTCGTTCAAGAGCCTGCCCTCTGCCGTGTCGAAGCTCGACCTAGAACTTCACCCTTGGCTTTTCTGAACCTTATCTACTCTTAGGCTTACAAGCCAGATCTTGGAAGAAAAAGCCAATTGGCACCCCTGCGAAGATATCTGTAAGACATCGTCAACGAGATTGGCTCATCTCAGTCAGGCTTACGATAAATTTACTTGACCAGGATTTGTTCTATGCTACTAAGCTCGCACCAATATGATACAGAGGGTTCGGTGTTGGGTTCGTCTTGCCCCCTATCCTCTTTTCCAGGCATTGTACTTGAAATGGTAAGACAATGTGGGGTCGGCCTGGATAGGGACTCGTTCGCACCGTCCAGCGGTGAGAGAACACTTGTACCTTCTCCGTACCTTAGCCCCTTCGAGACCCGCAACGCTCTGATGGTTCACGACATCGAAGACGGACAGCAGAAACCACACGTCGGAGCGTAGCCGGAAATCTCTGGTGGAGGGATCTGCACGGATGAGACTTCTTTCTGTGAGGCTGTAAATTCTGACCTGCCCTTTCCCGCGCTCCGTCTTATGTGGGGTAGGAGGATGACCTAACGCGATGGGAACGTTTAGCATTGTCGATCTCACCGTAATTGCCTTGAGCCTTCCCGTCACTGTTGCGTGTCCCTCAAAGCTGCGGATCTGGCCTTCCTTTATGGAAGTTTCAAACACAGCTTCCAAATGGAGAGGACTCGGCATTGCCTCCTACGGCATCGGAAGATACATTCAAGACGGGCTCCGATGGGGCCACAGGAGATTTCCTTTGCGTTTGACCATCCTGCATGAGCAAAGCGTGGAATGCTGATCCTCCCAAATTGTGCAATATTGGGGTGGGTTGATGTTCAAACTCAACCCGCTACGTGATCCACAGCAATTGACTGCAAACCGGTAGAGTGTCTCGGTGGAGCCTACGGTGGCATCGTCATTGTGGGCATTGGGTGGACATTAAACATGGATGCGAGATCAGCATTATTTGGGTAATTGCTTTTATCGTTCGGCGTCATTTCCTGGTGCTTCCACGGGTCGCGTCGGTCCCAAGCAAGACATCAGGAGGTCAGCATGGAACAGCGCGTTACCCAACACGTGTAGCTCCACCCCCTGAACCACGTCGCTTTTTTTCTCCCCTCTCCACAGCCTCAATCGTGTTCAGGAGGCGGGAGTCGGAACGTCAGCCGGAGGAGCTTGGGGTTTGCATAATGCATTGTGCGGTTACCCTAATTCGGAACCAGATGGCAGACGGGTATAAAAAGCCAGCGCTTCTTCAACCACACGGCGACGAGGTCCGCCGGCATAGGAGATAAGGTCGGTATGAGGGGCGAGACCCAGGGGATGTGTTGGGGGGCAAAATAGAAGACGGGCAGGAACCTATAAGAACGGGGCCAAGGCACCCTCGACCCCGGACCAGTGCATAAAGGGTGCAGAGCTTCAGCAAGGCTAACACCCGAGGCCCGCCCTAGGGAGGGGCCTTGGCCTCTCCAGTTACAAATAAAAGGCGTCCGTTGGCAGCCTCGATGCCGCTCGACAGCAGACCATGGCATCAACACCGCATCTGGAGTCTCAAACACGCCGCGGCGGTGTCGGAATGGACGAGCAGCTCCTCTGCTGACCGCCAGAGTAGTGTAATATCACGGACGCACTGGTGGCCAGCATTCCCCGACTCTGGGTATGGGAAGGCGTGCTGCCATGGCTCCGGTAGGCATAATAGTAATACGGACAGAGTAGATTGTGACGCTAATGGAGCATGCTAACCCCCCTTCAATCTGTCGCGCGATAATAGTACCGCCAACGCCGCGCTTGGCCAACCCGGTGCTGAGGACCCGCGAGGGGAGGCCGTCCGTGTCTCTCTCTGCTCTCGTATCACCAATTGATATCGTCGTCAGTACTTGCCCAGCGGCGTGCCTCATCCGCATCCTCGCGCTCGTGCCTCTCGCCCCTTCCGCTCCTCCTTCCATCGATCCAACAGAAACCTCCGCGGCGACCAGGCAGCTCCATTGGGGGCGAAGCGTCGACTGCCCTTACAGTATTGTTGTTGCGGTGCGAGGCCAGGGGAGTGGTGGGAAAGTGCAAAGCAACCACGCATTCCTGCCGCTAATCAGGGCCCGGGCCAAGCCCCAACCCACTCTCGCCTAACCCAGCAACTTGTCTCTCCTGATCCCGACAACCATCCTCTTCCACTCTCCTCCTCTCCACCACTCGCTCCTAGCAACCTTCTCTCTCTCCGTTCATCAACGGTCCAGAGAACCATCGACCGTCGACCGTGGGGCTGTGGTCGTCGTCGTTGTTGATAGAAGGAACCCTTCCGTCAAGTCCCCCTCCCTTTCATTTCACGTACATCTTTGATCCTTTGCTGCTGCGGCCAGGGACACCCAACCGGTCAGACACACGCTCTGGCCTCACTGCGAAAGTCGTTCGCTTCTCAGTCGATTCGATAGCATCGTTGCCGTCGAATCTTCTCCCTAATAATTACCTTCCGTTCGTTCAAGAGTACGTTGTTGAAACCACGTCACCTCACCCCCTGACACTTTTTCGACGTGTTGGTATGAGCTTAGATCACCACCCCAACAACAAAGTTCTGGCAGACCGTGGCTCTCAACCAACAGATGAACGAAGGAAAACACATGAAACTTGGCTAATGCTATCTGCCTTAGGTCGACTCTCTCGTTTACCCGATTAGTCCTATACCCTTATTTGTGCTCGTCACTTCGAGAAATACGAAACGATAACAATCTACTTTGAATAAAATAAACCAACAATGGCTGCACTGGTACAATCCTATCCCCAGCAGACCAGCACTGTCACCATGCTTTCTGCACGTCCTTCATCGTCCTCGGGACCACAGCCGCACCACACGACGCGAAGTTCGCAACCATCAAGGTACAACAATGCTGCGTCAGGCGGATATCGAGGGTTACCTTCATTCGGACCGGTCGCTCCATACGCCTTCACTAGCACTCCAGTCGTCAATCATGGCATGCAGCCTGGTAACAGCCAGAATCCGCACCTGAAGATGGAAAGTCGAACATCTTCCGCCCCTGTTACACCTCAATTACTTCCCACCACTTCCTCCCCCGCTTTTAGTAACCCTCGTTATTCCACTCCCTCTCTGTCGACCTCGTCTTCCTCATTGTCCTCGTCACAAGCCCGTAGAAGTCAAGATGACGCCGCGATACCAACCCGTAGAGCATCTACCGACGCCTTGACTCGACCAATGTCAACCATCATTCCTGGTTCGGTGGCCAGCAATTATGGCAATCCTGCCCAGTCTGCAACTCGACCGTCTCCCGATCGCTATCATCGAAGTCATCGACAGAACATGTCCGCCGCCTCCACTCTCCCTTCAGCAGGTGCTGTCTATACACATCCTATGCAAGCAAGTAGCTCCCCTGCGCTGCAAACTTATCAGTCCTTCCGCGGCCACACCTTCAATGCTGGCACGCAGACAAGGGTGGCATCTTCTGATGACATGAGCTTGAACCGTCAAAGCAGCTCTGACCTAGCAAAGCGTTATCGTCGACGGAGCGTTGGTGCTTTAGAGACAGCTGGACTGTCACACGCTAATGACACTCAAACCCCTTCACCTCATCCAAATGCATTCATGAACATCCCCACCCGATCTGATTCTCAAGACTGGAAACAGAAGTCACCTAGTGGACGTCCCAGCTCGTCCCATACACATAGCGGAAGCTCCGAGAGCGTGGTATCAACTAGGTCCACACATTCCTCGAGACCTTCATCTGTAAGTAACAACCGCTAAGTCTTTTCGAAGCTTTGCATCTCACTTCTAGCAGGCAAAACGCGACTCTCCCAGCACGTCCAGCCTTAGCAGCCAAGGTCCTATCCAAGCAATGCCCGTCTCTGGGAAGCAAGACGTCAAGCTCGTCAATGTCTCTCCACGAAACCCGGAATCCTCGAAGAGGGTGACAAATCCCTCTCCCCTCTCCAAGCCTGTTCCTATGAGCCCCGATACGCCAACTTTTAAGCGGCCAAACACCCCAGAGAAGACGGAGATAACAGAGAAGAAAGAGGTTACTCCCGCTCCGGCGCCAGCTTCACCGGAGAAGAGTAGCCCAGCAGTGCAACAATTGGCGGAGCTGAGCAAGAAGGACAAGGCCAAGTCCAAGTCATCGAAACTTCGACGTGCCTTTTCTTTTGGCAGCGCCGCTGAGCTGCGGAAAGCCAGCGCACAGAACAATATGGAGAAGAATACGGCTAACAGGCGGAGCTCAAAGTACGAAGATGAGCTGGAACCAGAACAAGCCGCTATAGCAGAGCGGCAAGAAGCGAGCGGTCTTGGGGCCAGCATATATTCTGGTCAGGGTAACTTCTTCAGTGGCTCGACAGACAACTTATCGATCTCTTCCACGGCTTCGTCCGCATCCATAATGCTCCGCAAGATGGGCAAAGGTGTCAAGAAGTCAACTCGATCTCTGGTTGGTTTGTTCCGACCAAAATCGGTTGTCGGCGTGCCTGCTGCGGATTCTCCTGTGGTGGAACCTACTACGGCCCAGGTCTCGATGGTAACTGTTGAGGCTGAACGCGAAAAAGTCAATGTTAATGTCGACCCTCATGATCAAGCCGGTGGAGGAACTGGCTTTCCTAAGCTTGAAAGGAATTCACTCGATGCGGCTCAAGTCTCAACGGACGGCTCCAGAGGCTCTCCTGAGATCCGCAAAAGCATAATAGGAGGTGATCGGGAGCGCGCAGAAGTTCTTGCTGCCGTCAAGAAGGGGATACTCAAGCGTATGTTTACCTATTGAAGCGTCACATCTTGCTAATGCTTTCAGGGACCGACTCAGGTCAAGCGTCTCCAGTACCGCGAAGTCGAGATAACCGAACTCCTGACTTCAACCTTCCTCAAATCCCCCATGTCAACGACTCGCCCCGCTCGAGCTCGCCGAGCACACCCGTCGATGACCAGCCTCCTCGGTCCGGTCACCGAAGAACCGACTCGGTTGCGATTGATGGAGAAGATGACTATTTCTCATCTATCACGCGTCTTGCATCCCTGGATGTTAAAGGCGTTCCTCTGACACCATCTGGCACTAACCGAAATATATCCTTCAGCCCTCGCATCAAATTCCACGACACCTGGCCAAGCGGAGAATATGATCGCCGTGGGGATATTGCAACCTGCAACCGCTTGACACCGATGCTAGCTCAGCAAATCAAGGAAGAACTTAACACGTTCAAGATGGTAACACAGCCCCCATCGGACTAGCCAGCATAACGCTAACACCTCGTACAGGAAATGGAGGTCCATGAGTCTTCCAAAGTCTACACGCACTTCTTCTGAACGACATCTTTTCACCTTCACCGCTTCACTTGTCATGCGACCTTAGGATCCTGCTTATCATCACGACTCATGATTGCTTGGCTTCAGCATTTCCAGCTCGTGCTGGTCGGCGTTCTACGCGTAGCATTTGCGATCACACCTACCGTTTGGCCTGAAGTGTTAGGTTGGCATTTCCAGTCTCAAAGAACATGACGTCTTCGAAGATCTTTGGGCGAGCGCAATCCGGTTGCAATATTTCTTACGAAAATTGGTGGCTTTTTGAAAAACACATCTTTTCTCACGCAACCTCGTTGAGTATGTGGATTAGACGTCTTATCCAGGGTCATTCCGCCGAGGATACAGTGTAAAACATATTTTGATGAAAAAGCAATCGACATTTGGGTTTCTTTTCCACCATCAGGCCACATTCAGTTATCGGCGTGGATGAGCATTGGGGCATCATTATTCGACTCTTGAAGGCTTGGTGTTCGGCGTGTGCCATTGACAACATTTCCAGCTTCATGTGTAAAGGAGCGCAGACCTTCTGATTTCGAGTTTCAAATCCGTTGTGGCATTTCATACAATAGTGTCTTTTGTGTTGCCGTCGCTCATTTGAGAAGCAAGGACTTTTTGAGGTTGGAGGGCGTGCAAGTTATGAGTGATGCAAAGTGGGAAGTGTCGCCGAATGCACAGAGCAGATGCGGCGAGGTAATTAAAATCCTGCGAGCAAGCTCTTTTCCCATGACACAGGGAAGGGGTGCTGGCTTGGTGGAGGGAAGGCAGTGAATGCATGGTCCATCCTATTCTGGCCCAGCAGAGGCAGGCCGGTTTTCCTAAGTTCACCTCCCCTGGTTCTTTCCAATCCACCCGGGGGGGTTTAATAGCCAGACACCAGGAAATTCATTACAGGTCCCGATTTCCCATGCTCGTGGTTTTACGTGTCCCGTTTCCGATAACGTCGGGCTGTGTTTCCAACTTTTGATAGAGTGGGAAGGAGCGAGAGAAATATTTTTAGATCCCATTTTCTGTTTTGTTCCTTCCCCTCTTCCTCCTTTCCCCCCATAATTACCTACCTAGTACTCTTCAATTCACCGTCAAAAAAAGTTGAAGGAAAAAAAGAATATTACTGCCCCCCCTCCTTCTAATACGTCCTCTGAGCTTAAGTCTATACCTAAGGGTCCTTGTGACAATTCTCTAGTCGAGATGAATACAAAAGGTCCCTTCCTTCTCTCTCTCTCTCTCTCTCTCTCTCTCACACACACACACACAAATACATAAGAGAGAATCCCCCCTCCCCTTCCTCCGAAAAGCAGAGCACAGCAAACCAGACCAGACCAGACCAGAGCACAAAAAGTAAACTTAAACCCGAAGAAAACAAAGGTTAAGATAAAGGCTTTACGAGGAAAGAGATAGACACAGAGAGAGAGAGAGAAAGAAAAGGGTTCCCGTTCGTCCCACCGGGAAAAAATTATTAAAAAAGGGGGGGTCGCTATCTATTTGGTTAGCTTGGGTCAAGGAGTTAGAAGAAGTTCGGAAGTTTTTGGGAATGTTGAGTGAGGTTTTCTGGTAGGGTAGGTTGATGAGGGGGTGAGATGGGAGAGGGGGGGAGGAGAGGGGAAGAAGGGTGGGTAGGGCTGGATGGCGGAGAGGAGAGGATGGTGAGAGTTTTGGGGGACGGAGTGAGGCAGGAGGGGGGCGGTGTGGTGTGGTGTGGTGTGGTGTGGTGTGGGGGATGGGATTGTTTCTTGTTTTTTTCTTCGAGAGGGATGGCAGTAGATTGGATTGGATTTGGGTGGTAGGTTAAAGTGGGTGGTTGTGCTGCTGGGGCCGGAGTGGAAGGGGGTTCTGGATGCTGGAGGGAGGGGTATGTGCGGTTTCGAGGATGATGTCGTGAGGATTTTCTTTGGAGGGGGGGGGGGGGGGGGGGGGGGGGGGGGTTGGGGGGGGGGGGGGGGGGGGGGGGGGGGGGGGGGGGGGGGGGGTTTAGGGAGTTTAGGAGGTCTGGATCCCGTGAACGAGGGAGATGGAGACAGTGGTTTAGGAAGTGTGTGTGGAATATCAGATGTTTGGTGTATACTTGTAGGGTTGGAGAGGGAGGAGTCTTGAAATTAAAGCTGATGGGGCCTGGGGAGGTCCACGCTAGAAAGAGGATGGTTGGGGACAATTATGGCGGCTTTTGGGGGCATTGTGCTGATGAGATGGTGGTGTGAGTGGGTGGAGGGTAAAGGGACGCCCAGGGGGCTTTTTTAGAGGTGGGGAATGGGCGGAGGGAGATGTTGATTGAGAGTGCGACTCGTCGATTGTGGAAAGCTGGGGGAGCGCAAGGAGGCTTGTTCTCGAGGGCATGAGGTAGGGATTAAAAAGGGATAGAGGAGCTTTTCGAGGATAGGCGGGAGGATGGAAGGACGAGGGTTTGGGGAGATTGATCTGGAGATCGGAGTCAACGCTGACGCGGAGGAGACGAAGCGCGTAAGGATGGGTCAAGGATGGAAGGTGAGTGGTCGGAGGGATGAGAGGGCAGTGGGGATGATATTTTGGGATGAGCGATCGCGATAGGTCCTGGGACGGGTAAATGTTGATTGACTGCACTGAGTTAAGATATGGATAGATCACCCTTTGGTGTTTTGTGGTCGCCGTATTGGAAAGGCCACGAGCGATCCTAAACAGACTTGAGACGCCAGGAGGAGATACTAGAGGCAAAGTAACATCATGGACCCGATGTCCTCTCACACTAGTTTCCGAATTCCTGGCATGATCATTCCCCTCCTCTGCGCCGGGGTTTTGGTCGGCAAGATTAGCCTCCTGAGAATACTCCATGTTCTGATAGCTGCTCGTCCCACGGTAGCCAAACCTGATTCTGGTATGTTGGCATGCACTTGACAAGCTTTGGCGGCTCGGCCTGCCACTGGATACGTGCACTGGCGTCCTCATTTTCGACGAGCTGGTGGACATAGCCTTTCGCCTCCTTAATCTTCTTGACGGCCTTGTTGCTGTACTCGAGATTAACGCTCGGGGCGACGGCGATTTTGCCATAGCCAAGGTTCCACATGTCTTTGCAGAACAATTGCGGTTCTCCTTGGTAGCATTTTCCGTCGTACGCTCTGCGAAACTTGATCTTGCGGTTGAGGATGGGCTTTGCCGTAAAGGCCACGGCGCCATCCCAGCAAGAGAACACCTGAAAGGGATGATTAGTGGTCCAGCGTGCTTTCGAGCTCTCATCGTTCCAGAATAGATTCCAATCCGAGTTTCAGTTCCCGTCCTCCGGGATCTCAAAGAAAGAGTCTCCGTTCATCCCGCGCGCTATCCAGACGTCATGAAAGGTTGGATCGTTGCCAACGTATACCCAGTCCATCGCACAGGTCATGTCCGTGTCTTGGTAGAGACGTTGGTGGATGAGCTCGAGCATGTCCTCCATGCAGAGAGCGACGTCGTTGAGGAAGATCACGGTAGTGTCTTCTGGACGTCGAGCTGTTTCCCGCAGTAAAGGTAAGAGAGCTTGGTTCCGTAATGTGGCAAGTGTATCGATGCGGTCCACCCCAGAGGCTAGAGGATCGGCCTCGTTGGAAGTTAGGGAATACGATATATTCAGTTTTGCCATCTCGGGTTCGAGCAGTCTGAGGACTTCGTAGGTTCCGTCTGTCGAACGACCTTCAACAACCAAAACAGTGCATTTTGCTGGCCCAAGGAAGCGCACAGCATCCAAAATTGAGCCTATCAACTGCGAGAGAATGCTAATGCTTTAATGAATGTCGAGCGCAGAATAGTATTTCGTTGTTCTCTGAGAAAGGTAGTCATACCGCGTTGTATCTGGCAAGTGGCAAGTAAGCTGATCGGATCCCAGGTTTTTCGAATCAAGAATGGCGGACAATTCTTCACTCGCGTTCCGTAAAAGTTCTGCATTTGTGTTCTTCAGCATTTTCTCATGCGTTAATAGCGAAGCATCTGTCGCTGACGACCAATAAGATTCGAGGAGGTGTCTAATTCGGAAGCGTCCAGAAAGGAAAGACAGAGTCAACAAGAAAGCGACAGACACCGCAAATTGAGGCCATTTTGAACGCTTAGGCCTCATCCTGATTGGAGATGTCTAAACATGATGGCCCTCTTCCGGACAAAGAGCTGCTACTATGGTTCAAACGAATTTCCAAAGTCAACATTCCAAATAGGCGCTAAGAATGACGTAGGACGAAACGGTGAATGAAGTATTCGCCACTGAAGAGCGAAAGTGATTATATGCATAGTGTAATTCATCACGCGCTTTGACTCCGACAGAGATCCCGGAGACGGAAAAGTGACTTTTGGAAATTGAGGGAGAGCATACTCTATCAAGTCAGTATCTCATAACAATTGAAAGGCTATAATGCATCGTCTAGGAGGGCAATGAAACGGTATGATTCTAAAATCCTGATTTTAGCTCGAAGGGAGAAGAGTTAACCCAATTCAAATAGTAGTCCAAGTTCCAAATGAACAAACCGCCATGCAGAGCTTGGATTTCTGGGAGCCACTTTCTCCCCATTTCCATTGAAGATCCTTTCTAGGACCATGATTGTCTGGTCATTCTCCTGAACTGGCTGAAGGAAGTTGCTGCGGCTACAATCTCTACGCCACCACCGGGCATGTCCTCGCTGGATATGGTGCGTTTAGGTCTTGGGAGATATCATATCTGGAACAAAATGTGGTTTTCTTCGCCACACATTTAGCATCAGCGTCAAATGATTCGGCGGTCTCGCTCGTAGGGGGTTGGGGAAAGCTGATAAGCCGTGTTTTACGAAGCGCTGTCCTTGGCCTACGCAATGGAGCCGCTTGGCCGTCCGCGCAACTGTTGCCACGCAGACTTGCACAGTCCATATTATTTCCACGCACAGCTTCGAAAGTCCGGTATGGGCTCAAAGTTTGCTCAACGCGACCATCGTGCATTTTGCCCGATTTTCGAAGATCTACATGAGCCAGACAATGCAGCAAGCCGACCATTAATCAGTGAAGATTTGAAGATAGACCCTGGCTCGTGCAGATCTGGATACGAAAAGTAGATTCTCGAATTTCTACACTTGCTCCACAGATGTCCATCTCTGGAATCGACTGTAATCGAGGTGAGGTAGGAGAGTTGCAACATGATTTACGTGAGCGTTCATTGATTAGTTTGAAAAGTGTGGAAGACTCGGCCCCATATCCATGCGTCCGATCCTTGATAGGTTGGGTTTCCTGCGGTATCAACGTTTTTATTTCACATTGTGTCACCTCTCGAAAAGAATCGAACCACTTTTGTCTAAGCCCCTAGGAGTGTTGCACGAATTCCATCTTATGCAAGCAACTTCGGAAAGAAGTATTCCCATTAACGGGTACAATTATCACGCAGATCATGCTCCTCGTCCCTGGTGGGACCATGGAGCCGTTTTTCTATGTTTACTTGAGAACCTTTCTTCTCGTGGAATCTTGCTCTTGCCCAGCAAGCGTTCATCGATCACTGCCGCATGCTTTCTTGAAAATATGGCTTTGGCATCTTTCATCCCCTTACTAGCCTCTCTGTGCATTGCTTTTGCGGACAGCAGTCAACCCTCTACCAGCGTGCCCCACACACGGAGATCTGGGACGTCAGAGAATGCTCTCATTACACCTACGCCTCCTTTACGGTTCAAGTGACGGCAAGCTCCGGGTCATAGCGCCTGCGGTTTCCTAAATGGAGATCCCAACAGCCCTCGATCGGCTGGATCTGGCTACTACTGCGCGACCGACACGGAAAATAGTTTATGGGGCTTCTGTTCCACGAATATTCCCAAGGCTACAGACTGTGGTCTTGCAGCGGGCTGCGTTGATCAGCATTCCTGCAGCGCTGGCTGTTATGTTCCCGGATACTCTGGGGACACGATAGCTACTTGGTACGTTTCCATGTCCTATTGTTGAAGGACAGCTCGACTAAAAATATTTTGCAGTACTCAAACTGAGCAGGAATACTGCTCCGCTGCTGGCCTAAATGTCAAATATCAATCAACGTTCATGTATTTTGCCTGCTTTTCGACAGATCCTGCCACTATCGTATCCTTCTTTGCAGAGCCAACTACTCAGACTACGTCTTCCACAAGCATTCTTTCTCCAACATCTTCGACCGCTTCAGCGCCATCCTCAGCCGAGTTGCCTACCCTGACATCACCTCTACCGCCATCATTTTCGACCTCAACGCCACCGATCCACCCATCACCCCTGCCTCCCAGTCCCAAACCTGTTGGCGCCATCGTTGGCGGCGTCATCGGGGGGCTCGCCCTCGTCTCCTTTGTGGGATTTGCAATCTACTTCCTTCACCGTTATCAATTCGGTCTTCATGTTCGCGCTCGCGAGTCAGTCCGCGAATCCTGGCCGCTTAACGATCAACCGCCCTTGATTGTGAGTGACCGTACGAAGCAATCCGACCAGACTGGCAAAGATACTTGGAACAATTTAAACGAGCCAGAAGACTTGCCGGAACTGGGCAAGCGTTCTGCGTTCGACCAGGTCGATTGTCCTGTCCCCGAGCTTGAATAAGCTACCCAAAGCTTTCCAATGACCACGCGCAATTCAACGATCTCATCGATTATCTTGACATCGATATCGTCACTGTTATTCAAATATTCTACAACATGACAGCACTCTTGACTAGCGAAGCTGCCATAATCGCAATATCCCAGTACGCTCTCTTTGCATACTTTCATAAGCCCATTGGTCCTGCGGGTATACGTCAGCGCATTGGTATGCGGAAACCCCTCCTGAGGAACCGGCTTACCGAGAGTCTCTACCAAAGCAGTAACGTAAAAAAGCATCGAGAGATCCATCTAGAGAATTTCATCTTATCTGGGCGACGAGACTGAGAATTTACCATTATGCAGACCCCCATGGCGAATTCCGCTCTAATCTCTCCCGGATACCGGCAGTTAGGCCACTTTTTGCATATCTGTCTATTGGTGCAAAAGTTGAGACTATTTTAGTCGCGGCTGAATCAATAAACCAAGCTGGTTCTCCTACTGGTGCGGCTCTTTCCACAGCGCCAACCTAGGTAGCTTCGCCGGTGTCGACCCTCTCCAATCACGCGTCATCACCTTCTGCCGTCACACTGCCTGCTATAGTGGCATCGACGTCTTCAGGTAAGTCCTACTACATCTTCTGAAGCTACGTCAGCATCGCCTGAACAGCCTACTAGCGCACTTGCAAAATCTCTACCTTCTTCATCTATAACATCGAAAGCCAAAGTCAGTGGGCTCGAAGACGGAAACGCCCGCTGTTGCTTCTTCGTCTAGTCCATCCACATCATCCAATATAGGCGCGATTATCGGAGGCCCAATTGATGGCCTTGCTCTGGTATCTTTCGTGGGGCTCACAATCTATTTCTTCCGTCGCTCCGAGGTTGGTATCCATATCGTTACCCTCGAGCTTTGGCAAAAGCCTGAGCTGCAAGACCCTATCATGAGCGGCCACAGTGCGCGATCAAATGCCAGTTCGAAGAGTCCTTGGGGCGACACATACAGCCCAGTGCCCAGTGGAACTGAAATGGACAGCCTGTATCAGAACTTCGGTGATGGCTTTTCTTTTTCGATTGTACGTCAATTAAGCATACAAGATCCTAATGAGAGCCTACATAGCGTCCGCATTGATGAGAGAACCTTGCACTGACGTCTGGCGGAGAATCTTCCACGAGCAGCTGGTCATTTTCCAGTACGATAATAAATATGTCACACAACCTCGGAAAGGTGCAGCAGAAGTCATTATCGAGCAACTCTAAGCCTATCCTTAGGGTTCCTGGGAGGATGCTTTGTCACATGTCTGAGACATATCGTGATAAGGTAGGTTTAGCCCAATTCCCGAATTTTCCATTTCGTCTCCCCTTATTTCTGCTTTGCACATGTTCAAAGTCACTGTGGACTCCTAATCGAGCATGCGTTCCATATCACATCTTATATTCTCAGCATATTTGTCGTCTGTCCTTCCAATGCGGTGCAATTCAGCCTCTGAAGAAATATTCCGATATGATAGTCTCTCTAGGACCTCTATTTCACCGACATTAACGCCTAAACCTCAAGCGAAGCTCAAGGGACGACAAGCCACTTCCTATGAAAGCATCTGCGGCTACCTGTCCGGGGATCCCCATGAACCCTGGAGTGCCCCTTTCGGGTATGCGTGCACAGGCGATGGATTGAATTCCTTGTGGGGAAGTTGTGCTACTTCTATCACCGAGGTTCATGATTGTGGCCTGGTGGGAGGCTGCGTGGATCATTATTCTTGTAGTAGTGGATGTATTTCCATAAGCGTTTCAACAACAATCACATGGTAGGTTCGACATCTCAATTTGGACCTCATGAATAGGTTGACTAACTTCGCATTAGTCCACCAGAACTCTACTGCTTCAGCGACATCCTGATTGTCCAAGACGTCGAAACATTTACAAACATTAATTGCGATATAGCTAGTGGAAGCAGCTTCTGGTTTGCCAAACCACGACCAGAACAGATTCGTTATCCAGTGTCAGCTCGTCGTCAAGCTCGACAGCGACAGCCTCGCCGACATCGTCATCACAGCCACCCACATCGACTTCGACAAGTTCCCCAACCCCGACACCTCCGTCTTCCCATACCAAAAATACCGGTCCTATAGTCAGCGGCGTCGTCGGGACGCTCGCTCTCATCTGTCTAGTTGGCCTAGCCATCTACTTCCTCCGCCGTATCAACACCAACGTCCTAGTTCACTCCCGCAAACCTTGGTCCCCGGCAGAACAGAACGTCCTCGACAGTGCGACTGATGGCTATAATATGCCCTCCAGCGGCCGCGCCAGCAAGGGCATCTGGAGCACCGGAAATGAACTCGACGAACTCCCAGAGCCGGACAGTCGGCCCTTCTCGAAGTCGAATAGTCGGCCTATTTCGGAGCTTCAGTGAGTCGATCTAAGACGCTTTTTTGGGATGATCAATGCCGCTGCAGCAAGTGATGAAGTCCCACAATTTCATTATCATCATTGAGGAGTGCTGTCGGGAGAGATTCAGTTCATGCGGTTAAAGCAACCGAGGAAAAGAGAAAAAGGCACGAGACAAAATTGCGGGCTGATGAAAAGGGACTATTGAGCCTAAAGTGACGGAAATGGCCTCCTGAGCTGTGCAAAGAAACCCGGAGCAGATCAGGTTTTCGAGCAAAGGAATAATGCCCTGAAAATACCGCCAGACAAAAACATGTATTCTAGTTGCTACCCATATTTTCCATCATGCCAATATCTTTGAACGTCTTGAAAACGACAATGCGCTTCAAGCGTACATTTCTCTCGAGACTTCCCAGTTGGGGAAAGGGGGGGAAGCTCTCGATGTGATATCCCGGAAATCGAGCTGGACGCCGCCATGATAAGCCGCTTCTCCTTAGCCGGGCTGATCTCAAGCATCGGAGACGGTGTGTGCAACTGTGTACCTAGTCCATGGTCATACGAGGGAGTCTTAAAATTCTGCGAGACTGTCATAGCTTTCCCGCAAGAACAGCGTGTAAAGGCGAAGTTGCAGGACCTTTTGGAGGTTGTCAGGCGTTCTTGAGAGTCTCCCCTACGGTCGCTAGAGCCACCACTTATTCAGGATTGACCGCTTCTGTGGCACGCATTGTAAACTAGGAAAGAAATTTTGAATGGGGATCACAATCTATGTGGTATTGTTATATAATTCTTATTTGCCCTGATGTGGATGAATTAAGAGTTTAAAAAAAAGGCGCCGCCCACCGCCGGAACCGAACCCTGCCCCGCCCGTAGAAGGGGGGGTTATCTTTCCGCTTGCGGTCAATGGGGCCAGCAAAGCAAGCCCTTCTGGTTTTTGAGACCAGAGAGGAAAGGCCTTGTAGAATCCAAATGCAGCTGATTAAAAAAAGGGATCTCAGTCTCGCAACCTCCGTTTTCTCCTCTTTTCCTTTTCTGGGGCTTTCTGTCAGCCCCACTTGTCCAACCCCCATGCCCCATGTCTATTTTTGGTTCCGAGGTTATCTCATTCCTCCACGTGTACGTCACTCTAGAGCAAGAACGCACAGCCCAAGGCCAAGAAGCCAAATAGGCTTGTGAAGCCAACGACAGCCGGCCGGGCAGCCCCGCTGGTAGTTTGTTGCGCAGGGCCGCTGGAGCTGGTGCTCGATGCACCGCCGCTTCCGCTAGCGCCTGCGCTGCCGCTCGAGAACTGTGCGGCCTTGGCCTTGTAGGCTTCGAGGGTCTTGCCGGAGGCGGGTTGTCTATTTGGCAAAATTTTCATCAGCTGGTGTGTTGGGAGAACGGAAATAAAATAGAGGGAAGACTTACTCGTTGATGACCATGACCATACCCTTCTGGCAGTGACCGGTCTGTCCGCAGAACAGCCAGATTGGCTTTGTGTCGTTGACCATCACGGTGAAGAGGGGGAGCATGCTGTCGGATTGGCTGACGGGCATGAAGCCGGATTTGATCATAGGAGCGCTGGCGTTGGTTTGAGACATGGGGACGCAAGGAGTGTCGAAGGCGGACTGGGTGACAGTGTGGTTCTGTTGAAGAAATACGTATTAGGTTGAACGCTTGGGGAAGAGGTGTAGGTTGAGCAATACCTTTGGGTGGAACTGGAATTGGACCATGCTTCCCACTGGTGCTTGCACGTTGTTCGGGTAATATGCCAGCGAGCCGTTGGTGCCACCGACTTGGACGACCTGAACCATCACCTGCCCGGCGCCAGGAGTAGCCATCGGCTCGGAGGCTGAACTTGTCATTGCGGCTCCGGCGCTGGCGCTGGCCATAGGGTCAGATCCAGATCCAGACCCGGATCCGGATCCATAGCTGGACCCGTACTGTGCAGAAGCACCAGAGGCGAGCAATAGGGTGGATGCTACGAGCGATGTGTAGAGCATGTTGGATATTGGATTTGAGGCTTTTCTCGATCTTGTTCAGAGGAATGATGGGTTCCTGGCAAATATGATTATTCTGGGCGTCTAGCGCTGTAGTTTAATGGTAGTCGGGCTGGCCGAGTAATGGATCAAATGAAGGGAATTTCTTGATAAAGAGTGAATGTATGTATGTGGAAGAGCAGACAGGAAAGAGAAACGAAAACGTTGAAAAAGAGGATGAAGGAGTTTTGATGGGCGATGAGAGGCGCTGGGAGGGTCTGGGGGAAAGGTCATAGCATAAATAACGTCTCGGATCCGGGTCATTTTTGGAACATGTTCCAAGGAGTCTGTTCGGAAAGGAGATCTTCCACCGTGACCAGGGTTGCTTCAGCCTCCTGGTGGCACTTGACCAATTTGCTGGAGATCGTTGTAGGATTAGTGGCACTATGGCAGGACCGCAAAGCCTGGACACGGGATCTCCGTTCAACGGTTTTCTGTCGCGAAGCCTAGGCAGAATAAGTGTACCAAAATACTCATAAGAGCAGAGATACAACTCATATTCAGCATAAGAGTAATTTCCTCACAGAAAGAAATCAAAAAAAACTTTTCGACCCTTCAAAAGCCTCTCACACCGGCACTTTTCCTTGGACAATCAATGGGCATTCACCTTGGAGTTGTGCTGGCAAGAGATAAATTTGGTGGAAATGCAGGATGTTGATACAAAGATGAAGCAGCTCCGGGTTTGAGTACTGTCGCACATGTCGTCGCAGGATGCCGCTAAGGGCCCGCACCACTCCACTTCCCAGCCGCCGATGGTTTGAGCTTGGCAACCTTGGCAACTTAACGGGTGGCATCCATCGATGCCCAAGCATTTATCCAATTCAATAGAGATGAAACCATTGACAATGTGACAAGGCTATAAGAGCGAATCTGATTTCAGCCTAGACCCCGTTGCAACGTTGAGAAACGTCGAAAGGGTTCAGTAATGAGGCGCAGATGGGACCGGTGACCGTCGGCTAAAATGTTTTTCCGACACTGACAACTCTCCTGAGCCCCTAACATGTACTGAGGTTTTTGGATTACCCATCGTTTCAGCTCATATACATCCTTCCCCAGCGTGGGAACACATTGCGAACGATTTTGGCAAGGCTAAGCCCTACATTGAAATGACTTTGTAGATATCGTGACATCCATAAATTGCGCTAAGTCTAGATTGACATGAATCAAAACTTCACACTTCCTCCGAGACCGGCCAACTTCGATCATACTGTTCTTGCGAATCAACTGTTATTTGATGATTGTTTCCTCAAGTAAACTAGCTTTGAGAGAGTCTCCATCAGAGCACGCAATGTAATTCTTCCGTTGCTCGCCATTCGACCGCCTCACAGGCAGTTGTCGTTTCGCGATTCTGAAAATTCTCGTTGAACTACAGATACGCTTCGGACAATGCAAAATAGCCAAAGGCGAGAAAGCCAGCCCTAGAACTGACAATTTGGCAGATGGTGTTATGGCCAGGCCAGTGAATGCTCGGTCATGCGACGTGATATGTGGAATCCGATCCTGTTATTCTGAATTTTGACAATTGTGACGGTCGTCTTGTCGTAAACTTGTATCGTCGTTTTATCCGCGCTTTTCATAAGTCTTGTTACGCGCCACCTAGTCCATCGGCGACCCAATCTCGCAGCTTCTGTTTTCTGCAATGCTCTGACAGCTACCGGGACTGGCATTTGAAACGTAATTGCCATATCCCTCACCTTATTTATATGCCGTAGTAAGCCTCACCGTTAATTTTCCACGTGTTCGCCGAAAGCTCCCAGTTTGAGTTTTGCTCTTTGTCCAATTTGGCTTGTTTGTCGATTCTATCATATCTCGCATCGTTGCAGTATAAGCATCGTATTTGCGTAACGTCGTTCGTCCTTATGTTGCTCAAAAATCCAGTATCAACTGTGGTGCACATTTTTCCAGATCTTCGACCTCTAACCACCCATCACCTCCACCAATATCATCAGCACCAGAACCTCGATCTTTTTCCTGCCTTTCAAACGCACATCTCGCAATCGCCTCCCTCACAAAAACCTCCACGTACTTTCCTACCACTGCCTTCGCAGCGGTGCTCACGCTGGTTTTCTCCGGCTCCCGAAATGCTTGATGCATGATGCGCTGGATTAGATCATGGGATATGGGCGGTGTAGTTTTCTCATCTTCAGTGGTGACCTCAGCGAGAATGAAGTCGGGTTCGGAGGTTGCAGACGGGGACGGTGGCGGAGAGGAGGTGTCAACAGAGACCGAGGCAGATGCAGACGTTAGGGTTGGACCATTATTTGTACGCGCTTTCGTTGCTGAGCCGGGAGGCCGACCGCGTGGTCTGCTCGACGTTGAATCTTTGGAGGTTTTCGCTTTCGATTTGCTTGGCTTAGGCATCGACTTGTTGGTCTTCGAGCGGGGAGGGGAGAAGGGCAGGCGTTTTCGCTTTCGAGTGGCTGGGGACATTGGTGGAGCCATAAAGGTAATCAAAATCGTTATCGGCGTCCACCGCTAGTAGCAAGGTTTCACAATGAGAGTGTCACTAAAACTCGTCGTCGAGGTCGGTGCAAGGTAGGTTGCGGCTTTCCTCTTGGCCTTGGCATCATATAACACGTCGACGCGTCGGAGTGGTCTTGGCAAGCCCCTCATAGACGCGGATTCACGTGATCGGGGAATTTTTACCAGACGGAAACGTAGTGATAGCTCCGCAACAGCCAAATGCACAGACCCAGTTCTCGAATACCACGAGGACGAACCCACACTATCGCTCTTTCCTGAACAAGAGCATCACTTACATTTTCAACCGCGTCGCGAAAGTTCAAATTTCTCAAACCCCGCCTACTCGGTGAACCGTCAGTTCTACGACAATGCATTTTCGACACATGAGCATAAATGTTTCTCGCATCAGATTCTCTTTGTAAGAATGCTGATGGTATTCCACACCCCTGCAACGACGTTTCTGAACTTGCGTCAACGCCATTTACACCCATGCTGGACGACTTTGCCACCGAGACGATAGCATTAGTTAAACAAGGCCTCCTACGGGGAAACAGCAAGGTAGAGGTGGGCTTAATAGTTTACGTTCGAAATTCAGGCAGTGGATATCACCCAGTCCAAACATTTGAAAGATCGGCGTACTTGATTAGGATACCGAGTTCTCAGTAATATGAGCTTCTCTTACCGACTCCAGATACGCGTCTTATGTGAAATCCTTCTTAAAACAGACACCCGTAGCTCCTAGTCACTAGTCAAACCGAGCTGTTTCCGCGTACTAAACCGACAGGATGCAGATATGTCATAGAGCAATACCCCTGCGGATGTCTTCACAATACGTGCACGTTATAAAAGCGGAGAAGGTAGCGTCATCGACGTGACGAAGGATCGCATAAGGGTCGATAATAACGAAGCGCTGAATCTCGTTGAAACTTTTTTGACCTTGCTGAGCTTGGACCCAATTCTGAAAAAGAGAGGTATGATACGGACAGAATAGCGAAGTATGTTGCTCTGGATCCGGAATTATCCCAGCCACGGCCCATTCTCCGATACCGAGTAGTTGACTGCTCTGAAAGCCATGGTCTCCCCTCTCATCGTTGACATTAGAGGCTTCGGAACAAGATCGCAATGCTTGACAGCGAGTGACTTCGGGGGATTTTTCTCTTTGCTTGTGAGGATGATTGGGTTTTGGCTGCAACGCAGCAGTAGGCCCTGAAATATGAACAGGAGCAGAACTGCTAGGAGAAGCTCGGAGCTCTGGTTTTCGTTGCACACGACCAGCCGCCTGCTCCTGATATGTCGGGTTCTTGGGTCTATTGGAAGCTTAATCTCACAGTTGAGAACATGATGGGGAGAGACTCACCCGTGATCCATGACCGTTGCTCTTCGTTCTTAATTCATTCGTCAATGGGCAACCGGAATAATATGTATAATATACCTTCTTAAGGACAATTTAGCAACCAGAGCTCCTCAACAATAATTGCAGGACAGAAATGTCCGGATTCAATTAGTGACGACGAAACTTCGAAGGATTGCATCAACTTGACAAGGTGCCGTGGTCATGCAGGTACGTAAAGGGGGGAGGTGGCGCCGTGCAAAAGTGCAACCAGCATGGCTGCGGCATGCCTGTCGACCATATCAGGCCTATCCGGAGCCGGCTATCAATCAGAATCGGGCTAGGGGAGAACGTGATACCCTATTCGCGGTTGGTCATCTTCTTACACAAGTGTGGAGGTCTGGGTCCCTATGAAGCCATGGTAGATCACAAGACTCCGGGAACAAAATACATCAACGACCCATGGCCAAAGCTTGAGCGATAGCGATGAGTCCACATTGATCGAAAACACCACAGTAGCCCTCGAAATGTCGGATCTGGGTACTCGTAAAACTCCCCACGCAACTGATGAGCACAATCTTGATCAAGTTGTCCTTAACTCGACCCCTCCCAACGGCATGTCATGCCGTCCGTCTAATGCTCGTTCAAGCGTAGTGATCCCTGCTGGGTCGATGCCGCCGCGTTCCCAGATTGACAGGCTCACCAATCAGGTTTGGCGATGCCTCCCCATCCCTGCTCCCGGGGCGGTGACCCCAGCGGAGCGGAGTTCACGAGCGGATGCCAGGAGTCGCCGAGCGTCAAGATTTTGCCGTGCGACAATTGGCGAGACTACTTTTGCCAATGTCGGAAAAGGTGATACACTGACATGATAGGGCAAGGTACGGTGTTGGATGCGTTCATGTTGCAGAACGTCGAACAAATTTTGCCACCAGGCTACAAGTCTAGAGGTCGGAAAGGCTAGCTTGAAATAAAGTCTGGAAGGATGGATGTTGGTGTTGTTCAGCTCCGAAAGGTGAGAATGGCGGATGATAAGTGGAGGGGCGAATATCTCATCAATCACGCACCGGTTATCAAATACCGATGATCGGATCGTCACGCCACGTCTTCTTGCAACCGCTTCAGGAATATACTGTCTCAGCGCTTTGGGATGAATTAGGCGGGTGGCGCACGGGAAGGAAAACAAGAAACGTTGCGTACATATACTAGAGAAGATGAGCACTTGTCTGACTGGATGTTGCTCTTTTGAAAGGCTTGGCACCGTTTGTGAGCCGGGATTGTTTGGCGGGTCAGCAGACTCGCCTGTGATCAAACTAAGCTGGCTCCAAGGAGACGGTAGCGATAGGCGCGTGTAGGCCGATCCACGCCGCCGAATTACCGTACAAGCGTTTACACGCGAGCATTGTCGCTACACTTTTCTCTTGATTGAGAGGTGGGGCGTGTAACCTGCGGCTCGTGGTGAGCCAATTAAGGTAGTTCCTTGACTACACCGCGCAAGGCTCTCACCGGCTGCACTGACGTGACGGAGGTGATGTTGGAGCGTCGCCGCCTTGATTCCTTTCAACCTGACCAAAGACACCATGAGTAACTCATTTTCGTTCTATCAGATGGCCGTTGCCTCGCACTAATTCTGCTGGCCAGCGCCGCAAGCCCCGTACTCCGCTCATTGGGTCCTCCCCTTTTGCGCTCTCGGCCATTGGATTGACGATTCAATCCGAATACTGAAATCCATCATGAGGCAACATTTTCTCTCATATGTATGTCTCATGAAACCCCACGGAACATGGCGTTCATTACTTCCTCCAAACTTCACCAAAGCCAGCTGATTGCTATAACAGCTGCGACGTTCTTTTTGTTAGTTGCTGTTGTCCATTTACTACGTCCATGGACCAACTACCTGTTCCGGAGAGCTCGGAAGAGTTCTCCAGCCTCTCATTGGCTGAGAATTGGGAGTACCTCCGACCAGAAATCACCAGGCTTTACATTGGCGAGAGGAAAAGGCTTTCAGGCGTCATAGATGAGATTCGACAACAATGTAGCTTTCATGCTTTGTATGTCTTCGCTCTACCTGGTGATGTGAGGCATTTGAATTTAATGCTGATAAATCATTGAAAGTGAAAACGAATACAAATACCGCATCAATAAGAAATGGAAATTGAAAAGAAGCCTGGACAAAGACAAAAAGGCAACGGTTTCCGAAGTCGTTGCATCCAGAGCGAGTCGCGGGAAATCGACGACTTTTCGGAACAATGACGAAGACATCAAGAGAAAGACTCTAAGAATGGTCAAGGCAGAGCTTCGAAAAGAGCTTGGCCCAACATCCGAAACCGCGTTGGCTCTGCGCGAAACCGATACCTATCAAGGTCCAACAATAACCTTTGGGAAACACATGTAATCTCTCTACGTCCAATTCCCTGGCGCTCAGATACCAGGCGCTAATATATCATAGTTTTACTGCGTGGAGCCTCCCACCCAGCGTTCTGCTTCGGTCTCACGCATCTTTCATGGACTATCCATCGCCCAATTATGCCAACGCTGCGACCCCCGGAGGTGCATTCTTAGTTGCCAGCACTCCCGCAGCTGGTCCTACATCTTCTGACATTGTCGGTGCATCGTCTCCGCTAACAGAAGCGATTTTGCAGAAGACCAAGATTCAGAATGCCAAGATGTTCATAGAGGGACAGCACACGGACCTTGCTACGAATTGGTCAAAGCATGAACGATGGTGAGATTGACATATAGACAAGAATTTCAAACGTTGATGACGACATAAGACATTGTCAACATGGCTATATCAGTTCTGGCTCTTCGCATTTAAAACCGCAAGACATTGGGGGAAGGGGCCTCGAAACTGGGACGCCCAGCTTCTCGACATTGACAAAGGCCTGGAGCTGTTATCAATCTCTAACGCCAATACTCCCGGGACTAGCGGCTCCAGCCCCTTCATTGTCAGCTCACCCAGAGTTGGATCAGGCTCCAAAGAGAGTACGGAGCCATCGGACTTATGCCGGTGGAGTATCCACGCTTACAGCGATTATCCAACCAGTTTCGACCTTTCCCATGACGAATGGCCACGAGGGTGGAAACGCACTAAGGAATTTCTAGATAAGCTCAGGAATGGCCTAGAAAGCAATGACTTCAGCAACCTCGATGCTGACGAACTTCCAGCTTCTGTGCCACAGCTTCTCCGACGATGCCGCAAGAACCATAAACACCTCCTTGTAGAAGCATTCGAGTTCAGCCTTATGGGTCGCAATGTCGATTTGGCAATGTCACTTGCGCATAAGATTAATTCTTACGACGTTGATATAAGTGGCGTATACCCATTCCACACTGCGGCGGCCTACCTCGACGGCTCGTATCCATGCTGCAATTTGATGGCTACACTTGTCTATAGTCCGCTCAAACTTTCTCCAGTGGGTTTATACGTCGACCCGCACGGCTACACCATCTTGGACCAACTTTTTTTAACCATTGTCAAATCTCACTCTCGTTGCAAGCTTGGTGATATCGATGCAAGCCGCAAGCGCGAAAAAGGCTTCCCTGGAGAGGAAGTTGGCATCTGTGGCCGATGGGATGCTGATTCTGACTGCATCCGTGAGTACTTTGCTTGAGGCAAGCCCTCCGTACCGAGTAATTAGAAGCATAAATTTTGTCACACCTCCGCCCAGGCCATTTGTCATTGCATATCCATTGTTTTCGGCGAGGAAAGTGGACCAGACATCAATACAGCTTCTGGCTTATTCTTGACGCGGTGCTCAAACCAGGAATACGGCCACAAGCTCGAGCTCGTGCCACTGCACGCACTGGTCATGGTTGCTTACATACTTGCAGACAAAGGCTGTGAAGACGAAGATCTATTTGGGATTATTGCATGTTTACTCTGCCTCTTGAGCAACGGCGCTGATCCCACTCTAAAAGTAGAATTGTCAATACCAGCACTCCTCCATATGCGTGAGAGTGATGAATGCACTCATGGACACATCAGCGCTTTAGAGCTTGCCGATCGTGTCGCGTACGAGTATGGCAAGTCTTGGCCTTCGCGCACTCAGATTGGGTGGTATATTCTCCGCCATTTACTTGAGTTGGCTCAGAAGGCTCGAACTCTTGTTGCTCCGCTCACAAGGGCCTCCTGCTCTTCAGCAAACTCCTTGGTCCCGCTGGATCAAGATGGTGACACGATCATGCAGTCAACTGAAGAAGGAAACACCAAAACGCCGCCGAAATGCGCTCACTGCGATCGACTAAATTTTTTCTACGGTGATCTAGATCTTCGCGACCTCTGGGCAGCAGTCCAGACCGAGCTCTTGACCTATCGTCGCGTCGCCGTAGGAGACCCTTGGATCTCTAGCCGCATCAACATGCTCTCGCTGCTACAAGATCTGCAAGCCGGGAACGGCGTCCGTACCGCGTTGCTCGAAGACGGTATGATGAACGATTACTGCGAATGCAGAAGGTTCCACGGCGCAGACAATTCTGATTGCGTCCGTGTGAGCGAAGCGTGCGCCTACTATTTCTCGAATATGGAGGATTGGCAACGTACAGAGTATATCTACATGCCGCCGAAGTACTAGTATGATGAAGATTTCGAGGACTTGGATGACGTCGAAGGTTCATTTGACGATAACCGTTTCTCTTCTGATGAGGGCGAATAGCAAAGCGGTTTTATCGACGGCCAACGAATAGGTAGACTTGTCTATACAAAGTTTAGGACTACGACGACGCCCCATGTCCAAGACGCTACGAATCACTCCTTCCTGTAAGGTGTAGCTTCAGAAAGAAGCTCATTATTTAGTTCTAGACGCAATAATGACACGTGAGCGACACGCCCATCGTGTGAACTCGATTACTTGCCTTACGTCTTCTCCCCGAGGTCGGCGCCCCCAATGCTTTACGCGTGGCGGCAGCGTGCAGTCCCGACTACCACTTAAAATGACAAGCAAAGTCACCCGTCGCCTCTGCTACAAATGTTTAAGCAAGAATAGATTTTTCGTACAAGGTAGTGAACAGCTTATTCGGGACATTGTACAGGATCGATTCCAGATTTCATGTTGCAAGATGATAGGTGGGTATATCGTAATGGAGCGAAATGTAAGTAGTCGCCGGCCAAGACCTCCGAAGCGCGGAGTCAGGTGATGTCAGGTTTTCGGTGGACGTATCGCAAACCGGACGACGAGGTTCTGCCGGGGTATTACCATAACAAGATGTTGGTGTATTTGACCTGAGCAGATGAATGAAGCTTGTCTGTAACGAGAAATTCGGCGTTTAAGGCTAGCAGAGGGACCGTTGCACGTTGTCTGAGGCAGAAGAACAGGATAACACGCCTCAAGAATCCCGCTTTTTTCTGCTTGTGGTGGGGAGGCTCGGAACACGAGAATTCATGGGTTGGCATATATTTTCTTTTGCCAAACCTCCAGATCAGGGATAGACCCGTCTCCAGGCTGGCCCAACTGACCGAGAACCCTGAGGCTTACATCCCCTTCTGAACCCTTACTTCGGCAGCGCCACGAGCGCCTAATTTACATACCCCTCATGGCTTCTCCACGACAACCCTAGCAGCTGTGGCATCCAAGATGTGCGCACACCCAACAATTGCTGAAGACCGCCATTTCTCAGAATTAAACATTTGATTGGTCAGTTATCGCATTGTATCGAGCCACGGAAAAGTATTCGGAGCTTAAGAGTAGTACCCGCCACTTGTCAGACTTTTCTGATTGACAAATTTCAAACCACCCTACGAGCCCCCATTATTTCTACCTCATTCATTAGTATCTTCGCTATGGTACATCATGCCATATCAGAACGACCGCAGAAAGTCACTCGAATGGATTTTCACGAAGCTATCGGCAGGACGCCGGCCTAGCCAAGGGTCTACGGAAGGTCAAAACGCACAGGAGGAGACGCTTAAAGATCGAACCGATATTACCGCCTCTCCACCGTATCAATCGCAAGACACTTGCTGTGCCAGATGCGCTTCGCTTGAATTTCGCGATCTTAACCGTTCCCTAAAATGGACTTTCGATCCTTTCTTCATCAGAAAACTAGGACTTTTAGGCCCAGATACAGAGACGTCTCTGTGCGCTATGTGTCGCCTTTTCAATTCGGTGAAGCTCTATCATGACAATCAATCCGATCGAGGAGAATATGCCTTGTATTCTATAAATGCGCATTTTCCTTCCAGCAGTGAGAAACAATCAGTTCTCGCTGTTCTCAATATCGAGGGGAGAGACCTGAGTAGTCAAGCATTCTCCCCTTGGGAAATAGTGAATATGGGTCGTAACGTGGGATTCATTGCAGCCACGACAGCCTTGAAACCGACGAAGCTGAAGAGCTTTTCACCTTTACTTCGGGCTCGACATATTCAGGCGAAGTCTGTTGATTTTGGTGTTGTTCGACAGTGGCTTGACGAATGCACTCAGTTCCATATCGGGATATGCAAATCTCCAGCTTTAGGTTCGGGACGTCAAATGCCGAAAGGCTTCAGACTTATTGACTGCGAGCAAAGACAAATAGTCAAGGTATCTTTACTCAGTCATTATGCTGCTCTCAGCTACGTGTGGGGCCGGCACGAATGTACAGAACTAGATCCGTTGACTGAGGGAAGACTCCCAGCAATCCTGCCACAGACTATAGAGGATGCCCTTACCGTGACGAAGGAGCTCCGTCTCCGATATATTTGGATTGACAGATGGTGTATCGATCAGAATAACCCAGACGAGAAACATGATCAGATACAGCAGATGGATATCGTGTATCAATATGCACAAATTACCATAATCGCTGCAGCGGGAAATAATTCTTCTTACGGCCTACCCGGCGTCAGTACGACTCCAAGACCTCCCCAACCTAATGCGGCTATTGGGGAGCAGCAGCGTCTTGTGTCGCTCTTGCCTGATCCGAAATGGCAAATCAAAAATTCGGTATGGAACAAGCGGGCTTGGACTTACCAAGAAGGCTTTTTCTCACTTCGTCGCCTCGTTTTTACCGAAAGCCAGCTGTATTTTGAATGCCATTACGTCTGTGCCCAAGAAACAATCGCTGGGTTCGAAAGAGCAAGAGACTCCAAAGTCTTCAGCTCAGCGGCTGATTACAGTAATTTCCCTTGGAGTATCTCAAGGCTATTGGAGGAGTTCTCTGAAAAGCAACTGTCCTATGAAAGCGATGCTGTACGCGCGTTTGAGGGCGTATTCCACAGTTACAAGATCAGCAAGTTTCCTGTACATCAATATTTTGGAATTCCTATTATGCCGAGCGTCTCTGCGAGCACTGAAGGGAAACCTGTATGGGGACAAGGAAGCAGAAGTGAAGGCTTCGCAGCCGGCCTTTGCTGGCGTCACAGGGAATCCGCATCAAGACGAGCCCAGTTCCCTACGTGGACATGGGCAGGATGGAGCGTTCCGGTCAAGAGTTATTTTCCAGAACTGCGCAACAGTCAGAATGTTCCAAATGATAAACTACGACCCGAGCTCTTTGTGGAGAATCTGGTTGGCGACGTGTTACATATCGATGAACACAAAACTTTTTCGCTGATCGAAACGCATTCGGAATTGTTCAGCAAATTCATACATATTGATGCCTGGACCATACCTCTCCGGATCCAGATAGACGAGCCGCCTCAGCAGTATGCCGTCTTCGAAGATGACGAATGGACGGTGAAAACCGATATTGAGCTGCTTGATATCAGCTGTTTAAGTGAGCGCAATCGGCGAAATGATAAAAATGAATTGAGCGAGAGCGAGACGCTGGGGATCCTCCTGAGTAAATACGGGGATTCTTTGGGAGGTCCGTTCGCCGAAACCGCATTTCTTTTGGCAGTGCAGTGCAAGGACCAATACTACGAGCGCATTGGCCATCTTGACATGAGGAAGTCGCACCTCCAGGTGCGTGCGAAATCTTCGGCGGATGACAATTACGTCTTGAATATGCGCAATGAAGACAGTATTCAAAAGAAGGCCTGGAGACTCTGCTTCCAGTCAGGGAAGAGAAGACGCATTCGTCTGGGATAGTCTGAAAGGGCTACAACCCTGGGAAAGTGAGAGTAGCAAAGGCACTTCGACTTGGCACAAAGTGCGATGATACAGAAGTTCAGGCTATCGGGACAGGCATCTAATGCCAGGAGCTGAACTATCTGTTGGAATGATCCATTGAAGCCAAAAGAATAAAGATCACCATCGATAAGCGCATTGCAGAATACATCTTCTTAACCCGCTCCGCGTACTAATTCCGCGCGGATATACCTTCCTCGCTATGAGTTTGACAAGGCTTGGCGTGATGTAGTCGAGGCCGTGGAGCACGGCGAGGTAGCGGGATAGCAGAGTGAGATAGAACACGGACAGTGGAGTAATAGAGGTTACGAGGATGCCGCGCGTAGGACCTAGGTAAATGGGAAGGGTGCGGAGGTAGGAGTGGAGGCCGGGGGAGATCGGGGTTTGGGTGGAGAGGGAGTGGAGGATAGGGAGGAGCTTGGTTAGGTTGGTTAGCGTCAGGTGGAAAGGAGGATATGGAGAGAAGGATTGAGCGTACTCAGAAATCGATCTTGAGGTCGTGGGAAGGGCGATATGAGCTTGGGTGATGGGAGGGCTGCTTAGTATGGATTAGAGAGGATGATGAGATGGTGGAGGCAGAGTCGGAGTCGGGATCTGTTTCAAAATTCGCCGGGATGATCACCTGGCTAAGGTCCTTAATGAGATGGGGCTTGGATTAAGATTTCTAAAGTGTAAAGTTAGGTAATACTAGGTATCCGCTAAGCGGTAGAAAAAATAGGGTTCTATATGAAAAGATTACCGTTTACTTTATTAGGAGTTCGCTGTCTTTAATTGCGAGCACAACATTTAACCCTCGGTTGCATGATTATCACGCTGCTCACCCCACCCCTAAACTCGCGATAGTTTTGAGGTTGACTTTGTCTGCGCCTTGCCGTTAAAAGCTGATTCCGTTTAACCGGCCTTTGAAAAATTTTGTGACGATGAGAACAAACGATTTGGTAAAGCGCCAGGAGATCAGAATGCATGTACGACTGGAGTGATTGGCAGACATAATGTGGTCTTTGTTATATGCGTGGTATATTGAGGAGAACTCCTCTCTAATGGTTGGTTGAGGGATAATATTCATATTGTGGCAATCTTTGGTAACGATTTTCTTCACGAGATGACAATCAGAGATACTTCTTCTTCTTCGATGCCTCGCCTGCTTGTACTAGCCCAATACGTCCCGGATTCAAGTAGGGATTTGAATCCCCAATCAAGCCCGGAAGTTGCTTCAACTCATCACCTTCTTCGTAGTCCTGTGGCCCGAACTTTGGATTATCCTTGATCTTGTCACGCAGATCTCCACCAAACCGGAACAGGCTATAGGAATCCAACGTATCTGCCCATCGTCGACGAAAGCCGTATAGCAAGGAAAGAAAACAGCTGCCAGATGCCCACAGCACCAAAACCACGCCAGGAACAGCTGGCGGCACGGGACCGCGACCGAGGACTTTGGCCTGTTCGTAAGCCGTAGCGTTGGTATTTGTGAACCTGTACCGTTGCCCGGAGTCCGCGAATGAGTATCCTTGTCCGCCATCATACATGAGCTGTACGGCGGCGGTAGCGTATGCTCTGAGCAGTGAGCTGCGTAGCTCAGAAGCTTGGAGAAGGGTAGGACGAACGGTGACGAAGACGACGTTGTCGCCAGACTCCGATGTGAGGAAGGATGGCTGTGCTTCAGCGGAGTTGAAGAAATTCTCTGCCCAGTTATTGTCCGGGGAACCGTTCACTGTCGGCTTATCGTTGAAGATAATTTGAGGCACAGAGAGAGAGAGGCGCCAAGGGCATGCGAGTATGTTGAGCGTAGTAGGTGTATCGGACTTCTCAAAATTCTTGTAGGTTGAGGTGACAGCGTCGATTTCAGCAGAGCCGACAGCGGAGGACGACTTGCATTGAACACCTATTGCGGACATTGGAATCGTAGCATTGGAATCTATTGTCTCGCTTGGAACGCTATAGGCGCCGTCCAAGCCCGCCACCACGGTGTCTACACTGAAGTTGTAAAAGCTGGGGGGAAGAGGAGGATAGATGAGGCCTTCATGATCGTTTGCATGCTGCCATAAGGCAAATTCCAGTATGCTGTCGTGTTCCAGACCCGGATACCCGTTAGTTGCGTCTATGCTCTTATTGAAGTAGCATTGCGTGGCGTTTTGACTCTCAAAGAAAGGCTCCCCATATGTTTCGTTAGAGTAGGCTAGTTCTGAAACAGCCTTATAATTCAGAAGGGTTTCATCAAATGCCGGTGGAGCTGTACGCTTGCGTATCTCAATCTGAAAGTCGCCCACATAGTCATTAGATAGACCATCGTTATGCGGAGGCAAAGAACGGTCTCGATGATTCAGGATCGTAAATTCCTCGAGTCTCTGTATAATGGTGCAATTATAGCGCACAATCAAGCCCCAGCTTTTTCCGGAGATCGGCGTCTCAGATTGTGGAGCAAGAAAGATCTCATATGCCCCATCGTCCGTGGGGACTATATTTGGAAGAGTTTTCGGATTCAGGGGGTTTGCGTCCTTACTATCTGCGCTAGAATTCGTATAGAGTACTCCTCTACCAGGCACCCGAGGAGGGATGGCGAGACTCCAAGCATTCTGGGCGGCTGTTAGTGTTGTAGTACTAGACCGTTTGTTGAAGGTTTCCCATCGTTGTCCGATCACTTCAGGGTGGTGGTTTGATACCCGAAAACCATCCCTAAGCTCCATCGTTAAACCGGTAAGCGGCAGGCTAACAAATAAAAGGACTGTGAGAGTCGAAAGAACACTCCAAAGAATTGTCGGCCTTGTCATGGGCCGTGGATTAATGATCATACTTTTCAATGTGCTCATCCATCCACCTGGACCGGTCCAGCTGTGTTCTCCATGCATCATAATGTGCCAGGCCGTGGGTACCGACCAAAGAGTAGTCATAAGCATACTAGCTTCGACACCAACCAGCCCATATTCCCCAAAGTCAAGACCGAAAACACCAAGTAGAAACCATGAGTATAACACAAGCCGAGCACCTGCCCTTCCAAAACTTGTTTCATTGGTGGTTTCGGGTGGACTGAGGTAGAAGACCCATGTCAGGAGATAATATATGGTAATGATCAGCGGCCCACAGCTCCCTACAAGACTCCGCCAGTAGTAGCGACGGAGTGGACGACCAAGATGTTCAGTAGAGGCCATGGATCTCTGGCGATTCTGCTCCTGCTGTGGGTCTAGATCATACCTGATTAAGATTAGCTTGAGATCAGTATTGCTAGGAAACCACTTACTCGAAGCTGTCTGGTCTAAGTAATGCCACGCCCATGCCTGACTGGTAGGGTATAGGAAAAAGTGGCCGCGAAGTTGTAGCGGCATCCGTTATCCCGGTCTCCATTCCCAGATCAGCAGTGGTAACAGGATACTGCTCTCTATCACTATGCTCAAACATCGCTCCCTTTCCAGGGTGACTGAGCCGGGTAAGAACCGAATTGTCAAGCTACCTTAAGAATGCTGCCACGGTGGGTTTTTGTTATTGACTCGAAAGCATCCTTAACATGCAGCGTGACTTGTATGAAAGCTCCAAAAAAGTCGTTGCTCAGAGGTTTTAGCATCGCTCGTCATATATTGAAAAGGTCGAAGTTCTGCTGCGGTGAACGGATTCGCAATCTTGAATCCTCTCTGCCCCTGGGGGCCTGGATTTCTCTTTTCAGAATCAGCTGGGGGCGGGGTTTCCAGAAAAAGTATGTGAGGCTGAAGTAGTTTCGGGGAATTTTTTTTCTTTTTTTTTGGGGCTTTCAGCCAATAGGATTTCTAAAATCCCCCGTTGCACTGTGTCAGCCACTTTCTAATTATCATGAAAGCTGCACGAACAAGTGCTCCTACATTGCATAATTGACGACAAGGTCGCAGATTCGTACCGGACCAGACGTTAGTGTAAAGACTCATTAGGCGAACCAACTGTATCATCAAACATTGAATTCCTCATAACGGAAGTGTGCAGACAGTTTCTTGCAGCCTTGGCAAAAAAAGAACACAAAAGCCTTGAATCTTTGTCTGGATACTTTCCATTCGCCTCATGTCCTCTCAGAATTATGCAAGCCGACAAAAGCTCGGTCCATACATAACCCTTCAGAGACATCAACAGAGTGTGTGATTGTAATTTCAGCCTGCTTCCCCTACAGATGCACTCAGCTGTCGCCGGGGAAGAGGGGGGAACATGAGCCCTATCAGTATTCGTTAGAATTGTCGCCCGAATTTTTAACGTACAACGATGAATGAGCGAGCTAAATAAGCGAACAAGTCTTTTTGCCACGCGGGGTCCTTCCTAAAGTCACGTGGCTTCCTCGTAATCGTTAAGGCTTAGGGGGGTGTAAGCGCTAGAACCTATCTGTATCATCATGTGACTTTAGGCGGGACCCTGGCCTAGAAATAAAGCGCACATTCCCGACAAAGTAGAGGAATAAACGACGTAACGGCCGATTCGTTCAGACGACATATGTAGGTCTCTCAATATCTAGTTTCCAAGCGCTGACAAGCCATAAATTAATGCATCATAGTTTTACGAGGTGGAATCTCCGGCCGGCACACCTTCCTGCCCCATAGAGTCGACGCGTGGGCAGGGTTCAGAGGGCGATGCCAAGACCTCCGAAGCGCGGAGTCAGGTAATGCT
This sequence comes from Pyrenula aspistea, assembly GCA_021030945.1. NCBI lineage: Eukaryota > Fungi > Ascomycota > Eurotiomycetes > Pyrenulales > Pyrenulaceae > Pyrenula > Pyrenula aspistea. The sequence continues at coordinate 56,734 of JAGFML010000021.1, forward strand.
ACCTAAAGCATCCACTAAGGGGGGGGGACGGAATTGGGTCTATATAATTCCGAACATCTATGCTGGAATGATGGTGGCATGCATTGCCTCCTCCCCAAAACCTAATGCTGAAATGGTTTTCTCCGCGCTCTACTAGCAGCTTGAATGTATGCGTACGAGGTTGCCCATGAGATGGCCGAGCCCAAGAAGAAGAACAATGATGCTATAAGAAAAAAGGCGGATTTGGAACTTCACGCGGTGTGGATATATGCAGCTCCCTGTCGTTATATTCGAAGATAGGAAGCATCTCCAATGTCAAGATATTTTGTGGGCTGGATGGAAAATACTCTAATTCAATATATAGGCCTCCGAATGAGCGTTCTGCCGTCGAAACTCCACACAACAAATCTCTCATGATGTCTCTGCCGAGACTCTGCAGAGCTTTGTCCACGGATTTGCTTTGCGCGACATGAAAACATCATAGCACAATGTTCTTTCGCACGTCTCCACAGGCGGGACAAGTCGTGGAGGCAGGAACGGCAGCATCGTTGAGGTGACGAAGGATCGAGCAAGAGTCTTCCGTAAGGAAGCGCTGAACCGAGTCAAGGCTTTGAGAATCTTTCTTAGCTTGTGTCGAGTCTTGTAACAGCAACGAATGGTAAGGACAAAGCACCGAAGTATGCTGCTCAAGATCCACAGTTGCAGTGCTTCTCGCCCATTCTCCTACACCAACGAGAGGGCCACTTTGCGAGGCGCCGTCATCAGAGCTTTTGTTATATGCACCGCCTTCGGAGACGAATAGCGGCGTCTCGTGACGATGAGGCATAGCGTGATCGTTACCGCTCCCTTCTCGACGGGGACTAGGTTTGCGCGGCAGCATTGCGGGAGGCTTTGAAGTTTGGGCGTGAGAGACGTCGCCCGCAGAGCGCCGGAGTTCTGAAGCGTCTCGGACACGATCAGCCGCCTGCTTTCGGTATGGTTGGTTCTCGGACCTGAGGAAGATTAGTCAGTCATGAGGACAAAGATACAATCGAAAGTTGCTTACTTTCTGTCGACGGCCATTGCCCGTTGCTTTGGAGCCATGACTTGACAGGTAACTGTACCGAACCAGTGTATCAAAGAGACTCAGAGACTCAGGCTTCTCCGTAACGTTGAGATAATCGACACTCCTCGTTGCGTGGAGTGGTACCAGACATATAGAAGACAGCGACAGCTTTACAATCTGAACTTACAATGTATGGGCCAAAACTGCTGGCTAGCAACGCGAGAAAAGGCAAAACGTATGCATGATTCAAGGACGGATTTTGGCCGTGTCAGACCGGCTACAGCCCGCTTTCATCATTGCCAGGGTTTAAAAGAAAACGAGATCTTCTGTGTAACCATGCTGTGGGCAGAGAAAATAGGAAACGGAAGTAGTCGACCGCTCAAGAGACTGGTCCACCGAAATTTCGCTCGCTGTACTGACATTGGCCAAAATGCCAATATGATAGGATCCTGATGTTGATTTGCACGGTTGGCACAGGGGGGTGTGCTGATGATTTGACGCCCAAGATCAGACAGGCAACGGGGGCCGCCAGAACTTCAAAGGATTACCCTTTAGCGGCATCCAGAACGTGTGTAGACCGTCTGTCTCCAGCTCAATCAACGGTCCGAGCTGTCAAGAGTATGTTCTTCAAGCGCGTTGGGCTCGGACCATTAGGGGAGGTGGAGCACGCGCCTCTGGGTCGTGAATATGAGCATCTTTTCGCATAGCAGGGCTTGTGGGGGATATTTTCCAGCGTCGATCGCTAATGGCTCGCGCGGATACTGACCCTGGTCAATAAAGATCCGGTTTTGCTTGTTTAAAGGGGTTCTGCCGCCACTGTACACATTCGAAACGTAATCAACGAACGATGCAGTCACTTTAACATCCAGGACAGGAATGTCCATGAACTGATACATGTAGTCGCTCCCAATTCCTGGATCCCTGATCACATCGTCAGTAGAGCGGAGATCGCGAATCGACATGAGGGATTCCACATGAACTGTTGCGCTGCAGATGACAACTTAGTTGACTCGATTCTGGTAAGGTCGCGTTCAGCGCTGTATCGACGTGAACTTAATGCAGAGCATCCGTCAACCACGCCATCAAATCACAAGTTCAAAGGACAAAGACACGACTAGAATAACGTCGAGCGAGGGTGCTCAATGTCTCATTCAGCTATCGAAGCGGTGAAGTTCCATTCTCGCGTTTCCTAGTCGGCGCAACTTCCTTGACAACCTTGGCATCGGCGTCGGCCGCGAAAAAAGTTCGGCCTCTCCCTCGGTACTTCACGAGAATGAATAGGAAGAAGCATCGAAGTATCTACCGGTCATTAGAGGTTTGTAGAGGTATGAGCAATGGATCTCATGTCGTCCCAGCCTCTAACAACCCTGAGATGCCTAGCTCGGTCAACGTCCGTCATTCAAGGTAGCTACCGGTGTTGTGCAAGTGGCTGATAGGGTGCCGTGCGGCTCAAAGGCAAGCCTAGATTTCCGGAAGTTTATCAAGCAAGGCTCCCGCAGACCCTTCATATGGCGTCGGACGAGGCAGCCCTGGAGGGTCATGCACGCAACCTCCTATCCGCTCTCCGAAGTATTACCATCGGGAAGGGCCTGCACATGGTTCGTTTCGGCTCTCCGGGGCTCTCTTCAGCCGGCCGAGATCGAGCACCTTAGCCAATAAAAGATTAGCTAATGTCAGCTTGATTTTGCTCGGAGATTGGTAGCCACAGAGCCGACCTCTTCTTCGCTGACATCTTCTCCATTTTTTCTCAAGAAGCTATGACCTTTCCTTGTCCCCGTACTTTTCCAACGCCGACATAGCTTTAGTGGCGTAGGTGCTCTCGGTGTCTGTTCACGAAACGACAACCCAGACTGTCAAAGGTGACGGGAACGGGGAGCAGCAAAGGTTGTGAGCAGAACGGATCTAAGTAGAATGTTGTAGAGGATTGGTCCAAAGCTGTCAAAGTGAACGGACATTAGAAACAAACGAACGAGACCGCTCCGCGGAATTCTGGTCAGCCCCGGCCGCTGGATCGGCCTACTAGTTAGTATGTTCAAGATAACAGCCGTGCTAGGGCGAACATGCACGAGAAAGCCTGCCAGCAGGTCTTTCACTTGAAGTTCTGGCGTGATGAAGCCTCCGGCCCGTGAGAGTAGCGTCCTGTCTGCCCATTGACATAGTCCGCCCTCGCCTCGTCGATCTTTCACCCGAACCCCACGTGCATTTTGGGGATAATGGGCGTCGGGGAAGATTTTTCACAGGGGGTTGACTCCTCACGACGGGGGACAAGCTGGAAGGCGCTGTCGCCCGTCGAGAGGGCGGTAAGTCTCCTGTTGCTTGATCGGTTCTTGCTTCCCACGTCTCTCCCTTCAGGACGCAGATTAGGAGATCCCTCATCCCAGATATTTCCTTCTCCATTGAAAGCCTCGTAGCGATCAGGTCGGTTTGTAGTGTCCGGACTTGGTGCTGCAAGTCACTGATAACCAAATTGAAGTCCGAAGACGTTTTTGCTACTTGCTGATTGCACTGAGGTCTTGGGACGCGAATACCTAGACCTCGGAGATTTCCTGTCGTTGAGGAGATGTCATCCTAGATGTGGCTGTCAGCGTGATCGGAACTGATGGAGAAATTCATAGAGATTGGTGACCCACCACATAAGCCGGATGAGTATCGAAACTGTGAGACTTGCGAGGTGGCCCGATAGGTGGTTCCAGATCCAAACATATGATAGGGATTGAATTGACAGAAACTTCTCCGTGAACCCGAGAGTCCCATCTTCCATGGCTGACGTAATTGGGAATAGGTGTTGCGACATTTTCCCGCAAACTCCACAGACTTGATTTAAAACTGCCTCTCGAGAATTTTTTTAGTTTCGCGGTAATGGTCTGGCCATCCACGCCAGGAAGTGAGAGGTCCGAACAAGTTGAAGGGCTAGTTGGCGGTGTTGGTTGTCCATTCATTAACTTTTGCACAAAACCCCTGATCTTGGGAAGCTGCACGTGGATTGCCCATTCTTGAATCGCGTCTATCCATTGCAAATAAAGGGTGAAGTGCCGGTCGTTTTTGAAATCGAACTTGCATATTGGAGCTATGCAATATGTATTACCGGAATCCAGCCAGTGATAATTAAGGATAGCGAAATCAGCCTCCACAATACACGTGAAAGCCACTGCAAAGACTGATGCAATGCCACCAGTGTTGGTCTGGACATGAAGTTCCCGAAGAGAACTTAAGCACCAAGCGCCATTAACAGCACACTGATTAATGGCAGCTTCCATATGTTCTTCTTTGGAACCATGAATGCGTTCGAACGTCAGGAATGGGCAGTAGATATCTGCGCGAGAAGAATGAACATCTGACTGAGAGGAAATCTTCGTCCCCCTCATTCTTAACCAAGCGGGAATCCTTGACGTCTGAGGTATTCCTAGGGCCTTAGAGCCGAAACCACAGCCCAGCGACGGCCGTGACCGAGGAAGACCGTAGGTAGCGGCATTTTTCCTCCCGCTTAGACTTCCAGAAAACCCGTCTCGGCTAAAATGGGGATTCAAGCAGCGCGAAAGATACCCATGTTCATCGACTGGTGGCAATAGAGTTGACGGAAACAGCGAAAGTGAGTCCAGCCCTTCGCCGCCTAAGACCTGCTTTCGGAACGCCGCGATCTGGTATTGGAACTTTGGGTCGATCCTTTCGTCTCTGATGACATCCAAAAAAATCCTATGAAGTCGATGCTTAGGCGGCTTGTCAAATATCCGTATTTGAGAGGCAGCCAGAAGGTCAACTTGAAAGTCTTTCGCAGAGGTTTGCCCGGAATTGATAGATTCATGCGAGAAGCCTGTCACCGAATAAGCTCCGCTTTGTGGCGGTATGGTTTCCATCTCGTTCAGATCCTTTATGAACAATGGAACATAGTAAAATTGCCACTTCCAGAGCGGCTGGGAGAAAGAAACGAAGAGTAAAGAAGGAAGCTGTCACAGACAGAAACTAGATGAATAGCAGAATCCGAGCTCACTGAAGTGCGCACCACCGTTTGATATGGACTCTAAATATTGATCCTGACATTATCAAAATGAGCTGGTCATAATCTAACATGGATGAGAATTTCTTATTCAAGCCCGAAACAATCGCTTAGATCTGGTAGTGAGACTACCAACAACACTGTGGGTTACGCCATCCCGGGGGTGAGATACCAAGTTGGGTAAAGCAAAGACGGTGGAATGCAGACCATAAAAAGGATTACGTGGAGCGGAGAGGAGGCTTCCAGGGGGGAGCCCGGAAATAGGTAGTAAAGCGAAGATGGTGTGAAGGACCAACCCAAACTCGAGCTCGAGATTCTTGGTCGAGATCAGGAAGAGACCAGGTTTCAGATCAGCGAAATGCAAGGCGGGCAAAAGACAAAAGTCGTTTGGTTCTAGCCAGCACCAGATCGGCAACTTATGGTTCCTACGGAATGGGGCCAGAAGCAGTAGCATGCACACAACCCTAGTATTTGTTATTCAGGTCTCGATATCGTCAATGAGTCTCTGTCTATCAGCAAAGAGGACATCAATGATGCACTAGCGACTTCAGGTACATCGCAGCGGAGTCTCCCGCGGATGCACTTTCTTGCCGCTGCAATGAACAAATTGCAGCTTACTGGCGACTTCAGGAATGGGGCCAGTTGAACCGGAGAATAGCAAGTGGCAGATATTTGCCGGATATCGAATATATCAAGACCCTAGACAGACGATAATTTTGGTAAAGTAGAAGTTCTATTTTGACAAAGGCGGATCGGACATCCAGACGGTGGCGGGAAAGCGGAATCCAATGTGAGTAAAGGCGGCCTTAACGCGCAGGCATTTTGAAACTCTAAAAATGGAATAGGCTGCATGCCTACTCGAAGAATATATCCTCGCCTAGATGCATGTCAAAAGGCGTCTGCATCGTAGAGGGCGGGATCTTGATACGGAGAAGATGGAAAGATTCTTTTGGCGGTTCTATTTCTGGCTGCTCCAGAAAAAGAATCGTCTGCCGCCGTCTTGGCAGGAAACCAACACTAAGCTCCATAAAGCAGTCTACTTTCTATTTCTAGGCAAGTGTTGAGAACCTGCGTTTGCCAGTTGATTGCGACACTGATGCAAATCATGGGGAAATCCGGCACAACATTTTCATGACATTTGTATACTCCCTGAGAGACATCACTCGGTGGATGGCCTTATATAGTGCTTTCTGCTGACATTTAGAAAAATGGTATAACAGTCGGAAGCTATTGATCCTCCATCACAACATCTTTACCCAGACGTTGACTGCGTCTGCATGCAAAAGGTTCATTTTGACCTTCAGAACCTCACCAGGCTTTGCACCTCCATCCTCAGTAGAGCGTGAACGTCAAAGTGTCGCTTTTGCTTAAGTCAATCGTTTTTTTCCCGTCTCCTTCACGCCTCGTTTAGTCTGTTAACTTCCGTGACGTCCACCACACACCTACACCCACCATCTCCATCAAGGCCACCAAGATCTGACCGCCGATCCTATGCCGTATCAAAATTGGAAACAAGAGGTCAAATTAAACAACAAACGCTGCACCTTGGCTAGTCGATGTCGGAAACGAATATGATTGGTAGAAACATTTGAAATACTCCCGCTACGAATCTCGCGGCCCTCAATTTCTATTCTTGATGGAATCGTATAACGTTGAGGGAAGTGATCATGCATGTGATGCAGAATCCGGCCAAGCAGTTCCACAATTATAGGGAGCCGAATCTTCCACCCCCAACATAATATGTTTTCTAATCGTGTACGCAGACATTCGAGATCTGCAGGGTCCTGGAGATCAAATGACTCCATATCATACCGTGCCATTGTGCCGTCCTCTCTTGTGATGTGAGTTCTCAAAATAGCGGACGCCTGTTCAACGCACAGGGAGAAAGATTGTGCAGCTTCGAAGCTATTCTGGGATTTGAAGTTTTTGGGAGCTCGGTGCTTCCGGAGGTGCGACAACGCTGCTAGTGTATGGACGGCGTTGCTGCATGATGTTGCCGCAATATCTAAGGCCATTTCCGACGTTACTGCATTCTCCGCGCGACTGTTTCGATTGACATCCACCACAAGGAACGGCCAGAAGCAATGTTGGATCGGCTGGGACAGGTTCGAGAGATCCGGGGTATAGGGTGCTTTCTCCGAATTAATCTTATTCTGCAGATCCAGCAGAGCCGGGTGGATTGCTACTTTGCTGTAACCATATACGAAGCTTGGTAATGGTATAAATGACGTTGGTCCTAACGATGATGGAGAAGCTGGGCTGCTGCTTGCTGCAAGACTGCTGCTATAGTCAAGCGCTCGATCTTCTACCCGGCTGATTTTGGCTTGCGGTCGTGGTTGAGGAAGTACCAAGCCGCCCAGTGCTTTTGCAGGCGAGAACTTCTTGCTTTGGTGCCGGAAGTCCCTTGCAACCTTCTTATAGTCATTTCGAACACGCTCCCTCTCCCGATCATCCGTTCGAGTCGACATTGCTGTTCGAAGGAAGTCCTTGAGTGATTAAGTATGCTGGATCATGCATTTCAAATAGTTTGCGTGACAAAAAGAAAGTCGCTCGACTTCACCATGAAGATCTCGGAAGAGCTGAAAGGCAAAAGCATCGTGCTCGGTCTGCTCAACGGCAGATCAGTGGAACCGTGCCTGATTGCGGCGGCATACAAAGTATCACCGCGGGCGTCGTCCATTGCGTATCGAATCATTGCGGCCAATACGCTTGTGGCTTGTCCACTGTATTCCTTTCACGGTCAGGCTGAATTGCAACGTGACGTAGATCCTAGCCCGAATCTCTCGCCCTATGGTGTACGGCGAATGGCTTACTCAAGGTGCTTCAAGGGCCGACCTTTCCAGTTTCAGAAGGGTTCTTCCAGGCGAGCCTAATTCGCCCCCAAATATCCGTCATCTGTGCCACGAACCATCACAGCATCTCCCACCCATCGCAAGGCGTTCTCCCGAGTATTACTCGTTATGATTGCCTGGTCTGGCAAATCACAGCGAGCCGTGCCGCTGGCCCCTGGCGGTTAGAACGAACAGCATCCGTTCCCTCAAAAGTTTCCTCATCGCCAACAAGATATCTGGATGAACCCGAACGCGCTTTCTCTTAGAGCGGTCTCGCTGGTTAAAGCCAAAGACCCTTTCGTTTCTTCAAAGTCTTGAAATGTGTTCGTTTCTTCGAGAATTAATACACAGCAATGAGGAGCCAAAATGGGGGGAAGGGCTCGCTGCCACTAGTAGCACCTCGACGAAGAATCCGTACTACTTTGACACTTCCTGCACTGGCAGCTTACAAAGCTCGCCTATAGGCCTCGCGAGGGCAAGATCCGCGGATCGTTCCCGGCGCATCATCACGATACTTTCCGACAGAGCCATTACTCTGTCACGAGACAGAATCTGTTGCGAATCGTGTTGCTTCTATCGAGGCTCTACAGTAGAACGGAGCTAGACTTCCCTACTGATCCGCTGTGCCCACATCTGAGCTAACGGCCCGAAGCGACGAGGCTACAAAGTGCAGACGTCTCAACCAGAACACCTTGAACATGCCTAGACTAAGGCCGCTCCAATCTCCAAGGAGCTTGCAGCCAAACCAATCCAACCCATTTTCCTTGTCCAACACCAATTTTACCATTCTTCTCTCTCAAGTTGTGTAGTCAAGGCTCTTACCTCGCGTATCTCTCGCACCAATCGCGACATCCTTCCACCTAGCAGCACTATCATCACAAGCAGATCCCTTCGTACAGTGCTTTTCAAGCATCTCTTCCCACCTCTTTTGCATGATCGACTCCGTCTTTTGCCCCACGATATTGACAACTTCCCCAGACCCTGCGAAGACCCGGTTGACAAGCTCTTTGCTATCCTCCCACGGGACACCGAAATGACCGCTGTTAAATCGACACGCCCAGAGCTCGCCAATTTCCTTTCCCTCGTCCCAGAGTCGATACACTTGAGCCCTTAAACTCTTTAACGCATTCTCTGTGTTCTCTAGAATCTCTTCTTTCCCCGCTTTCTTGCCGCCATACCTGTGGCTCGTGAAAAGACAGGCTATCCAACAGTTCTTTCCAGCGTCCTCTTCCTGCGGAGGTATCAGGAGACAGGTGCCCAACAAGCTGTCATTGTGTTCGGGAGAGAGGCAGTGTTTGTTGTAGACGCCATAGGCCGCAGGATACTGCCGCTTGAACTCTCTAGCGATGCCAGCACCCCAGTGACCGACACCATTACAAGAGTCTGCAAAATTGTAAGTTAAGACAAGCGGAAGGATCCAAACATGGTACCGCGGCGCATTAGGACTTACGGATTAGGACTGCACCAGCTGGAGCTAATTCAAAAAGATCACCTTCAACTTCACGAACCGCTGTAGCCGGCTGGTCAGTAGCGTCTGGCATTATGAATTCGTCGTTGACTGTGCTAGTAGGAGACACGTCGGCAGCCGGGGGCTCTCGGGTGATTGATAGACGCGTAATCCGATCTTCCACAATTGTTGTCGCATTTGAATCGCCAGAGCCTTGGCTGGCCTCGGGAGTCTCAGCAGGCACAACGTCCGTGGCAGGTGCAGATGCCTCTGCGGAAGGTGCAGGCTGTGCCGATTCCGTCTGAGCTTGAGAATTCAAATTGTTGTCCTTCTCTTCGTTCTTCACCTTCACTTCTTCTTCATCATCGTCATCGATGATCACCAAGCTGCCGTATCGGTCTTTGAGATATAGGCTTCCCAGTCCTTTCTCCACTTTCTCTGTGCCGCTGTTCACCACATGATTCTCACCACAACTACTGCTCAATGACGGTTCCTTGGGGTCCTGGCTTTCAAAGTCCTTGCTTATGCGTTCTCTCTTTGCCCGCAGCCATCCGTTGTAGATATGACTGTTTTGCCTGGCCGGCTGTGCTTTAGGACTCGGAGCATTGCGTGGAGAGACAGAAACCTGAACGTTCTCTGCTTGCCGTCCATTCTCATTCTCGTCAGCCTTCGGTTTATTTGCTTCTCCGTCTGCAGCATTGATCTTTGGAGGGATTATCGGAGTGACTGGATCACCATTGTCGTCCAAGACGATACTCTCCAAACGATTAACATTAGCCCACAGGTTGCGTTTTGGTGGTGTGGTGCTTGGCTGAGGATCAGGCGTTGTGACGACATGAATGTTGGACTTTGTCGGCGTGTTATTCGCTGTCTTTGTACCCCTTGGCGTCGATACTGCCTTCTTCCCTCCTTTTGGTGTTGCAGTTGCCACAGCCGCCGACAATTTGCGAGCTGCTTTCCGTGGCGTCGCTGGGACGCTACTGTTACCAGTCTTCAGAGCTTTTCTGGGAGTAATGCGACTGGTACCGTCCTCGATCGATGAGGTGTTCTTGTAGATGACATCTTCGTCTTCCCCGTCATTAGTTGGTGGAAGCTTTCGCTTAAGCATCTTTCAAGGCGTTGTAGCTGATAAGGTCGAGAAATGCCGAGGCTACTGCAACAAGTGTTCAAGAACAAGCTGTTAGACGAATAGCCCAAGATCTCAATTGATTCGATTGCAGCAGGGGAAAGGAAGCTTGGCTGCACGAAGAAGGAACGCGAAGAAAAGGATAGAAGGGGAGGAGGTATCGGAAAAAAGAAAGACGATCAAATTAAATTAGGCACCCCGTAGTTTTCGGCAGGCTGCAGCATTGTGAGATCGACAATGAATGCAGAGTCAGTAGAATAGCGAACTAAAAGTGAAGTGAAGGAAAGGGACGGCTATGCGGAGCCGTTGAGGAGAATACCGATGTTGAAGGGGTAAGGCTGTTTGGAGATATTCGTGGTCACGGCAGCTTGGAAGTAGAACTATTCGATTTCTCGAATGAGAAAAGCCATATTCGCATATTGATTTCCTCACTAGCGCTACTCATATAACCTGTCCTATTAGGGTATGCAAAATCCATAAAAGGGTATCATATCCATGACGTCGCTTGATAATTATGACACCCATAACTCCACAGGTCATATGGATAGGACCGATCTCTCCAAAAGCGTCGAAGAAAGAAGCAACAAACCCAAGCTCCTCTAAGTATGCACAATGATCTGGCACGGTCGGACAATTCTTCGTTGTTCCACTCTCCCATTCTCCTCTCCCATTTCCTGAACTCTGTTTGCACTGCCGTTCTTTCCTCTATGTTAATGAACCTATCCTCCGACGCAAGCCCTCACTTGAAAAATGCCAGAAAGCTTTTACGCTTCCTCATCCTATTCCCTGTACCGACTTGGCTGCTTGAATTCTGCTCATTGGAACCCTCTTTTGAGTCTGGAGGCGTCAGTCGTGAGGTGATACCACTAAATGGCTTGCCATGATCAAAAAAGGTAGCTTTGGGGTCTCGGTGTGACTTTAGGCCCTTGTTCCTGCTCATGGATCGGAAGAAAAGGCGGTTATCTTCCGCGGACTGTCTCGAAAGCAGTTCGATTTCATTAAGCGTGGTCATGCCGTTCGTGGCAAGGTTCTCCTCCGCAACTGGTGTGAAAAGGATCACGCCTCGCTTCGGGGATATGCCAATTGTTTCCGAGAGGAATTCCTGGGTTAAGCCAGTGATTCGCTTGTTCTTCGTAGGTGCAACTTCAGAGGACAGTGCGCTTATATTCAGGAGATATGCTGGTTCATCGTTTCCGGCAAAGACGATGGGAGCGGATTCTTGAACTGAGACCATGATACAGGAATCTGGTCGGTGGTAAGACTGCGCCAGGTGAAAAGACAGATCGGATATAAGTGAGGTATCTTGGTCAAGCTAACAAGGTTAGACCGCCAGTATGCATTCAGAGGCACATTCCACCCACAGCGCAATTCAACTTGATCTCTGCTACAATAATTGAGTCCTTCTGAACCCTCTCTTTCGGACAATTGATCGGCTCACGATAAGCAAATGCCTCCCCGTAGTATTGGCTACGCTTCTTGGAGAACTGTTGACGCTCCCAATTCTTTTGAAGATTGGCCACAGACGGTAGGTCGCCAGGTGCTCCCCTATTCATGCTGCGCAATCGAGTGTCGTCTGTTGTCTCAGGCGGCGTAGAAGCTGCACGCTTGAATTCGAAGAGTTTCACGGGGGCAGGAGATCCTCGAGCTTTGTTCTTGTTGAAATTCATTGGCGTAGGAAAGATATCTTGCGGCGGCGGTCGAGGGCACACCTCGTCGAGGTCGGATGATGGAGCGGAAGATAATGTGTTTGGAGTCCTTGGGCTGGTGGACATGATGTTGTTTGTAATGAAGTCTTTGGTTCCCTGTCAAGGCGTGACGCTTTGTTGGATGTAGGATAGGGAATGCAGTGTCGCAATCATGCAAGGTGTTTGAACGTGTTGAGGAATCTATGATAAGATCAACTCGACCAGCGGTCGCACGCACCGGTGATAGGAAAGCGAGACAAGTAGTATGCAGGAACAACTCAAGGCTATTCCACGATTAATGAAAGATCCAAAAGGACTAAGAAAGGGATCGTTCAAAGACTGAATGGCCAACCTCTATCCTAAGTTGAGTGGGAGTAGTGAAAGTAAGGAAGTTCTACAAGGTACTGATAAGAGTGAGGAAGCCAGAGACATTTCATTCTGGACTGTGGCTACCCTCAATGCATGCAGTTGCTGTTGATTGCTCGTGCTTTGGCAGCTCTGCGCAGTCGCAGCAGCTTCAGGTGCGAGCTTCGGCGAAAAGAAAATCCCGAGCCGTCACCCTGTCACGCCTGTGAACTTCTGGGCAGCCTAGCAGCCTGGATGGACTCTTCAACGGATAGGTGATCAAGCCGTTACCTACCGATCTATCGGCCTCCATGAGTTCAAAGCGATATGAATCTGCAGCCGCGGGACCTTTAGGCCATTTTCAATCCTTAGGAATTGCCCATCTGCTCTCTAAAGCAAACATGATGACGTCCAAAGCAAGCATGACGTCCTCTACACCGGCTACGGACTTTAGGTGCTGCAGGGCATCTGAGAGGTAAGTCGAGCCCACATACTCGCATGTTGAGCAGCAAGTAGAAGACTTCCGTGATATTTCACACATTACGCACTAGATACCTTAGTGTCCCTGAGCTGCACCGTCCAGAATCCGGAATGTCTATTATCGAGCCGCTTGAAGATGTCTGGCGTCCTACCTTCTCCGACGTCTATTCACATTTGCTCCAACAAACTCCGCCTTTACTCCCTCCTAGCAAACCTTACAGCTCCTCCATAAACAAGTCCATTGCAGATCTCGGCGTCCATCCTACTCTTGAGGCCATACTTCATATTCTTAACCTCGACTTGCCTTCTGCACACTTCCTCGTCCGGCACATGGAGTCTCCTCCTGCTTATGAGGGCATGCTCATACATGGGATATTGCACAGGATTGAGGGCGACTACGATAATGCTCGCGCGTGGTATCGAGACGTGAAAGATAGCGATATTTTCCAGGCCGTATGGAAAATGGAAGAGCAAGCCCTTGATTTTATAGATGAGGTGGAGAAATTGAGGAAAGATGGGGTGGGCGATAAAGAGGAGCTACAATGGAGAAGTATCGACGAAATCAAAGCAATTGTGAGTATATGCGCAAAGAGATTCGGCACTGGGCGTATCGAAGACGCAAGGGGTGCGTGGGCGCAAAATGATGAACGGAAAAGGCAAAAAGGGGTGGCCATGGTTGTTGGAGGTGAAGGATGGAGACAATTATGAAGCTCTGCCTTTCTTCAAGACCAGGAACAGAATTACTTCCCGCCTAGCTTATCCTGAACAGTCCCTCCTATTCCACCTCCCTCTGTGAATTGCTTTCCGATCGCGCCTTCCTTGTCAAATGGTCCTCCGACCTTCTGCGCCATACCTCCTATACCCCCCTCCGATGTGAACTGCTTTCCGACCATTCCTTCTTTATCAAAGATACCAGGCTTAGCTCCTTGGGCTGCGTCTGCGGCAGACTGGGCCGTGCCACCGAGAGCTCCATCAGGGTTGAAATTCTTGCCGATGGCACCTTCAGATGACAGTGGTCCTCCAACAGATTCAGCCGTCTTGCCAATAGATCCTTCGGCTAGGGACGTGATCAGAATGAAGATTCGATGGGGAATGATACCTACAGGTGAATTGCTTGCCAACAGAGCCTTTGTCGGCGTCAAGAGAAGAGGAATTGTCAGACATGAAGAAGTGAGGTATTCGCTGTGCTCGATGATATCTTAAAAACTCTTTAGATCAAGAACAGCTGTGATTGTATTTTGTGAAGTCCAAGATGGGAAGACTGAAAACCGGCTCCCAGGCCAGGCGCTTCAGAAGTATCTTGCTTCCGAGATTCTAGAGCGTAGACAGTCATGACGCTGAGTAGCAGATGACGATCTCAGCGGTTGACATCCTATTGGCGCTTGGAACCTTCTTACATCTCGATAGGGAGGGGATGACGGTGGTGGTTCTGGAATGACGCCATCTCGTAATTCGTCCCTGACAGCGCGCCGGAGCTCTCCAACCTTTACTTCTCCGACAACCAGCAAAATCTTAAACCACTGCCATGAGTAGCGAACCTCCGGACACCACTAGCATCACCGAGCACATTGCATCGCCAATATGCTACCAACGTTGTGAAGATCCGTGCGGGAGCTTGAAATCGATTTGTTGAAACTAAAGCAAGCTGCACTGTCCGAAGTATCTGAACCTGCGTAGGGGAATCATGAGAACTCAAAGCCAGCCCGGCAGGAGTGATTCGCCCTGAATCAATCGAGGTGTACACTCTCAACCTCTTTCCCTTGTCAATTTCAGATTCCGCTGGGTCGCAATTGACATCCGAAGTTGGAATCTTTCCCTTTACGCGGTGCTAGATTCATGTCAAAATGAATCGCGGACCCATCTTGCTTATCGAGCTCGAATATACGTGTGACACTGTTGAAAAATGCCTTGCCTTTTGTATGTGACTGCTAATTTATTGTCAGGAACTAGGTACAGTGAATTCTCGATATGGGCATTTCCATATTCTCTCCAAAAAATCCAAGGACTTATCTTAGGTCGCTATTCCTTCTAAGTGCTCACCATCTGCATAGAAGTCTCAAAAGATGTGAAGCAGCTTGTCACGACCGTATTGGAACTCTGATTCGTCGGTGACAACAGCTCACAGGTTCCGCCTCGTGTCGCCGTTATCGAGGATTTATTGTAAAGCTCCGGAGCAGACCAAAAACGCAGCACGATGCTAATGAAAGTACTCTAGCGGCGGCAAAGTAAAGCCTCGCTTTGAGCAATCCTGAAGTTGAATTTGTGGACTTCGCGCCTAAATCTCATCATGCAAAACAAATGTTGAAGAAAGCATTTGAAAGTCACCCAAATACATTCGACAATGTCGATCACTCTGTGACCACCGTGAAAATGGACTCAAAAATCTGGCTGTTGAGACTTTACCGCGATACTCATACAAGTTACTTGCCGAAAATTGAGAAGCTTTGAGCTTTGCGCATGGGTTACAGATCCTATGAGATT
The DNA here is from genome assembly GCA_021030945.1 of Pyrenula aspistea. Lineage (NCBI taxonomy): Eukaryota > Fungi > Ascomycota > Eurotiomycetes > Pyrenulales > Pyrenulaceae > Pyrenula > Pyrenula aspistea. The sequence continues at coordinate 72,147 of JAGFML010000021.1, forward strand.
GGGGGAAACATGATTTTGGAAGCCGCCGATGCATTCATTCCCGACGGTGTCTCTCATTCTGTGGCCGCAGAATATTCCTGGGCTCGGGTTTAATGTGTCAAGCGATTACTGCAATAGCGAGCTGAAATTATTGAAAAAATATCGAGCGCGTCTAGAGCTTTGAGTATGTCAGGATCTACGGTCCAATGGTGAAGACACTGAAAAGTGACCCGGAAGGTCGCCCTGATCATTCACTTCACCGTGCCTTCCCTTGAGACTCCAGCCCTCTGCCCACAAATCCCACAATTCCCCTCTCCGAAAACTTCAACCGCAGGCCCTCCAGACTGGATATCAAATCGCGACTAACGGCATGGACGTTCAGACTAAAGACCACAGCGAGCTTCTCAACGCAATAGACCACCTACGGTCTGAAGGAATCAGCCGCTATGTCGACCTACCACAAATTATCGTTTGCGGCGATCAGTCCTCAGGAAAGAGCTCGGTCCTAGAAGCAATTTCAAGAGTGCGATTTCCCATGAAAGATACGCTTTGCACAAGGATCGCTACAGAATTAATTCTACGTCGCTCACCCGTCACCAGAATCAACTTTTCTATTGTTCCTTCGGTCGACAGAGCTGAAAATGAGAAAATCCGCCTTCAGAACTGGACGGTCGCCCGACCAAGCGTTGATGATCTGCCTACAATCCTCGGCAATGCCATGGAGGAGATGGGAGTAAACGGCACTTCCAAGAACTTCAGCAAAGACGTGCTCCGAGTCGAAATTCTAGGTCCTGATCAACCCCATCTCACTCTAGTTGACCTTCCAGGTCTATTCCATGCAGGTACAAAGGAGCAATCAGAGAATGAGGCTGGCATGGTGAAGGATCTCGTCATTTCATACATGAAAAGCTCCCGGAGCATCATTTTAGCTGTCATTTCAGCTTCCAATGACATCAACAACCAAATCGTCCTTGCGCATGCAAAAAGCATCGACCCAGAGGGAATCCGGACGATGGGAATTATCACCAAGCCTGATTGCTTGCCGGTAGGATCTGCGCTCGAGGAGAAATATTTCCGTCTTGCAGAAAATAAGGACATCGCTTTCCAGCTCGGTTGGCACGTCCTCAAGAATCGAGACTACGAGCAACGAGATTCCTCTGCAGCTGAGCGCGATCATGCAGAAGAGAAGTTCCTTTCAAACGGTCTCTGGTCATCACTACCGAAGACTAAGCTCGGCGTCTTTTCGCTTAAGCCACGGCTCAGCAATGTCTTGAAAGACCAGATCCTCGCTGAATTGCCTGGGCTCGTTGCTGATGTCAGAGCAGGTCTAATTGAAAGTGAAAACATTCTGAAGAGGCTCGGTGACTCTCGCGGTAGTGTCCGTGAGCAGCGTTCTTACCTTCTTCGCTTGAGCGAGCAATTCACGTTGATCATGAAAGATGCGTTAAATGGCCACTATGGACACACGTTCTTTGGAGCTGCGGGAATCGAATCCAATCAATACAAACGTCTACGATCAACCGTGAGAATGCTTTTGGACCATTTTGGAGCACACGTGAGGCTCAATGGCCGTTTTAAGCCTTGCTCTGACGAAGATGCATATATCCAACATGTCTGTACGACAATGGACCGAGGTCGCGGTACGGAATTGCCCGGGCTGTTCAATCCTCAGATTGTTGGAGATCTCTTCCTCGAGCAATCAAAGCCGTGGCACAACATAGCTACCAAGTTTGCAGACCATATCTTCGCCGCCGTGAAGAAGACAATTGTCGCCGCCCTACAGTACCTTACAGATGGAACAACATTCTCAAAGATCATGAAAGGAATCGTTAACCATGCCATCCGAACCGCCAAAGATCACATGGACAAGATGCTGGAAACTGTTCTAGCTCCATACTTGGGTGGGCATCCAATTACCGAAAACCACTATCTAACCAGCAACATACAAAAGGCTCGGCGACAACGACAAGTCAAAGAGTACGAGAAGAAGTTAAAGACATTCTTTCATAAGGAAACCGCCAATGCAGAGATTACCTTGGAAGCTCCAATGAGAATCAATATTGCCCAATTAGCGTCGCGCCTTGCAGACCCTACGGAGGTTGATATGAAGAGATTCGCTGCTATAGAAGCTATAGATGCAACTGATGCGTATTACAAGGTATGATAAGACTGTCTACTCACCATTTCCCAAAAAGAGTCTAGCCGACACATTCTAATTATCACCTCGACAGGTTGCTCAGAAGACATTCGTCGACCAATTCAGCACCTTAGCGATCGAAAAAGCTCTCTTGGAAAGCGTTAAGGGCATATTCTCGACAAGCACGGTTGGAGACTTAGAGGACACCGACATTCAACGGATTGCAGCTGAAGATCAGGACACACTACAGGAGCGTGAGCGTGCTTTCCAAAAGAAGAAGGTTCTCATCGAGATTTTAGAGACGCTGCATCGTCTGGATGGTGGAGAATCCGCTCTTTTGTCGAGAAAACGGGGTCGAACGTCGTCGGAAACTGTGGGGTTCATTGACAAATTGGACTCGTTAAGCGATGATGACGAGGTCGCCATGGACATTTCTTTCGGTGACGGAGACGATGCGCACAAGAGCAAACGCCCCGCTACAGCGGCAACAATCAAGGGCAGTGCTCCAGAGTGTGAGGTCGTTGGCGAAAGACGGGTCCCTGATCAGCAATCTCCTGCTTTTGGTACCCTTTCGTTCCCAAAGTTCCCTATCGGTGGCTTTGGGAGCGTTGAGCGGCCGCCTGCGTTAGCCAAACCCTTTCTAAAATAACGTGGAGAGTCTCGCAACGGGCGAAAGAGTGGGACGGTGAAGTGTAGATAAGAAGCAACATCATAGACTTAACAATGCATGTCTGCTACAAGCCTCGTATATCTGTCAGCGTGAAAAAAATCCTGCAAACCATCGCCGGAGAGGTCGCCACGACGTTCTCTCTCCCCGCCGGCCCCCCTTCCTAGGAAACCCAGGCACCGAGAATAAAAGCGTGCGGGTTTAGGCTTTGTTTCTCTATACCGAAACTTCACTTCACTACATCCCAACACGCGTACCCAGTCATCCTATAGGATTCGTATACTTCGTCTCGGCGTTTTGGATAAGTCGACGAAATAGTGTCCGTCAGGGAGGTCGTCGAGAATCCCTCCCTTCTGTGAGATTTCGAGCGCGGGGGAGGGGGAAAACAATGCTTGGGGATAGAGCTTCTTGGCTAGATCCAGAGGTTTGTGTGCTGGATTAGGATCGGTGTATAGAGGGAGAGGAACTTAGACAGTCTGATTGAGGACTTGGTTCGCACTGTCGCGAGGTAGGGCTCTCTGTCATTTCTGATCGTGGTTTTGAGTCTTTGAGAGATTGCTCGGAGGGTTATGAGGGTAGGGGGAAGTCTGAGTAATGGGTACTTTCGTTGAGGGACTACTACGTGAATTGATGAGGTAGTGGAGAAATGCGTATTCTGCACAACGCGCTCCATTTCTCCTTTCCCTGTGTTTCTTAGTTGGCGAATGATTTTGTATCAGAAGAGGAGACCAATACCTTTCCACACGTTGCTCGCTCATATCCCGGGCTTACCGTACCGTATCGCATCGTGTCCCTTCTCAGAATGTCCATGAAAGACACGCCTCGAAGGGCCTATCGGTGGGAAAAGCTCGCTCGGCGGGCCGGGGTTATGGGACACTTGGGGAGGGACTATGAGCTGAGCGGGCTTATACTGGGATTTACAGTACAAGCAAGCCGGTATGCCTCTGGGGACAAAGCGAGCTCAGTACGATCGAGCTCGGTGCGGTAAGTTGATAACACAAGCCGCTTGCACCGCGGTCTGGTACACGCCGACCTCGAAGAGGGTGCTGCCAGTGGGCCAGCCGGACGGATGCTGCGAGGGGCCAGTTTGGGAGCGATGATAGTATATTTGAAGGGGATTTAGTCGTATTCATGAGGGTATTCGGGTCCTTGAGCGTTGGGACATTATAGGATCTCCTCACGGAAATTCGGTTAGTATGTCAGGTGACTCAAGTCACGAGACTGTTTCAACCGAGACTGTACCGACCTGGAGTTCGTTCAGGGCACGCCATTTTGGCTCGTCGGTCTTCAGTGGACAGATATTCGGCGACGTGACAGAGGCGACGCGTCTCGCTCGTCTCACAATGCCATGCTTTCTTTGTGCCATTGTAGCGAATGACAATGCTGGATAAGACAGTAAGCAGGCACCAAGGCTAGCGACTTAACTTGCACAGATCTCACAATGAAGAACAAAGCAAGATCACACCTCGCATTGAAAGGAAACGACATAGCCAATTTCCTGGCTTTGTTTGCCTCCAGAGCCGACCTTTCAAGACGCGACTTATAGAGGATCTCAAGTGCCTCCAATCCTTCGTAGCTGGATATCCTTTCGCGTTGACTCGTATTAGACATTTCCGCAAACCCTTGGCAGGACCAAGTATCAAATCCGAAAAGCAAGAAAAAAAACTAATAAACGATATATCTGCAAAAATGCAACTTACAACATTCCTTACCGTTACGCTTCTCAGCCTTTCCTACACCCCGTCGTTGGCTGCGCCAAACCCCAACCCTCCCCAAAGTAGCCCTTACAGCCTACCCACCTGTCGCTGTGATGGGTGGGACAGCGGGTACGAATGCCATGTGACCCCCTGGTCAGAGACTCTCAAATCCTGGGGATGGGGAGGCCAGCCTGGGGACTATTTTTGTGCGGCCTATGACCACAACAACCACAAGCAGCAGCCCGAGGTCGACATGTGGTACGCATGCCCGGGCTCGACAGGCGGAGGCAAGGCGTGCAAAAAGTGCGCGCAGTCTGGCACACCGAAAGCGAGCACTCTGTGCAGAGGGGTGCCGGTGTGCTACACTCCGAGCTTTGTTTCGACGAATGGGCCATTTGCGCAGAAGTGCAAAGACACTCATCATGTCGGGGTCTGCAACTTGGTGACGGCGGCAGATGTGGAGCATGGCAGGCAGTGGTGGGAGTGTGATGAAAAGCCGACAAAGCATTTTCCGCCAAAGAGGGCGGTTAATGAGACTGCTACTTTTGAAGACGAGGCGGTCGAGGAGGGGATGGAATTGAAGGTGAGGGACGTGGAAGTCGATGACTTGATGGAGTCGTGAGTTTGGCAGGTCAGTATCTGGTCTACAAATCTTCCATAGGCAGTCACGAATGAACGTTGAACGTCATACATTGAAATATCGAAGTCTTCCCGTCTGTGAATGTTTGAATCGACTGACTTAGGAGGAGTGAAAATGGGAGTAACACAAGTATATTTTCTGCCTTGATTCTCTCCACGCCTTCGTTCAGGAACTGCAAAATATATTCGATCGCAAGGTTATGTGTATAGTCTTTTTGTCGCCGTTATGAAGCCGTCACGATCCTCGGCCGTAGCCCTTTGCAGCGAGGGTCTTGAACACCATACCGAGTAGCTTGAGGATATACGGAATCGGCAAGCCCTTTCGACCGTTCAAAGTCTTTTCAGTTGCGCCAAGAGCGCACGAGGCTCCAAGGAAGATCCATCTGTCGAGATTACGACGACATACTCTATTCCCGGTGCCTTGGCAAGGGAGTCGGAGCAATGTCCCAAACCAGTCGAGCATCTTCCAGAATTACGTCCTGTTCGTATCTTCCCTTCGCCTTTGACCAAAAATTCGAGCGTTGTTCATCCATACACTCACCCGAAGCTTGCGTAGATGACGGTCTAATTGCATCTCGCCTTAGTCATTCTCGAATCCTGCCATGAACTTGCGCTTATCCTCAAAATGAACATACGTCTCCTTGAGGAGCCGGTGGCATCCGAAGCGTCCTGGTAAAAATCACGTAGGTGTCGACGTAAGTGTGAAAGGAGCCCGGCCGAGAGGCTAGAACTCTTGATAACAAGCTTGCATAGACGGTTGCAGACCAAGAAGTTCACCAAGTCAAGCTTCAGGTATCAAAGCTTGACAAGCAGACGAAAGAAGTGACGGTTTCAAGAAGCGAAGGAGCCCGTCGGCCGAGCATCCCGACCGCCACATGTCGGCGTCTCGGCTTTTCCCAGGCCGGAAACTGGTCAAAAGCAAACGTCGATTTCTATCTTAAGCTTCCGGATCTTGGCTTGTCTTGTATTCGAGGCTGCGGCTCGATGTTGTATTGAGAAATACCAACGACGGCGGGCCTATCCAACGGCCATCACAGATTGTGGGTGGTTAGATGGAGGAGGTCGTAAACCTCGTACCGGTTCTGACCTTACGAGGATGCGTCCGATTCAAAGGGTTCTTGTTTCGCCCCGCTTTGAAGACCCTGGCGACCGTCGACCCGCCTAGCTTTCGGCTACCATTAAGCTTCAAGCTTTTCTACTACAGGACGAGAGCGGACACTGTCAACGGACAAAGTTGGCGTCATGTTTATGAACAGTTTTGACAACCACGAATGTGTACAACCACAGAAGATCTTCTTGTTTTAGAAATATCTATGTCAAAGAAAGTGCGGGATCAAATCCCTGATCAGGATTTAGTGGAAGTGTTCTTTGCAGCTGAGCTTCTGCCATGAGGCATTAGCGAATGAAGCCAATTAAGTTCGGGTCGCCAGCGTGCTGAATGAGCCCCATGCCGAGCCATCGTCAAAGACGTTGGTAGTGGCCGCTAGGACCTGGTCTATGAGCATCCTCAACTCCAAACATCTCCTTTTAATCAAATGCAACCAGTCCCTTAATACTTAGAAGCGGCAAAAGTTATGAAACATTACAAGACGTACAAGAGCATTCTTCAAGAGGGTCAAATGTCAAATCTTCAGTCTTTCTCGTGTATGCTGATGCTTTTGACATACTTGTAAGGTATCAATTTTGGGAAGATGAAACTGCACCCCGAATTCCAACGGTAACAATGGAACATAGACAAGACCGCTGCTTGCATATTGTGGCGCGCTAGTTACGGTCCGTTGTGGCGACCACCATTGATCGGCCGAGCTTCAAGGGCCACTTGCAGCCCCTGTAGCAGCCAACAAAGCCTTGATATGCGACACGCCATAGATTGGAGGCCACCCCTTTGACTTGATCCAACTGTGTCCAGAGGTGCTCGTGCCAAAAGTTGGCTTCGAATATGGATCCAAGCCGGTCTGGGGCGGGGAGTCTGGCTCATTCATCGACACCCATTCCTCCTCCTTAGGCGCTACGCCCTCGATGTACGGATACCTGATCCACTCCAGGCCCATCCTTGCGGACGCGTCATTGTTGCTGCTGCCGTTCCGCGGATCAACGGCAGAGGGATTCACATCATACTTCATCCGAACGATCTGAATGCGGTTGGATTCGGGAACGTCGTGACAAGTTTTGACTTCTCCGAGACCATGTTCCTCGATTGCCACTACCCGTTCCGCCACGTTGGCTGCCACAAAACTATCCCAGAGTCCTTCTCGACGGCGGCTGGCACGGAGGAGGCGGATAGCTTGTCGACGGACGCCAGGATCCCGACATCGTGTTGCTACTCCACAACAGATATGAACGATACCAAGGTCAAGGCGGAAGGAGAATTTGATTGGGCTTAGCTCCGCTGTGCCACGGCGAACGTACTCCTGACACCAGAAGATGATTTGACTGAAGTCTTCCGTATGGTTATCAAGTATCATCTCGCTGTGATGAGGGCTTGTTCGGAGCATAATGATGTCGATGTAGTAAAAAATTTTCAGGTAAGCCACAGCTCGCATCATATCTAGATCTCTCTCGCGCGTTAAGGCCACAAGCGCATCTACCTTCCTATATATTTCCATTACTGTATCACAGAGTCTGGAAATTCTATCCTTAGAAATAGGTTCCCGCGGAGTCGAAATTTTATCCAGGCCCAAAAGCTGAAGTTGGTACCGAAATGTGATCTCCACGCAGTCGCGAACTTGTCGCATATTGGAGAAATGATTCGGAATTGTTGGCTCGACATCTTGAAATGGAACATTCATTGGTATGATGCGCGTTCGTCTTTCGTAATCCTCAATGAATGTGTCGACTTGAAGATCTATCCTTGCGAACACGGGCGCGAGATAATCTTCGATAACTTCATCACTTTCGGAAATTCGATTTCGAGGCTTCCCTCGAGTTGATCGCCTCCACTCTTCTAGTATATTCAAGCCTGCCTGTAAGTGTTCGACCGCAATTACTGAATTATGCTGGAAATTCTCGAGACAAAGAAAGAGGAGGCAGGACATGAGTACGATTTCTAGGGGGAGAGTCTTCTCAGCTTTGGTCAACAAGCCGATGCTCTTGTTGTACTGCTGGAGTGCAAAACGGCGATGTATCTCAGCTTGATCCCATGTAGGCGCGTAGAGCTTAGAGTTACCAGTAGCAGTCATTTCGTTCAAAGACTTCTCTAGACTCTCGTGCAGCGCCCCAATCGCCACCTATTCTCACGTCAGCTTCTTAACTATTTATTCCAAAGATTTGACTTACTAAGGAATGCATGAGTTCAGGTCGTGAATGGGCAGCTCGCAATATAAGTGTTTTCCACAGTGGCCAACCGTGTTGGCAATTCAAGTCGACCAGTGTCCGCTCCCGAAAGTAGTGGAAGCTCCTCATCTCCTCTGGCGACCACATTTCCATTACAATACTTTTGGCTGGTCCATAGCCTTCACACGTCTTCCCAGCCTTCACACATCTCAGGCAAGCAGGTCTTTCCTCGGTACATTTGACCCTACGGAGCCCTGCCAAGGTTAGATGTTAGACAAGGCTGTTCTTCCTACGGGTCTTGATGCAAGGCTAGCCACTCACTGCACGTCACGCAGCCACTTCTCGATTTTGGATGGAATTTCCTTCTTGGTCGCTGGACTATACATTTTCGTTTGGAGTTTTGAGCCATGATCGACAAACGAGTGACTTTCTCGGTACATGAGTCCGCTTTGAGTGCGTGCATAACCGTGTTGGTGGCTTTCGAGGCGGTTGGCTTTCCACTTTCGATGTCACAACCCACCGCTTTTGAATGGCGCGTCGATCAGCGGCCAATTTTGGGGTCGCAGAGAGCCGCATAGCAGCATGTGTCAAGAATTACGATGCCAAATGGCGAGGCTAGGATACGCTCTCAGCCCAGCCCTTTTGGCCATGAAGTAGGAAGCGCTGGACAAAACCGCAGATTCGTAATCCAGTGATTTGACTGGGGGCCAAAATTTCGGGCTGCATCTCTTTTCTGCTCTGAAAGGGCAAGCCAAGGCCACGGTAAGTAATTAGGTTGGGCTAGGGCCCACCACCGCGGTGCTCGGCTGCAAATCATGGAGAAGGTTAGAGAGAAGCGGTCACCAAGGGGGACGGACGGCCGTAAGGTTAGCGAGAGATCGGCAAACTCGGTAGGGGAGGGTGCTGCAGGGGGCAGAATCCTTCGTTGGCAGAACCCTCGATATTTCCAGCATGGCGGTGGAAGATAAAGTGGGTGAGGATGAGGCGAAGGATCATTTCGCTCGGCGGCTGTGTCTCGGAACCTTCCGCCCCAATGGCGACCCTGTTCTCTTCGCCACGCTCACGTTAATGTCAACAACCAAACCAAACTTCGTATGTCGCGACTCTAGCCCTACCAATCTCACTCACACGAACACTATGCTCGTGCGATAAGCTCTAATTCCGTCTTTAATCGCCGTCAAACTTTACCGCTTCCTTGGATGACCAGATCCAGATCTTGCGAAGGATTCTCGGCAAAGAATGCCTGATTTCTTTTTATGCCACCCCAAAAGAGGCTTGCAGTTCCCTCGTTGGGCAGCCCCTACACAACAAGGCACCGCCGCCCTCATGCTGCTGATCGAATGTTAGACGTCGGCCTCCGTGTGCCGTCACGGCTGTCTCTAGCGAACGTTACACACTTACCGTCTTTTTCCTGTGTTATGTCCTGCAGAACACCCTTCGCTTTTCGCAACGCACAACCCCCCTCCTCGGGCTTTGACATAAAACCCTTCGTATAGAAAATCCTTAGGTACAGAGCCTTGCTTTCAATCTTTACCCTACACCAACCGGCAGACTCCAAATTTGGATCAATTTGCGCTTTCTCGACACACCAATGCCCGCCACAGTGGTTGCTCGTACGGCTTGTCTCCTTCCAGTAAATGGGGTCAACTTCTCAATACCGCGTAACATACAACCTTTTTCATCCCAACCCAGGGCCGACCTCCACCAATTTATCGGATCACACGCTGGAACTCCGTGCCTAGGATCCTGCTACCGAGTCCCGTCAAGGACCTCCTTTGACTGTCGATCCGGTTCTGACAGTAGTCTCCTCCTGTTCAGAAGCATTTTGGCGGCTTGGCCCCTCCCGTCATATGTTATTTTAAAGCTTAGTCCATCCTTTCCATCTTAGGTAGCTTCTCTCTTGTAATTCGCTTGGCTTTCGCCAACCAAATAAGCTTAATTTCTCGGTCATAATGTGTGTGCATTACTCCCATTTAGTCATTGCCGTACTATCAAGGACTGTCATGTATGAATACCAGCACCCTCTTCAGTCCATCGAGCCCGGCCTAAATTCGTTTTCTTCCAAACTCCAGACCTCGGATTCGTCCTCTGTACTTCCAAGAAAGCATCTAGCTCGTGCATTCCCCTTTACTGATTCTTTATATCATCCCATTCTCCTCTTCGCCTAGCCGACTTGATGGCTAGGGCGAAGTCTGCAATGTATGAACGTCAACGCCGTTTTGGCGCAAAAACCAGGACAGGCTGCACAACTTGCAAGGCCCGCCATTTGAAATGCGATGAGTCAAAGCCCATTTGCTGTCGGTGCGCGAAAAGTGGAAGAAAATGCCTCTACGACTCCGCCGGGAGCATACCTTTCGAGGTATTCGACGATGCTGCAGAGCGAAGGCTCTTCCAGCATTTTCGAGAGAAGACCATCAACCAATGGTCAGGGCTAGATGACTATCAGTTCTGGAACGGCCCAATTACACAAGCAAGTCTTTCGCATCCAGAAATACGTCATGTTATCATTGCTATTGCAGCCAGACACGAAGGCATCGATAAAGGCTTAACCAAAGACAATGGCTTGGATGAATCGCCAGAGTACGCAGCGGCAGTTGAACAGAGCAACAAGGCTATCGCTCTGCTGAGAGATCCAAACTCAACCCTTCCAATTGGCGTTCTGATTATTTCATGCATACTCTTCACAATTTTCGAATCACTACAAGATGACCAGATTCCGATACGTTACATCAAAACCGCAATGGACCTTGTCAAAAGTCTGTCTGTCAGCGCACACGGAATGCCTTCTACTGAGGAAATGATTTTCCTGAGAGCAGAGATCTTTCCAATGCTAGCACGCATCTGCCAAAGATTCTATACTGGCTTGGACCATCCGTTTGCCTTACGAGTCTACCTTTCTACAATCCCAAGAAAGGCGCTCTTAGAGCCATCTATGCCTCCCTGCTTCTCAAGCCTGCTCGAGGCAAACCTTTACCTGGACAAGTACCGAACCTGGGCACACACCAATGCTTCTCGTCCATTGCTACCTGGAAAGCCCGCCTTCGGTCCTGAAGCACAATTAAGACTGGATCGACTGACCAATGACTGGAATAGAGCACTTGATGCCTCTCTCGGTCAAACAAAGTCTTTTGCCTCAAGCACGCTCATGTCTCAGTTCAGGAAAGACGTAGCTTTACTGAAAGCCCACCAGAAGTTCATCCTTCTAAGACTACGAGCAACTGTTGTTGCTACGGAAGCTGAATACGATAACCATTACTCGGAATTCAGAGAGATGATTACGTTGTACCAACTCAGCCTCAAGGACGGCAGCCAACAATCCCTCCAACCTTGTCATCAGCGACCATACAATTTCGGCCTCTCAAACGGCGTAATAGAACCTCTCTTCTTCGCGGCAACTCGGTGCAGAGACCCAACACTCAGGCGTGAGGTAATCGACCTTCTCCGCGGGAGTAATCTCCCCCGCGAAGGCAATTGGGAACCAGCAATCATGTCCATGCTGGCCGAAACGGTCATGGACCTCGAAGAAGAAGGTCTCCCCTCACCGAGAAACTCAACGGACGTCCCTCTATCCTCTCGAATCGTGCTTGTGTCAATGGCGTTCTATTCCGGGAGCGGCACGGTCACGCTCAACTATCACCGCTGCATTCCAGATGCCCCCATGCAGCAGAAAAGCGTTGTGCCCTCTGTTCCATCCGCACGTGCTCGCTCGATATCGCCGATGGGAAGTGATACCTCACGACCTGAGCTTATCCTGGGGAGAGGATATTGCTCTTTTCTGGTGAACGACCTTGAAGAGTATTACTCGCTGACACCTGAAACCCATTCTTTCGGTCAATTCGTGTGAGGAGAAGCTTGTGATGCATGGATATCTGTCGAATACACTTGTTCTAATAGTCGGAGGTGACACCAGACGTCAAGCTTCGAGCTAGTATCATGACCCGAGTAGTCCAGAGAGCCTCTACTAGATCACCCTTGATTACTTACCAAGAGACAAGACGGTGGCCAGGAAACGGTGAAGCATACTCTCCGCGGAAAGATCAGGAAGGGAAGAAGACGAGTAGAGTCGGGTCGAGCAGGTCGTTGGGAGCGAGCAGGGATACTACTGAGCAGACGCATGTGATACGCCCACATTGATGTCTGATAAGATGATATGGCGGACTGTATCGATGCCATGTACATGAATCATATCTAGTAAACGAAGGATGAATTAAAGTCTTGTCCAGTCCACTAATAGTGTCTCATTTATCCTATCCAAAAAGCAACAGGATCAAAGATTTCATCATGTCTATACTTCATACGCTGAATTTGGACTATGATGATAGAGTATCGTCCATGATACTTTCCCTAGAAGCTCTGCCACAGTGACAACTTTTGTGTACAGCCAGACCCTTCGGAGACACTCCGAACAAAAATTCATTGGCTTAATATTCGCGCCAAAGAGTCTCATGAGTAGAAAATGCCTCTCCTCGAAACACGATCCCAGTAATCACGTATTAAAAGCGTTTGTTCCCGCAAAATTCCAATTCCCCGGTGGCAGACTATCTGCATGCATGTACCCTGGCGGCGCTCTCAGGCTGTCTCCACTAGAGCCTCCAGCCCCATTAGTGTCCCCATCCGAGTCTCTTGGCCGCTTCTTTCCGATCTCCATGATATTCCCGGTACTCGGCAGACTTGTCACGTACTCCTCCTTTAAAGCCCGACTCTTCGCTGGGTCGTAGCCTCGGTCTCGCGCTACCCGGCGCAGCATGCTCAGCGTCCGTGGATCAACACCCGTGCTTTCGTAGATGTATTGTTCTGACAGATTCGCCTCGGCAAGGGCAAGGGCCTGAATCTTCGTTGCGAGGGGGTACTCGCCGAAGCGGGCTTGTGTCTGCTTGAAGGCTTTCTTAGAGAGGGAGGGTGCGCCGGAGGCAGTGACCGGGGGACGAGAGGGGGTGCTTTCATAGGTGCTGCGCTCGTCGGCCGTGGCTTGGGCTTGTCGGGTGATGGTGTTGGAGATGCCTTGCTCCGCCATGGCGGAGAGGTAGGGTTCGCAGGTCAGGAGATGGGTGCGCTGGCGGGAGGTGTGGCGCGCATGCTCTTTGAAGCAGTACCGGCAGCGGACTTGGGGGAGTTTCTGAAGACCATCAGAATGGCAGGAAATTTAGAAGTGGCAATGCTAGACATCGAGCCCAAGACAGAGACAATTGTCGTCGTCGACTGACCTGGCTGCTATTAGGGTCCATGTCGAGGAGCTCCCATGCCTCGTGGACGTCCACATCGCCGGGACTGTTCTTGTAACCCCCTGAGCCGGGCCCGCCCATGGCAGGCAGGGAGAAGGAAAGAAATTGTTACGGTCAAGGTGTTAGAAGCTTGATCAAGATTGTTGTAATGTCGTCTTTTCAATGTGACGGACGATTTGGTCTTTCCCCGAGGGGGTGTAAGATGGAGGTATGATTAAGCTATTTTGGCGTCTTTGCGCTGCCGAAAATTTGTCATGACGCATCCTTTACCGCTGAGTGGCGCTAGCCTGCTTCGAGCATTGTCAACACTGGACACGCGAGATACTCCCTACTATGATGGCATCATGTTCCCCAGATTACTTCGAGGAGGCCATGAGAAAACTTCCGGCCTTGAGCTTCTCTCGATATGGTTGACACCTCACAGACAGCAACGGCGCTGCTGACAGAGCATCTCCAACATACGCCCTTGGTGAGTTCGACGCGCCGTCAATTGCTCTACGAAATTCCCCGCAAACCACTGACATCGCGCAGTCTCTAATTGACGATATTATCAACTCAGTCAACGAGTTGGTCTATCAAGGCATATCATCTCTCGAGAATGGCCTTACATCAACGCCTCCAGACCGGCTTGGTTTCAAGCCCTCGACTGCAGCAGACCTACAAACGCTACCTGATGCGGATTCGCAATATACCGAGTATCCTGAAGCAAAGAAAGAAATAGAAGAAGGATTACATCAACTAGAAACACTGCTTGAGAGCACTGTGGACAAAAACTTCGACAAGTTCGAGATTTACGTCCTGAGGAATATATTATGTGTTCCGGATGGCTTGGAGAGCTGGGTGCGATTACGGCATTACGAGGTGAGCATGTACAGTCAATGTTATTTGGTAAAACTTTGTTGCGCTGCATTATGTGAGTCTTCAATGGTCAGGATCGCCGCAGGGCGCGCGTCAACTTTATTTCAGAGAGCGCCCGTATCGCAAAAGTTAGTGCCCATCTCAAACCATGCGACGACAACTTCGGCTTCCGAAAACGGCACTTGCGGCGCTCGAGTTTCGAGGAATACCACACTCCACTCGAGGTGAAGAGCAAGAGTGCGAAGACAGGATTCCATATTTCTCCATACAACCAGAGGATTAGTAAAAAAGGCTGCCCCTTGTACGCTTTTCCCTTCTGCCCAAACGACCACACCGTCTAGAGAACAGGGGTTCCCGTCAGGACACCAGCCCGACAAAGCCTTTTTCACTGCATGACCAGCGGAATTCCGCCTTATATGATTAATCTGCTTCGAATGATTCTATTAACATTCCTTGTTCGATATGTGTGCACTACTAATTACATGGACACATAGGACCTACCCATTCGGCTCAATTCACAGGATTTTTCGACACCTACCGTCGACACTTTACGTCTCATGCGTCGCAAGCTGACCGAATCTATGCGACTACGGCGAGCTCTACGTGCAGAAGCTGCACAGAATGAAGCGATCATCAGGCAGCTCAAAGGCATTGTCAATGGCCATAACTCGCAAGAGCCTCCCACTTCAGCTTCCGTAGACGGAAACACTGAGCAGCCCGACTTCTCCTTTCTTACCTCGGCAGCATTGGGAGGCAACTTTAAATTTTCGGCGAATTCAACTCAACAACCTCTTACGACCAATACCAAATTTGTGCTTTCGCAATTACCCGCTCTTCGCTCGCTTCTCGCCGAATTAAGGTCCAGACTCCCAGCTCTCCGGAATGCTAGCACGGGGATTGAAAGCGCAGCAGATGAAAGGAGAGAGGAGAGGAGGCAGTATATCGAGCAACGTGTTAAGTTACATGTTGACCGAGATGGTGATACCCGCGTTGGCGAAGCCGACATCTTACACGGGAAGACGACTGATCCAGAGGAGATAGCTGCACTAGAAAAGGTTGCGAGTTTGTTGGAATCGCAATCGTAAACCACAGGCTCAGACACGGTTGTGAGCTCTCATGTATCTAAGTGGCTTTTTGGGATCCAGTTCAAAGTCAACACACTTTACTGGGTCTTAATGCTGGCTCGCGGTGTCGGCAATGGGCTGGTAACACGTTTGCAGATGGTGTCGAGCAAGGCCCATGGTAACGGTTCCAAACCACATTATCCGGTTATTATCTCCCACGTGGATCTGGATGTAACGGCGTGTCCCAGAGAGCCGTATTGTTGCGCAATCTATCGCGCAAGATCCATAACATCGGGATTCTCCATACCTGTTCAAGTTGCATTCTCAAGTTTCGTCGACCAGAGGAGGCGATGTCATGCAGCAGCGCGCAGTCATGTGAATTGGTGTGAAGACGGGTCTTCCCCAACAGCGACGGTCGGGCGGGCCAGCTCCAAGAGGTTAGCAGAGGGGATGCAAGATTGCCCCTTTGTGGCTAGCATGGCGGAGATGGTGTGTAGGAAGCGTTGTTCCTGCGCTGGACTGAGTCTGCGCTTGTCTCGGCGGACGCCATGAAGTCGGGACGTTGCCTTAGGGCGCCTACGATATGAGGCTTCTTGCCTTAGTGATGTAACTGGCGATATCATACACCTTCCCTTCCAGGCATGGTTTGCCATCCTCGGCGGGTTCATGCGCACGTCCCTCAACTGACGTAGCGAAGGTGTTGAGTGAGTTCAGGGACTGGGAGAACCAAAGCCGCTAGAAGACCTTAAATCACTGCTGGGAGGCTTTGCTCAATTCTTTCCTTAACTTCTATTCATTGAATCCCGTTACTTTCTTCTCGCCCTCGACCAGGCTCTGTGCATTGCAAGCAATCAAATCTAGCGATGCGAGTCCCTGCAGCCCATTGCCTTTATCCAGTGCCAAGGCCGCCAACCGCCGGGGCTAAAAACTCCGCCTTTCCTTTCTTTGACTAGCGGTAGATGCTTCTGGCCAACTCGCGCACGGAACAAAGCGCCCAATTTTAGCCTCTATCTTTTCTCCCAATCATCTTACCCATCTATTCTTCAGCGTTTTCGTGAACCCTAAGCATGTCTCAAGATAGAACACCTTTATGCCAACGACTTCTGCCGGGCGTTTACTGCGCGCTTCCGCATAGGACGAGCATTGGATCTTCTCCCACTCAGGACCCTTCCCGAGCACCAACCATAGTTTCATTGGACCGAGTATCTTGACCAGTCACATTGCCATGGCGTTTGGTGACCATTGTGGTGAAGTCTGTTTCCATACTCGGCTCTTTCCAGGACCCCATCACCTAAGCGACCAGTCGAGTCCAATAACAATGTATCGCTCTGCAGGGTACTAGTCGATATCGCCTGCAGGTGCACATCTAGCCCCGCGGATGCGGCGTGTGAAGACGCTCGCAGCGCGATCCGAGAGCTCTTCCTACCAGCCTCGAGAGATAATATACAGGTGAGATGCCCACTTTGAGGAATTTGGCGAGAAAGGGTCTGTATTCAAAACTTTTCCTTTGCACGCTCGCTGGTCGACTTGCGTTCCTTTAATACTCAGACATTTGCGGTCAAGAAGACGCTCCATCCTTTTCCGTCCGTACCCTCAACTGCCGCCACTGTACATAGCTTTGGTCTCACCACTCTCTTTTCGGACTCTACCCCCATCTTCTTGAGACTGCCCATTCCGGGACTTATCCATCCACCGACTTAAAAAGAAGCAATGGCACCACAACCGTTCTACACGACAGCCCTAGAAATACCCAGTACGGGTCCATCATCCACGCCATACACTCCACCCTTCTCTCCACCCCCATCATCAGATTCCGCATCCTCCGCCCTCGAGCATCGCTACCTGAAACGAACCCGTGTCCTTCATATCCTCCGCCTTGTCTTGACCAGCCTGTTCATCGCCCTGGCGGCCGCAATCATCGGCTGCACTGGCCATGCCCTCCACAAGCACAATATCACTAACCTGGCCGGGAATTGGTGGCTTCCCCTCTGGCCCAATGGCCTGGACACCGAAGGCGTCACTGCTGAGCTAGCCTGCGCAACGGTCATCTTGACTCTCAGCTTGGCGTATTTTACCGTCTCAATCCCCACGGTATGTCTCCACCATGTGCGTCTTTTGCGTGATCCAGAGCTGACAGCTGCAACGTAGCCTCGAGCCATGTCGACAACCCGCACCCTCCTCTTCACCACAACATCCCTCATCTCCGTCGCCGTATCCCTCTTCTCTCTAGCCTATTACCTCCACCGCACCCACCTCGCCAACAAAACCTCCATTGACACACTGCAGTCATGGACATGTCACCTTAGCTCTGCCCCGGCTACAGTCCCCTCGCAGACCCGCTATGGGAATGTGTCAGTCAATAGTCCGGACGGCTTCGGGCGGATCTGCGGTGAACTGAAGGCCGCGTTTGCAACGCAGGCGGTGCTGGTGGGGTTGTTGATGGTGGGCTGTGGCGTTGCGGCAGCGGGGTGGTGGGTGGAGGGGTCTGTAAGGGTAGCGAGGAGGAGGGAGGGAGTCAACAAGGGACTAGAAGGTTAGAGAGAGAACTATGAGGAAGCTTGGCGAGATTCATCTTAACGACCCGAGCGGATGGGGCTCAAATGGGCGGGCGAGAATACGACAAGCAGAGATGCATCCTACTCCTATTGCTCGTGATACGGAAAACGAGCATAGAGCAAGGGAACTTTACTATTCAACCGGGGGAGTGTCCGCGTGAGGTCAGGATAGGTGCAGAGGCCTCTCTCACGCTATGTAACAATACTGGTTTTTCTCGCGAATAGGATCAGCATTAGAAGCTATCAAGACGAAAAGGAAAAAATATTAACAGCACCTTTCAACCGCCTCTTCAGAAGTGCTTTTGCCCGATTAGTTAGTTCTCGGGCAAGAAGAAGTGTAGCTGGGTCTTTCATCTTCACCCAGGCTCCCTCCGGCCAGGCTAAAGTCCCGCGGGGAGCGTGGACATGATCTTGATAATGATCATAATCTCGCGCTTTGGCTGGAGTCATAGTCTAACTGCGGATCTTCAAGTGCGATCTCTCTACAGCCGTTCAGTCAATCAAAGCACTTTCTATTACAGACATTATTTGCCCTTGTAACAGAAGAGCAGCCGTCCGGGGACAAAAATCGCTTTCGTTTGATTACAAGGCTGTAAGAGGGTAAAGTGATGCAGGCCCAACTCTATGAAACGTAATACTCCCTCACTCTGATCTCATCTCCTCCGTTTCCCTTTGCATCAGGAACACCATTCTCGCAATATTTTCTCCAATGCATCTAGCCCCCAATCATATCAAACGATTCTGCCACCACTCGCATCTCGTCTCATTAACCTGGCTCTGAACCGTCTGCCGCCCCGCCTCAGAGAGCTTTGTGACCTGTTTGCCAGTGCCGGCAGCATTCCATGCCGGAAACGCGCCCTCGCTGCCACTGGAGGGGACCCCGTTCATGGTGAAACTGACTATTGCTTGCTGCAGGATGTCTTGCACGGAGGGTACGAAGGCCGGGTTGGAAGGGTTGTTGAAGGTGTAGTCGAGGTCTTGCGTGTGCAGGCCGGGAGAGACGGCGAAGTCGTCTCGAGGGGATGCGTTAGCCCGCTGCCGTATTTAGGTTTATGGGATCATATCTTGGGCTAGATATATAAGGGGGGGCTCGACTACTTACATGCATAATTCCCTTCATGGACGGCTTCATTAATCGCCAAGGCATTGCAGTCAAAGATCGCCTCACCAAGAAGCGCCATCTGCCGCGTCGCTTGGTCGACGTAGCCCAGTGTACCATCGAATCGAGGAGGATACAGATCTTCGGTGAGCGCGTCCACCTCGGCGTCGGAGAGGCCGGTGATGGTATTTGGGATCCAGCGCCGGAAATCGGCATCGTTTTGGACCGACGGGTCGAAGAAGAAGCCTCCCTCTAGGGTGTTGCGGCCGGTGAGGAAGCTGACAGATCTGTCAAAGGAGCCTTTCTTCAGGAGTTGGTAGGGAGATTCTGGGATGAAATCACCGTCGATGACTGGGCCGTATATGTACGAGGACCAGTGGGCTGACTGGGCTTGAGCAGCATTTGCCGCGAGGAGGGCTGATGAGGGTAGCTGTCGGGCCTCTGCAAGGGTGGATACATTGAGATGGGAGAGAAAATCTTCGAATGCCGACGAGGGCTGAGCAAACGTTGGCACGACGCCGACGGACTGCGGGATAGCTTGCTTGAAGGGTGCCGGGCCTTTATGACCGCCAAATGCCGTAGTGTGCAGCAGGACGGAGCCAGCACCGGCGGACTCACCTATGACAGTGACGTCACGTGCAGACCCGCCAAAGAGGTGGATGTGCTCTTGTACCCAGTGCAATGCGAGACGCTGGTCGAGGAGTCCGGCGTTTTCAGTCCCGTCAGCCTGGATGGAAGGGCCGGCGAGAAAGCCGAAAGCGCCGAGGCGGTAGTTCAGCGCAACGAATATGAGACCAGAAGAATTATTTTGCTGGCTGTGAGCCAGTAGGCCTGATGGATTGTAGCCACCGCCACCTGTTTTGGAGCCAAGAACATAGCCGCCACCATGGATCTGATGTAGAAATCAGCTCCGCTAGTCAACACGATGAGGGGGCGTGGAGGTTAACGAACCCAAACAAGCACAGGAGCGCCATTGGCACCTCTATCTTGATCTTTGGCACTTTCAAGAACTTTGCGAGGCACGTAAACGTCAAGGAACAGGCAATCCTCTGTGGAAGTTTGATTAGGGTTTGGAGGAGAAACTTTTGCATTGGCTATGTCCGTTTCCCACTGCGCCAAAGAGAATGGCTTTCCGTTCGAGTACATTTCGATGGGCGCAAAGGCTCTACCCTGCCAGCTTGGGACTGCTTGAGGGCATGTGCGTGATTCTGAACCATTCTGGATCTTGTCTCGATTTGAGGTGGGAGGAAGAGGAGCTCGGAATCTTAAATCGCCAAGTGGAGGCTGGGCGTATCGGATGCTTGAGAACTTGTAGACGTCTTGAGATTCGTTGTATGATATCGCTTGATGTAGTTCCTAGTGTACTTAGATCGCATTTATACACAAACCATGCCTCAAACTTACGTAGCCAAGGTCAATGATAGGTAGTTGAGCATCTCTGGCATGGTTGGTTGGATGGGACACAGCTCCTTGCGCCAACACCAATGTAGCCGTTGTGCAGGATGCAAGTATCGACCGCATCGTGCTACGAAGGTGATATCCAAAGTATGGAGGAGTGGAGTAGAGATGGAAGGTAAATGTCTTAACAGTTGAACATTCTATTCGAATCCGGGCGTGAGGTGGAGCGGTGCTTTACCTTTATAGTCGAGCAGGCCGCTCGATCTGATCCCATTTCCTCATTGAATGTTACTGTCATCGCACTCCCGGATATCTGTCCCTTGCATACGGGATCAGGATCGTCATCCCAGTCTTTTATAGACGAAACGAGCCCGAAGCTGCTCAGCTAACATAGTTCGGACTGCTGCAAGGTTGTGTTAAAGCTTCGGCGATGTGCGAAAACGGTAAGTTGATCTAAAAACGTTGCAAAATGCTGTAAAAAAAATTATGCATACCTAGCCCAAGGCTAGCTTCGAGATCCATGAAGTCTCTTTCAATAGCTGTCTTCAGATAGGATAATCGTCAAAGCTCCTCCTACTACAACGAAACGAAGTAGAGGGAACACCGCTGCTAGCCAGAAATTGCAGTGTATGTTCCTATTCAAGCATGGTAAGAAGAACATTTAGGGATTCCACCTAAGTTCCTTGGTCGGTATTTCGTCGATCCGACGCAAGAGTAATCTCGCCATTTTGCGAAAATTTTATGTTATGTAAGCGAGAGTCACGGATCTCATAGACCGTTAACATTTCTTTCGCTACCACCTTTCGTAAATATGCGACTAGTATTCATATGGTAGTGTATCATTTCAATAAGGATAGTGCGAGATCATCGGTGCCACAATCTTTAATCTTGGATCGAAGCGACGGGGCTGAAGTAGATTAGGTGAGGAAGTCTCTTGGGGCCCCTGCCAGGATTTTCCCAGGGGGTGCGTGACAGTTGTGGCTGAAGCATTCAAAAAGTTAGACCGGATCAAGGAAGCGCTCCATGAAAGGCCGCTGTTTCGCCGAAGTGCTTCAGCTCCGAGAAAGTTTTCAGGTGCTCAGCCTACCACAGGCAAAATCTCTCGATATGCTTCAGAATACGCCGTACCGAGATCATGGCTACGGAACTGAATGAGCTCATACCCAGTAGTCGCTCAATCTCTTCCACAATGATTAGGTGATGATCCGCATTTCCGACAACCTCAGGACAGCAGTTTTGTAGACCAGCTCAAGACGGCAGTCCATGACAGCCGTCGAAGTATCTACTGATACTTTACTTCTCATCATGCCGGGCTTAATGTAGGACGCTCAATCGAGAGCCTCTCTGCTGGTCCTCCAAAAGGGGTGCACTGATTCCAACACACGCATGATCCGTGGAAGCGATGCATTCGGATGCTAACACAGCGAAGTTGATGTGGGTGAACAAGAATAGCTCGTCTACTGCCTTGAACCGGAGCCAAGCTGAAGAAACAGGCAGAATCTTGCGACATGTCCAGAATCGGCGAAGGAGAAAGGAAGAGAGGTTGACAGGCAGTAAGCCATGGATGCAGCTCTCTTCGTCCATCACATTCGATGAAGGAGATTCAGATATCGTCGGCCAGAAAGTTAATGCTATTTCGAAATCTTCGAGAACACATCGACGTTTTCTTACAACGCAGCTCAAACAAGCTTGCCTGAGCAATAATGGCTACGACCCTTTCCATGCCACTGTAGTTGGGATTGACGCAAGCTCGCACGAGCTACTGCATTACACCTTCTCATCGGCAGCTAAGGTGACTTTTCTGGCCAACGCCTTCGCTCCAGCAGCAGTGATCTCAACGAGAACAGAAATGAGGCATGATACCACAATTGTGGAGAGACTCCGACAGTGTGTTAAAGATGAAATGTTGATGTACTCCACACTTGCGTACAGTTCAAGCTGCATCGCATGGAGACATGGCACATTACGACGCGACCAACCCCCGGAATACTTCCTCGATAAGGCGATACCGAGAGTACGAGAATATCTTTCAAAATCAACGCCTCCAGCAGATCAGTGGCTCATTCTCTCGATATATTCCCTAGCCATCACAGAAATGTGGAATGGCTGTCCTGAGATCTGGAGTGATTTCCCGGACAGGTGTCATCGCGCCGTACAGACACGCGAACGATCTCTTACAGCTTGTAGGATCCATCTGAATGCATTGATCCATATTGTCCAGAACTTTGGGGGTTGGAAGCAAGTGGATCCATATATTCTGGAGAGCTCTATACTCGCGGACAAGTACCTGGCCTTGCAGGTGATGCGATCTCCTTTGATGTCACTTATGTGGGATCCAGGCCCTTTTCCACGAAATGAACAAGATGTGATCAATGTCGAGCCTGAATCCACAACTGAATTGGGAATCGGCCTCTATCGACTTGACATCTGCAGTGACTTGAAGCTGATCTTCCGAGACGTTATCGAATACACCCGAACAGCGAGGTCTTTGTGGTCTCGCGCGACGGTCACGTTTGCCAACGAGCACTGGTTATTCCTCAGGCTCCAAGCCCTTATATATCGCTTGCTATATATCAATACAGTCAATGCTATGGAACAATGCGTCTGCATCGCAAGTTTGGTTTCCCTATTGACTGCGACGGAATACTCGGGCTCTCGAAAGGCAGCAAGAAGCATGCTCTTCCGGCTGCGATCCGCCCTTTTAGAGGCCGGCTACTATGATAATGACTTTGATAGTGGAGTTGCGTTGTGGTGTCTCTGCGTCGGAGCGATGACAATAGAACCTTGTCCGGAGAGAGCATGGTTTATCTGCAGAGCACGAGAACACGCCACAAATTTTTCTCAACAACGTCTACTAGAGCGATTACAACCATTTCTTATTCTTGGGAAGAAAGAAGACGCACTTCTCGACAACCTAATTCGGACATTGACCTTGAGCGTCCCGCAATCCGAGACATTGGTTTCGGTCATAGCACGCTGATTCATCGTGGCCGGGATTTGTTTTTCAGATAATGATGGCGCGGCTCTTTGCAGTGCGACGGTATGCCGGGCAGATCAAAAGGAAGCTCCGTTCTTGCTCAAGCGGAAAGAGGATCTGCTGTTCGAGCGCACGGGCAATTTGCACGTCTTCCAGGTCATCGTTGGGATCCACAAAGCACTTCAGTTAGGATGAGATCGGTAAAGAGAAAGCGTGAGTAACGGTTCCCTTGTTCTACTATTCGCGGAGCCAGCACCGGGAAGCAATGAGGTCAGGAATGCTGTTCGGTAGATTGTTGGGGCCCAGATTCTCGGGTCTATGCAAATTTTCGATCGGAAGAATCATACTATCAAGCTCCGAGAGCACAAAGCAAAGAGCAGTCGCTCGCCAGGAAGGAGGTGTATAGATCTTTACAATCCCTCTAAAGATTGATTGATCTTGTAGCGCTTCATTGTGAAACTCATTTGTCTACGGGACTCCAGCTTTGGGGTTTGCCTTGCGGCCTCGAAGGAGCATAGGCCGCAACAATCGCCTCAAGGCGATCCTAGGAGATCTACCAGCATCTTCAGTATTAAAGTACCAAAGTATTGACATCTTTGTACTATCAATGTCTCGTCCTGTCTTTATATAAGCGCGGTATGTAAATCCCAACCTTCTCAGAAGTGCCACTTCTGAGCCCTCGTCTTTCCCAAAGCCCACCTTCTTCCATATACTTTATTGTCTTTTTGAGCCCCAGCGGATCAATATCTGGAGCAAGCAGTATTCGTATGTGGCAGTTGGGCTCTGGTCCTCGGGTGTGACGGAAGGATTGACTGCTGTCGACACATGGTGGTTCCGAGGACAATAGCTAATTTATGCCCAGGCACTAACATAGTACGGGACAGTAATCGATCTTCCTCCACGAAGGATCTAATTTAATTCTGCGCGTTCAGCTTGCCCCGCGCCAGGCTTAGGCCGCCTTATATTATGCATACACGGGCCCCTCAATTGGCAAGGCCCCATGCGTTTCAATGAAGCACTTCTTGTTCGGTTATTCTGTGGCTCCTGCCTTCTAAAATACAGTCCATTGCATAAGCAGTGTCCAAAAAATCATGCCATTGATTACTAGCTGTTGCCTACAATTTTATAGCTGTTGATTTCATTTTCCACTGCCACTTGAAGGTCCGGGTGCTCTTCTGGTAGAATCAGCGTTATTATTTCTGTACCCGTCGTGTCTTCCCTCCCCATGCATGTCCCGATGAGCGTCATTCCTCCATGGATCGTGGACCGAAATGGAACGACGTTGGTCCGGACTCAAAGGCAGTCTGCTGAGGAGCGCGTTGCGAAATTGTGCATCCCGTTTTGCCCTTTCGATGGTCTCGCGGTCAACTCCAAATGCTATGAGGTGGTCCTAAAGCCATTAGAACCACGATGTTACCATAGGAGGAGAAGATATCTTACTAATGAAAACATCAGATGACAGGTGTAGTGCAAGTGCCAGAAAGCACTTGAAAAGGCACAGTATATCCTGTAAGTATTTTCTTTTTCGAATGACCAGTTGAGAGGAACGTGGAGTTCAAATGCTTCTCAATTGTGGACTGAAGCGTACAATTTGGGCTGCAAAGGAAGTCTAGAAGAATTGCAGTATGTCATCAATTACATTTTGCTAGAAATTGCTCGCGAGTTTGCAGTCTGGCTTTCGCAGTAAGTCGTATGCCTGAGTGAAGAATTCCAGTGGCTTAAAGAGCTGGATGGATAATGGAGCTGATAAGGGATTTGGCGGAGCGTGGCGTTGGGGGCTATGAAATATCACAAGGCCACCAATAACGTTGGTTGGCTTTACAGCTTCGCCGTGACTCGCTCACCTTCCTTTAACGAGTTCTTATCGTAATCCAGACTCAATGATTTTATATGATCACTGTATCCATTCAACAAAATCCACAATCTATCCCATCATCATGCCCTATGCCGATTTAACCTGCTTGATACAGCGAGTAACGTACTCGCCTACCTTGATAATGCCGCAACCAAAATAGTAAGATGCCATACCAATCACCCACACAGTCAAATCAACAACCATCCAGTTCCCTTTAAACCAGTGTCTCTTACCTTCATCAAATTTCACACTCGTCTGCTGTCCAAGGACGCATAAAAACACCACAAGTCCCAAAATGCCAGTTGTAGCCCAAATATTGACATTGGTGTATTCTTTCGGAAACTGGAATTTGTAGATTCCGCACAGCTTGTCTCGGGCCCAACTCGGTGTCTCAAGCTCGTACGAACCAGGATCCTTTTCGTGGCCCACGCCTGTTGCGATGTCTAGGACATCATATTGGATGCGTGCGAGTGAGGTATTGTACATTGCTCTGCTTTCAATTATCCACTGGTCGTCGTCTAGCGGCAGTGATTCGTAGTCTCCCACGCTCTCTTGAGCGACTAAAGCTGTTCCAAGTCGGAATTGAATCGATTTAAAGGTTGTAGACTTTCTAAGCGCTGCCCTTATGAACTCGTATTCCACTCCATAGTCTGGGTGTTCCTCGTCCATGGCGGAACATTTACCACCAGAAGTGCAAACTTCATTCCAATCGACGCATGTCAATGGCCTAGTTCTAGGGTCTGGATTCCAATATCTGTCACGCCTGGGCGGATATTCATCATCAGCAAGGAATATATAGTCTTTCGATGGTCCTGTGTACACAATGCGACAACTTGAGATGAACATAACCGTCAGATAGCTGTTCCCAGGGTATATTATATCTAACTCATGTCGTGGTGTCCAGTAGTTCTCATTTGGATACGGCGTTGCTTCATAAACGCTGAAAGGCAAACGTTAGTAGAGTCTTCCACGTCTTACGCGCTGACGGACCCACCTGACTGAATACGCTGGTACATCCCACTTGAAAGGGTCTCCAAACATTCGGAATGTATAGTTTGAACGGTATTTCGAACCCTCCACATGCCCCAAGTAATACTCGTATTGGAAATCCGGATGATCTTCGTCAGGCGCTATTTCCTTGACGAAACCTTAGTCTATGTTGAGAGGCACACATATGGAAGTCCGATTGAATTTAGGAGATTCCTTAGAATTGATGCCGAGAACCGTTGCGTCAACGAGGCCAGTTGTAAATCGAGCTGCGGTGTAACCACCGCCGGCGCAAAAGCGTTTATCTTTGAACGGACATTCTTGCCCTACCTGTACGCTGTATGGGGTGCTCTGGCTATCAAAAAATGTGCATCGATCAGGGTTTGCAAGGGAGCGAGGCCCATAACAATCCTTCGCGTATTGACCGGCTCTCATTTCTTTCTGAGCTTGAAGCAAGTCGTCGCTATCCTCTGCTTCCTTTCCAGCGTCTTTCTTCAAGCCCCACGACCCACAATTTTTAGACGCTAAAAGACCCGACGAGTCAGCTGGTATCGTGGTTTGAGAATGGGCCTGCGACCGAATAAAACATAGAGATGACAAGAAGAATAAGCGATAGGGTCGTAGACGTCCAGCTCCGAGCCGGCTTTTTCGCATTTTCGGTAGAGTCCTCTGGAATATCTACAGGGGGAGACCGAGGAGTGTCCTGGAAGCTGTGCTGGCGAATACTAAGCGGCAATCGAACAAGCGCTCTGACCCCTTCAGGTTCCCTGTCGTCACTAGCGCCTGAAGTATCTACATGGTCCTCATCGGGAGAATTTGCACCATGTTGATGTTCGTTTAAAAGAGGCGTGCGATCTTCGGAGCCAGCTGCAGAATTCAACTGGCGATTTCGCTTTTTACGAAGATGATGGGTCCCGTATCTGCACCAATCTTTTGCCCTAACTATGATATCGCTTAGTAATTGCCATGTCGCTCCGAAGAGAACGCCAATGATCAATTGAACAGCCGTGTTACTTCTTATAGAAGTAGTATATTGATGTTCTAGCAAGTTTTAGGTAATCTCTGATAACAACCCAGTAGGTGACTCACTGTTCCAAAAATTCTGGTCATGATTCTCCCAAAAGCCGTCTCTGGCCTCTGGCATAGGATCCATTTCGGCCGATTGGCGGTTGGGTATCTAGAGGAGGCAGCAATTCATTGACGACAGCTGTTTGAGCTGGATAGGCCAAGTCTCGCATTCAAAAACCACATAATAGTACGTTTGGGCAACGAGCTATTCCAGCCCTATCGGTATCACCAGAAATTCAGCAATCTACAGTCAGACTAGCAATGTCGTTAGCACGGGTTTTGGTAATTAGCATACTATTACTCGGATAACCCTGATACATACGAATCTTCTGGACTGAAGCTTCCATCAAATCTGGTTTCTGAACACGCATCGACCAATTACCGGAGCTTAGCCCCTTTTTCCCCCGCTCGTTGCTAGGCCTGCTCAATATAGCTCAGAGAAGACAAAGAATGCTAGAGGTTGGCATCGAAAGTATTCACTACGTGAGAACAACATTAAAAATTATAACGAGTTAGTATATTGTCAAAGAACGTTCATGCGAGACATTTCCTACTTTTAATAAGCTTTAGTCAAATAGGTGGCTTCATCGGCATTGTTGCCTAGAGAGAAAGCCTCGGAAGCGAAACGCTATTGGGGCCTTGGATGCCTGAAACTAGCCTTACGCTCTGCAGCACCTCCGCCGCCAGCTTCGAGGCCAAGCCAATCAAACCCTTTGGCAACAACCATGCCAGAACGAATTGAGTCTGACTCTTCTGCGTACTTACGCTCTCCGTCGCGCCCACAGCGTCCCAGCCCTGCTCGAGTCGCGGGACTTACGACTATGCTTGTTTTAGTGTCGCGGGGTCTGCGTACGGCAAAGATTTTGCACAGAGAACGTCTTCATTCGGTCGGCTGTCAAGCATGTTCAATCACATTTTGACGTACAAAATCCGATCCATTTGACTTCACAAACATGTATTATCTCTGCTAAGTGAGGACCTGATTGTGTCACAATCTGTCCCACGGTCAGATAGACGATCCAATGCACACGGTCAGCCAATTGATGAGTGACCATTGTTCTGCAGTCAAAATGGCGAAATGTTGACTCCTATAGCACTCCTATCAACACCAGGATCTGGTTGTCGGTTATGACATGCACAGAGCTCGGCTGTTACCGATCCCCATAGACATTACCCGGTCCATGACACCAACGGGCTCCGCGCCACTAGCCTCCCTATCGACCGCTCCGACGTCGAAAATTCCCCTAAGAGTTAAGCGCTCTTAGTGATCCCCGTTGCCGCTTCGCTGTCAGCAACATGCCTGATCAGGACTGTGGCTTTAGCAAAGAGCCTCATTTATTCTACACCACTAGCGATGATCCTAATAGACATGACGCCGATCGAGACAAACATGGACAAGAAAGGCACGATAAATACAGACATCCTGATGATGACCCACCTCGAAGGGCGCCGAGGTCTTCAAGAGATGGGTCTTCTAGTAATGAAAGCACACATGATGGGCCTTTATACAGTGTACCTTTCTGTTTTCGTGTCCGTGAGATGAGACCAGACTATGACGTTCAATATCCGCTAGCTTATCGTAATGGCTATTGGAAACCGCCTAGACAACGGGACGCTTTCCACGTTGTATCTAGTACGGGCTGGCGACTATGGAGACCCTCATACTGTGGTCCTATTCCAATTGGACATGCAATTAGAATGTACGATCAAACCTCGATGTTCTGGGCCAATGATCGACAGTCATTTTTGCTTGTTCCATACAACTGTTTGTCGGAGAGCGTCGACGATCGGGTAGACGAGAAAGGGGCTCTAACGGATTGGCGTAGACTCAGGTTCCGTTATCGTAATGCAGGAGGTTCCCGTTGTATCACACTCGTTGGCGAGCCTGTAGGACACCAAATCATTGGAGGCCCAGCGCATTCCGGCTGGGTGCCTGAACTCGTTCCCCGGGCATATCGAAACGGACTTACAGACTATGCTCCGAACTCAGACGTTGATGTGCAGGAATTTAATTATACTTCACTCGGAGGGAAATTGTCCGTCCTGCTTGGTCTTGCAGCTTTTTCACGTCCAGGTACAATGAGCATTGTGGATGTTATTCGTAATCATTTTCGACCTTCAGGACATTCGGGCTGGCAGTCACATCATACACCGGAGGATGCGAATGCAAGTACGTAAATCAAGGTCATGTTACTTGGAAAGCTATTAAATTGATGTCGCAGGAACGCATGAGCGTGGTGTTGTCGTCGAAATTGGGTACCTAGATCCTCCGTATCCTGACAACATGAAAAGACAACACCTCGTTATGTGGGAGAATGGGGATCGTGGGCCCATAATCGCATAAATCTTGATTTAATCCTCCAACTTCGTTCTTCATTCAGATTGGACATGTTAGTTACCTTTGTTCATCTCATACTCGTGATTTACAGCTTGAGCTTCGGGCAATTTGCAACGTGTATGGTGTTGTGGTGCTTCTTGATCGGTGATGGCAATTCATGGCAGGCTACGGCAGGTGAGCAGAATTTTCAGCGGTATAAGTAGCAACGAGTCCATAACTTAGAACTTTGTAATATTCTGTTACCGTGCTCTGTTGCGCCGTATTCTTCTATTCTCTTCTGGAACGCACTAGCGATCGCCGGGGTAAACCCTTGAGGATCACAGCCTTGTACTCTCAGACCCTCTTTGCCGTCCAGATATAATCTAGCATAAAGTCAACGTAGTCACAAAAGTTTCGGAAAGCTGGACTATTGCGGGATCACACTCAATCGGTGCGGATCGGAGCTTTCCGGACTTTGAGCTGTAGCCTACTTTGTCCCCTGTCTATGATAAGCACCACTTCAGGCTCCAAACGGTCGATTATCAAGCTCCAACGCCCCGGTATACAAGATTTCACGTTTCGTGTATCCCTCAGTCGTTCCACCACAGCCAACATCGAAGTTCTTTACCGTTGTCTTGAAATTCAGAAAAGCGCTCTCGCACGGCGTCTAGACACGATATCCGCCTCGAACTTCAAGCTCGGTTACTTTCAACACAACAAACCGAAGACTTGCGGTAAAATCTCGATAATACCAAGCTTGTGGTTTTGGACGCTGTCGCGTCAGAACCCATGTGCTCACAACTCAGCGTGAAAATCATCTGGCGAAATTTCTGTCTGGAGGTCGTCAAAGCACATTCGATAATGTCATAACCTCCGGAAAGGCAAAGATTCCGTGGAAGTCCGTAGCCCACATCGGGGGCTCTACTACAGAGGACTGCACCGACATTCTTCTTCAATCTTGAAATGGCGAACCCTTTCACAATTCCTGAAATCCGACAAATCATACTTGAAGACCTCTTGGTGAAGTACCCGCGGTCGTTCGGCACAGCAGCAAGCTGTACAGACATGGAGGATTGTGCCATCATCGTAACTCGGAAGTTTCCTTGCGGTCATGGAGTGAAGTGCGCTTTGAGTCGATTCCGGTGTGAGACTGACTGGCCAAATCCATGGGAAGGGAGACACCGTGCAAAGCCAATGTACGCGCAGGTTCTCCGCGCCAACCGAGCGACATGTGAGCAAGGCCTCGATATCCTCTACGGCCAAAATGTCTTTAATATCAGGAATTATCTCCTTTACTACAGTACCTCCGCTAAAATTGGCTTGGATCAATCCTTCGGCCTACGCAACTGCCGCCGAATACAACATCTTGACCTTCGTTCTGCCCAAGTGATATCGAGCTTTACCTTAGCGGACAGGAGGTATTACATGACTTCATGTTGGGACTACGGGGGTCAGAGACGTGATGCAAACCATTTCATATCACCGCCGACATCCTTTCTAGAAGCTCACTTGTCGACGTTCGCAAACCTCAGATCAGTCAACATGTATCAACTTCCTGGAGGGAGCGTCGATCGCTTTTGGCCAGTTGGCGAAGCACTACCTGAGTTGGAAAACAATGGTGATGAATGCCTGACTGACCACGATTACAAGACAGGAAGTCTTGTCTTGAGGCTGCCAGCAGGGAAATCAGACAACTTGTTGCGTGAAGGCATGGACGAGAGTGTCGTGGAAGGAATCAGAATCTTAAATATAAGCGAGTTTCTTCCTGGTCGTGGTGCTGTAGAGGCTCATCAATGGCACAATTATCCTTGGACTGAGGGATGGGCCTCAAACAGGGGACTAGGCGTACTAGTTACTAGAAACCTGGTTGGCCGCGTCAACGACAATGATTGCACGGAGATCAATCCAAGAGATATCTGCGACAAGATTAGCAAAGAATCTCACAAGCTTCGTCAAGAACAGAAAGCCGTCGATAAAGGCAGAGTTGTCAGACCCGTGGACTTCTATAAGTTCAAGAGGAAGACCGGGGAGAGTCCGCAGGATCTCAGGAGTCTTAATCGTGAGGAGATTCGCAACAAGGGTCTCGCCAAAGGTGTGGTGGAACTACTGCTCAAGATCGCCAGAGCTGTTGGCTGCTCGTTGCGTACGCTATACAGCGAAAAATGGACTTTCGTCCGCTGGTTGGATCAGGCAAGGACGAAAATCTGCAAGATTAAGAAGCGTAACTGCTCTCGGGGTTTGTTGCCCCTCTTTAGTATTGAAATCCATTGAGCCAAGAAGGACGAAGATTGAGTCGATGAGCATTTTGCAAACTAAATTTGTTTCAGCATCTGGCGGTAGTGAAATGGAAGAAGGGCGCTGGGCCAGTGAGGGCACTTGCCGAGGAGACTTCGTTGAAAAGTCCCGATACGAACAGCCATGCAGTTGAACGGGATGTCTTCACCGACCTAGGTCTCCCACCAGTGTTTAGATGTAGTCCTTGTGTGGTGAAATATCTTCCACCCCACCTAGAACCTAGATAGTTCAATCAAGCTCTACAGTTCTTCTCATGCTCTGCAGCGGGTTATTGCTGCCTTAGAATCGACATCTCTGACGAAACGATATTGACGACCTCCACGACCGCATTTCACGGAGTGCATTGAACGCTGAGAAAACCGACACAGAGGGATATGCAGGAGTGAGACGGAGAATTCGGACAGCTTAAAAACAGTGGGCGTGAAAGATCTTCTTAGCTGGGAGTAGAATAGCATTCAAAGGGTACAGTAAACCCTCGATACAAGCAGCCAATCGCGTGTGCCATTCAAAGTCTTAAGAGCCATAGAAAATTGCTCTTGTATCTCATCGACTATTCTCTTGTTTGAAATACCACCATGGAGGTCGTTGGGTGATTTTAACCAAATTTTATATCTATGAGAGAGGAAAATATTATCTAGAAGCTGTTGCTTATATCGAGGGTTTACGGTACCATCACATTCATTGTATTATCTTATCTAACTCTATCTGAGGTAGACAGGCCGACTCTGTATAGCTTTGGAATCCCACCAATTGACAGCCCAGCTTTTTCAAAGTGATCTGGGAAAGGGCAACCACCAATGTGTCAACCGTCGAGCTTTACCTCGCTCATCAACACCGTATCCGTCATGTCGGGCTTGAACTCCGCCGCTCCTTGCTTGACAGGCGGATCAAACCAATCTGGCATCTTGTCTAGGATTTTGTCCTTGATTTCGACGTGCGGCATGTCATTTATCGGGGGAGGGATTGGTCCTTCGGTAGTGGGATTTTTGTAGTCGTCCACAGGAATTGGTGGCACTTCAAGCGAGAAGGTTTTCTGCACATACATGGCCATTGCGGCCTGGGCAAATGACTCTGCATTCAACCGCGCCACTGCTGTGTTGTTCTCTCTGGCTAGCTTGACAACGTCTTTTGGCTTATATCACTCGGAATCGAGGTCACACTTTGGCTGGCTGATAGTGTGCCCCCAGTGATAAGTTTCATGAAAGAGACCTCGTGCCCTAGTCTTAACCCATGGGTCCATCCATCTCGCCATGTTCGGGTTCTTCTTCGCTTCCTTGGTCACCTGTGCTAGACTCTTCGAAAATGTTTCGTTAAACCATATGGGACAAAAGACGACGTAATGAGCATACCAAAGGAAGCCCGGGTCGTCGAAGGTATACGCGGCAAGGTATGCATCAGGAGTGTTGTAATCGTCACATAGTTTCTCCCTAAACTTGCCAGGCACAGAATCTTCGTCGCAATAGAAGTAAGCATATGCCCTGGGTAATCTTCGTTGTGGTGAATTTGATATTGACGATTGATATTCCTCTTGATAGGGCCGTCTCCAGTGATCTAGCTCCAATCATTTTTGGTGTCCTCGCCCAAGTACCTTGCTTGTGCTAGCTGATATGTGCCTAAACTGAACCATCCAGGTGGTTGCCAATTGTCATGGGCTTCCGAGAGGGTTGAGGCTTCATTCCAGGCTTCTTTGACCAATTTGGCCTGAATCTCGTCACACTGGTGGAGGTATGGATTCATCGTGGCAAGAATGCGAGAAATGAGGAAGAAGAGGACCATTGTGCTTGACAACATCTCGAGATTCGTAAAGCGAGCGTAGACTGACTTTGTTTAAGACACACAGAATGTAAAAATTCTGGACGGGGTACTGAGTCTTATAGGATGCTGGCGGAGCTTGGTGACGACAGCAAACATGAGGTAGGCGCAATCACAAAACCGTGATGTGTGACTGGACAGTCTCAGTGTTGTCTCAATGAGTTACCGGATAAGGTGTTAGATGTATGCATTATTTTATCGCTCCTGCCTCGTAGTAGCCACTGACCAGAAAAAGTGACCATGACTTCTTCCAAGGGAAATGAGAGCTATCCTTTAGGCCTATTGGGTCAGGTCGCGCAATCTTGGTCATCAAAACCATTCCTAGACGGTATCATATTACAGTAACCCCTCGATATAAGCAGCAGCTTCTAGAGGAGATTCTCCCTTTCCCATAGTTATAGAATTTAGTTAAAACGACTCGACGACCTCCAGAATAATATTTTAAAGAATAGAAAGGTCAATGAGATTCAAAAGTAATTATTTAGGGTCTCGTTAGACTTTAAAACTGTACTCGCAATCCGTTACTTGTATCGAGGGTTTACTATACCAAATTTTAGTACCATGACCGATCAATAGCGATCCTCGTAATCGGCCCGAGGGCCGTGGAAGTAAGGTTCAATGTATGGAGCCGCGAGTCCGAGAAAACCGCTCAACCACCTCGCATTGATTACATTAAAGCAAAGGGATTAAGTGTAGAGTATGACATGAGATTGCGTCGACGGTGGTGTGCAAGACGTGGCCGATATCAGTCCAAAGCCAAGAGTCCCCCACCCCTGTCCCCTTCCTCGTCCTCCACGGAATGCGCGTAATGTCTGGATGCCGGTACCCGCGACAAAACTGTGTTCTGTACTGCTTATTCCCGGACTTGAATCGAGCTGGTCTTGGTGTGTTGGCCGGTGATCCCACCCTCATGACGCTGCCTTTGTCAACTCAAACTATCGAGCTTCAGTGACATACCGTTACCAACGCTTCACAATTTACTGATGCACGGATTCCAGGATGGTCAAGATGCTTTGGAAGATATCCTTCCCAATGTCTTTACGACCATTCCTCGTTGTCACCTTTCTCCTAACATCAGTTTCCGCCTGGTGCTGGATCGAACCATATCCAGTATGCAATTCATGTCTGCCTACAGCGGTTCGTGAAGCACCTGGCATAGGGTTCGACCTTTCGTTTCAATATGGGTTAGATCTCTCAATCAAAGAGACTGTTCCTCTAGCTGACCAGTCCAGCACTTCTGCTGTTCATTATTTCAACAATACTCAAATCCCCCTTCTGAAGGTGCCGCGCTGCTTCTCCAGCGTCTATCGACAGCCATTCCAGAACCAGAAAATCGACTCTCACGCCTTTTACGTCGTCTCAATAAATTCCTTGGTCTTCCTTCAACGAGAAACGTTGGTATTATCAGTACGCTACTGCAGGATCTAAGGGACAGCACAGAGTCCTCCCTCAACCACAAAATCGACCGTGTTGCAATCAGTATACCTCCATTCCCAGCTCTAACAAGGGAAGATCTGAAAGATGCCGTCGAGTTCGCAGGTTTTCGCTCGTGGCTGATGTATGGCCTCCCTTTGAGTCTCGAATCGACGATGGCAGCGTTTGCTGCGAACAAAAATGGGCTCTGCAAGTACTATCTTAATCAGTACGTTTGCGAGTGCGAGGAGGGAGAGATGCCCGGGTATTACGTCTTTGCTGTGACGTATGTTCCTTCCGAAGCATCTTCGTCACCGTGCGAGACACGCTGATCTAACACCATATAAATTCATTCAGATACACCTCCACAGCCCTTTCCACACACCTGACTCCCCTCCGTCTAGCCTTCGCTTATGTTGGCTCTAACCTCGAGCCCCGGAACACCTCCTTTACACTCGGCAATTCTAGCCCATTGCACGACGCCTCTCCAACTAAATATTGGGTGCGAGTACATGCTCATCTACTTCAAGCCGCCCGATCAGCCCAGTGGCCCATTACAAAGCTCCTCTTACTGGGCGACTATGTCACTAATCCTACCTTTCTTGCAACGCTGAAAGATGCACTCGCAGAAGCTACCCACGGTGTATTGCCGCCAAAGCAAGAGCACCCATTTCCGAAGCAGATTCCAATCAAAGAAGCTCCGGCATTGCTGCTAGATCAAGACATTGATGTCGTCAAGGCAGCGAGAGTGGAAGCATTCACTGATCCTGTTTTCGCGGCAGCTCGTGGCGCAGCAATCTATGCTCGACGTAGGCAAGAGGATCCGGACTTTTGTAAAGAGCCGGAGGGGTGCCGGACGGACACACCTGAAGATGAAGTGACAAGGCAGGAGCTACGTTGAGCGGGGATATACTAAGGTCGGGAATTGTGAGGACTGTTAAGTCGACCTATAGGCCTCGATAGAGATAAAATGCCAAACGTAGCCCTGAACAGCATTTAACCCGTGCTATGAGTAACTACAGTTGACTGTTTCGCGGGTGTTGGCTGAGAGCTTTGACGACGGTGCCACTTAAGTACCGGTTCTTTCCCCCCAATTGCAGCGACTGAACCTGCGATGTTCCCCCCCGATGATGATATGTCCTTCATTCCGGAGTGTTTTCCCCTTGCTTTTCTTAATACCTGGTTGCTGTATGCTACAACGTCTTTCTCAAAAAGCTATGTATCGTTTTACAATTGCGCTGCTTTCATTCACGCCGCTTGCGGCTTGTCAGGAACCCTTGTTTCACTAGGTTGACGACTCCTGTCGACGCCCGGATAATCATTTTGAGAACGCTCTTGACGAGGCTCATCATTGGACATCTAGAGCAGCTGAGCGATTGCGAGATCCAGATGATGCGTTGGCAAAGCACTATTTTCAGCTGATTTTCTCGCCGTTAGATCATCCTGCAGACCAACACATATTAGAAAGAGTACGAAGTCAGAGTTGCAAGATCTCAAGCGTAGCAGTATATCAAACTTATGGTGTATGCAGATGCTTTCATCCAGATATTTTCGTCCATCGAAATACCGGTTAGAGATCGAGCGAACAATCGGTTCTATTGTGACAACGATCCTATGGACCTGGATAGAGAACACAACACTAGATGGCAACTTGACCCTGACCCTCCAACGGCACCTCGGGGCTACGAGCCACAGGAGTTTATCGTAATTGTCATCATTTTGTCGTCCCAGCCGTCACGTATAGCCATTATGAGCCGGCGATTGGGCAAGCTAGGGACAGAACTACAACTACGGTCAGCTATCGAGTCCTAATATTAGAAAAAGTACTGACGGTAGTGGCTTCCATACTAGCTATGCGAGCGCCAGTTTGACCGAGGCCTACCCAGTCTTGATACTTTACTATCTGACAGCGTGGATCTCACTACTTTCATCCAGAAGAGACTATTTGCGACTGTAACGAGCTTTGTGCTCCAAGGAGGTGAGTGCATCTTACAATGCCATATTCCGTAGGCTAATAGTGCTGTTAGACGCTTAGCCAAGTTCCATTTCGATGTACGTTGAGTTCCATGGGATGTGGACTACTTATCCAATTAAAGCTCCATCTCTGTCTTTGAAAATTAACGTGACTGGTACACAGGGCATGACGGACTTTTATGTCAACTAGTTGTTAATCCCTGGATCCAGGTAACAAGCTTCATGAGCCACCTGGGGTCCAGCTTGACTTGCCCTCTCAATTACGCAATCTTTGGCATGCTCATCGGTCTTGCCGAGCGAGGTTGGCGGTTGAGCTGGGATGCAGGTGAGGCATTGGACGGTCGCCTTGAACACGATCCGACTTTGAATCTCGGTATCAATTACTCGTCTGACGAGACATCCGATGAGCTTTTATAGGACGGGATCGTCAGAACGTATCCGAATGTTGGGAATAACGGGAGTTCAAGTTGACGGCATCAAGTGATCTCTCGAGGGATTCTGGAAAGCGAAGTATGATCATTACCAACTCAGTAGATGATAGACATAAGTACTGTGATCACACACATATTTTGAGCATATCGTCAGCCTCGCCGATAGAAGAAGAAGCGATTTTCCTGATGAAGCCGATGATTCCCCGACGCTCCGCTGGTACCGGGTCTTACCTGAGTCAGAGGAGCGATAATTTCCTTGAGCAAAGAACAATGGCCAAATACAGAAAACGATCATGCTAAAAATGGACCCATGTGCTGGCTTAAAATTTTCTATTCAGCCTTGACGAGCTCGTCCGGTTTGTCTTGAACGACTTCGTCCGATCTGAAGCTGCCTCCGTCGGTCTTTGCCCCTTATATTTATGCGGTCTTGGCGCCAAGCGATCATTTTGTGCCAATATCCAAATTCGCCCCTTACTCTTCGAACAAGGATGAAAATGATGCCTTCGCCAACTAGGGCTATGTCCTAACCGCCCACAGGCTGGTAGAGCAAGTACAACAGCGTCAGTGCATTTGACGACAGAAGCCAACCTTGAACACCTGCTCCTCGCATTTCGGTGAAGCCGAGACATTAACCAACCCAGTCGTGTGCGTGTGTACACTGGCAGCCTTGCGCAAGCCTCTCGGCGGGTTACGGAGAGAGAAAAACCGGCCAGATCCCACAGTCTCAATCATAGCCGGGTCATGGACCATGCAGATAAGCTAAAGCTACCAGTGTCTCCAGCCGAGCTAAACCTGCCATTCTTATACCATAATTAGGAGTCAGGGCTTGACGTTCTCTATCGCCCACTTCATGGTCTTCTGAATCGCCGCATCCTGATCAATCAGCGGCTGGTACCCTAATCGCTCTTTCGCTTTCTCAATCGACCAGCAACATCCCCCGTCCAGGTGGTCAATATTCTGCCTCCGCATCTGAGGCTTCTTCGTGCCTAGGGTGAAGATCCAGTAAATCCATTCCCCCGTTGATGCCATTGCTTGAATCATCCAAAGCGGCATCTTCTTCACCTCTTCTGGTTTGACCGGTGTACCAGCGGCAGCGTAGCACTTGCGCATGAAGTCAAAAAAGGGTATTGCCTTGCCATCGCTGATAAAGTACGCCTCGCCATCCGGATTCTGTCCTGTACTGGTCCGTTCTGTGCTGCCGTCGGCGTGTAATAGTGCTTTAGCTGCACATAAGTGTGCTTCTGCGGCACTTTCAACGTACAGAAATTCGAATACTTTCTCGTTATTGCCGAGCTGAATCTTATGCTCGCCTCTATGCAAACTGGCCACGATCTGCGGAATGAAATTATTGTCGTTTTCGCCATAGAGACCTGGAACCCGCAGCGTCACTGTTCGTAAATCCGCACCATTGGCCGCTAGTACCAATCTTTCTGCAGCTGCTTTTGACCTCCCATAAGGATTATTGTAAGTTGTGTCATCCCACAGCTGCGCCCGCTCCTCCGTCAAAAGCTGCTGGCTTGGCCGTTGCGCTGAGTCCGAACTTGTGTACACAAAAGCTCTTGTCTCTTTACACGCCTTTGCATACTCCAGCAGAACTTTTGTCCCCTCCACATTCGCACGCTGGAGCAAACTGGCATCGCTCGTGTGCTTGGGCGATGCAGTGTGAATCACGACCTGCGGCTTCAAGTCCCGAAAGAGTGCGGCCACAGCGGCATCATCCGCAACATCCGCACTGTGGTACGTCGTCCTCAAATCAGTGTGCTGCTGCTGCTGGTTTGGGCTGGCGGCGGCGGCGGCGGTACGGCTGACGATGGCGACGGCGTCGGGAGAGGCCGCTGGATCTTCCACAAGACGCCGGACAATGCGCGCGCCGAGGAATCCACAGCCGCCTGTCACTAAGACGGTATGGAAAGGCGCCACGCTGCTGCTTTTGATGGCGGCCATCGGCCGATCTAAGTAGGTACTACTACTTATAGGTGGGTTTGTTAGTAGAGCAGACCCGATATTTAGGTTTGACCAACAGCTGAGACTGCTTAGTGTCCGGAAAAAGGAGACCAGTGACTGTCAGCGGCTGGGTCGCGGAATCCTTCGCGGGGTCTCGGGTCGACTGTCAGCCAGTTCTGCTGATTCTGCCAGTTCTGCCAGTTCAGATTCCTTCTAAGAATCACCCACGTGATCCACTCTGTGTGGGATTACTTCGGATATACTACTCTATACTATAGTTTCTTTACCATTAACACTCTCGAGCTGCAAGTATAGTATGCAATCAAATTATTCCGTAAAGTTTTAGGAAAAGTAAAATTACAGTACTTTATCAGAGCGAGCGTAACCTGCACAACCTTCCCAACCTGCCCAACCTGCACAATCTGCACAACCCTCGCAACCCTCGCAACCTTCACAACCCTCGCAACCTGCCCATTCCCAGCGCGCGGCCACTCCGCGCAGACCCGCGCTCACCGTGTGAACCGACAGCAAAGTCTGCGAAAGTTCCTGGATGTACAAATAGTTAAAAAAGTCCTGTTCTGTCACACGCTCGGGAGTAGATTCGAAGTTGACACAGCCAAAGTACTTATTGGTTACTAATGCTAAGTCAACATTGAATTGACTCGTCTTGAGTTTACGCTTTTTATTTAAATTCGAGTCAAGTATGAATCTACATCTAAAAGTGTGGTATGGACGTACTTTTAAACGTAGCAAAGTCAATATATAAGTACTACTTACCCTTTCAAAAAATTTTACAAAGATGTAGGAGAATCACGATCAGTTCATGTTTTGTTCGATACTTGATCACCTGGCAAACATTTTTTGAAAAATTGTTTCCAAGAACGCTGGAAAACCACAATTCTACAAAGCTCCGGTAAAAGAAAAACGATCTTGGAGCGCTCAGCGCATTCCGCGTTCTCCGCGTGCACGGATGCTGGCGACGAACGCTGGGTGCGCCGGGCCACGATCCGGGGCTGATACTACTTACGTACTTATATATAAGTATATAAGTACTAGACTTTACGTTCAAGGCTCTGCGAGCGCGGTGAGCGCGGGGCCGAGAGTGGGCAGATTGGATTGTGCAGGTTGCGCAAGTTTCGCTACTTTTGCTACTTTTGCCGGTTGTGCCAGATCTGCCGGTTGTGCCGGTCTAGAAAGACTCACGTGACTTTTTCGGATCTGCTAGGTGTACCAATTCTACTAGTTATATTATCTTGGGTAGTGTTGCCAGTCGTGCTACTTCTAAGTATTTGTAACTTGTACAGGCTGTGCGAACTCTTCTGCAATTTTTGTACGTTCGTGTCTACCTACGGCGTCAAAATAGGAGGATAATTCTGTTGAATGTACTTAAAAGCCTGCCCCACGGGCTGAAGCTGCCCATTCACCGACAGCTCCGAGCCGGGCGTCCCTACAGAATTGACCGCCGACCAGATGAACCCCACGATCGTGGGCACTCCGTACGCCCAGCGGACGAAGTCCTGCAGGTACTGCGCCATCTGCTGCGCCGAGGGGCCGTTGCACCCGAGCTCTCCAAAGAAGATGTTCTTGTTTGGATATGCGGCGTTCATGTCGGCGACGAGGGACTGCGTGCTCGCGAGGTTGCAGGAGTAGTCGTGCAGGTTGAGGGCCCAGGTGTCGTGGAAGCACGTCCCGCAGTTGGCGAAGTATTCGGCGAACCAGGCATACTGTGGCTGAAAGGCGCAGCCCTGTTCCGGCTCATGGGTACAAGTAGGGTAGAACTTGTTGACAGGACTTGGACTAATGAGCTTGACGACCCCGACTCCCCATTTTTGGTTGATGATGTTTGTTCCGGCGATGTATCGAGATGCCGCTACGGGCGCAGTCATGTTACAGCCGTCGCCGTGGTCTGCAGTGAGCGGTTGTGGTCCCCACCAGTTCGGCTCATTCTCCATGATGACGCCCCACGGCGTCTGGCTGTTGGGGAGAGCACTCAGCTGCGGATCGTCGAAATTTTGACCCCATCGGTTCGGCACGAATTTGATGTATGGATTATTGCAGACGTTCAAGGTTCCGTCGTGCCGATTGTCTGGTCCCCAATTGATGAGAAGCTCTGGGGAGATGTTGTTAATGTCTGTACAGTCAGTACTGACATCGAAAGGAGGTCCGAAAGCGGCTCCGTAATGAAACTCTGGCCAGGTGTAAGCAACAGGTTAAGAGGTATTTGTGATGTAGGGGGATCTCACCTTTGGCAAGGCATCCGCTAGAGGGACACAGAGCTGCCATGGCAGCAAGTGGTATTAGCTTCATCTTTAACTCGGGTCGTACGCTAGTGATTTTTAGCTTGTAGCTTGGCTAGGTGACTAACCCAGGACCCGCTCTCCTTTTGTATGTGATATCTCGCACAGGAACCTGTGTTCTTCTTCGGTGTCCAACAAATGTTGCACCAAGGAGGAGCGTTCAGAAGTAAATTCTGGAATGGGATTGCGCATAACCTGTTCGAAACCTGCCAGGTCGCTATTGCCTGATTGGGATTGCCGGACCAGGGACGTACCTCCTTTTGACCTTGGCTTGCATTTTCTGGACATACACTTACATCGAATGCTGTATTCGAACAAGCACGATCTAGAACACGGTTGGATGGAGGCAGAACATGGGAAGTCTGGCTTCCATCGCGTCGCGATTGACCAGTGAAGTTGTGGACGAGGATACGAGGCGAAGTAACTGGAGCACAGGCAGGGCTCGAGAAGAGGTGGGGGGAATCGAGGTATGCATATGCAATAATCATTGTTGCAAAGCAGTGTATGAATGGGCTGGAAGGGACAGACGTTCTAGAGCGGGAAAGCCGGGGTGGCGGGGAAGACAAGTGGTGGAGGAAACGACATAGGCGGGATTGCGACCAAACATCAACTGCCAGTAGCAAAGTATGCCGAGGAGATAAATGCAGCGAGAAGGAGGAGAAATGAGATCCCCCCAGTGCATAGATACGACGCAATGCAACTCTGGATTTTGGCTGGTAGCATGGCTTCGACGCTCAACGCGGTCTCTGAAATGTATCTCGTCAGGGCGAACTTCGAGGGTGGGCGTGACGACTGGATCTTAAGGTGTGATTAAGGGGTGTGGAATTAGGTAATACGAACCGCAATACTAGAAAGTCGTTCGACAGCTGCTAGAGTCCGGCAATCAAACGTCCAACATGAACAGTATCTGCCAGTGGGCTTGGCTGTGCTGTATGCTTAGCCTTGACTTGCAATTCAGAGAGGCTCTCGAAGGCCGTGTTTGCAGCTTCCAGCGGAATGTCCGGTTTTCCAAGTGTCGCGTATTCTTGACTGCGACGCCTGAATAAGGGCATTTGTTGGAAACCATGATGCAGCCTGCCCATGACGCGTCCCTTTGCCAGGCTGGCCTCGCAATAATGTCCGAAGTCCGGGGTTCGAGTAATGAGAAAAATTTATCGATCATGTTGTTGACATGAAGAAGTTTGGGGAGTGGCAGGCGGGAGACATGGTGGGGAGACTTCCGGCGGTCTCCGGGCAACTCGCCCGGCCAAATTTACCCATCGCGAGCGCCACCGGCTCTAAAGGCACAAGCCCCCGCTGGTGGCCTAACGCATGAAGGTCTTACGCTTCACAGTGCTAGACGAGCAATGGACGCTTTGTAGGTTCCAAGGACATAGAGTGGACGATGCTATACTTATGGGATTTTTAAGCACAACTGTCAATAGATGCAGTGCAATCTGAACCTATCTGATCTTGCCATAGTTTCGACTCTACTGGCGATTAACACAGGAACCCTGCGACCGAAATGAAGCCGCCTCAAAGCATGGTAAAGTATGTTCGCAATGCGTCTAAGTTCAGACTATCAATTAAAATGACTGTTTATGGCACAGGTTCACAATATATACCGCCTCTTCCAAGACTCGCACCGTGTCATCTGGAAAAGACCAACAGCACATCGCGCCTGAGGTGGGTTAACACGATCATGAAACCGGGTTCTTAAACAAAGTTTGATCGAGACAGATGACAGACGTCGATCCTTGTACATTCTCTGTCCTTGACGTTACCTAGGCGAGCCGTCTAGATCGACCCATGTGCGGTGCAAGGCGAACCTTGCTATGCGGCCCTGACTCGCAAGACTGAAGACTGTTCTACGACTTTTTCTTTTGGTCGAACCTCACAGCCTCCAGGTCGCAATGATCTTGGTTGACCCTGAAGCTCCAGAACTCCTGGTTCATCGCATCTCCACGGCCGATAAACCCGTCGTGAATCGCCATGAGGTGTTGCTTGGGTTCTACCTCTTGTACGTACTTGTGCCATTCATCGACAGGCTCGGTACATTTCGTGTCATAGTAAAGCTCGAGCCGCTGT
The DNA here is from genome assembly GCA_021030945.1 of Pyrenula aspistea. Classification (NCBI taxonomy): domain Eukaryota; kingdom Fungi; phylum Ascomycota; class Eurotiomycetes; order Pyrenulales; family Pyrenulaceae; genus Pyrenula; species Pyrenula aspistea. The sequence goes on from JAGFML010000021.1 coordinate 116,172, forward strand.
TCAGGATTACAGTTCAAGGTGGTGTCGTCGGTCATCATGAAGATGATCGTTTTCGCGGCAACGTCTATCTGCTTCTTCTTTGCCGGATCCTTGGGGTCTGTGATCTTGAAGGTATTACAATTGTACCCATCCCATGGGTCGGTAATATATGTATTGATCCAAGACTTGATATCACTTTTCATAGGGTCATCCACTGTGTAAGCGCTGAATGCCATTGGAAATGCGGGAGTAGCGAAGAATAGAATGAAGAGGAAAATCAACGAATATGTCGAAGACAGTGAAAATGAACCCATGTCGTCTATGCGTTTATCTGCAGGTACAGAGAATGGTCAACATCTTGGATCAGTGTGGCCGCGTTCGACCTTGGAAGGGAGCAGCACATCGGGATATGCTAGAAAATGGCCGGCTTCTAGGGAAATGGACGCCACGCCTGGCTTACCTCTGCCTATCGTAGTCTAAAGACACGGAATTCTATTTGCAAAAAAATATCTGAAGGAAGTGTCACCAAAACGTACTGGAACCCGCCGGGAACATTATTGCGAGCTTCTTGTCTTCTGAGAAACCGCCGGCTCTTGGGTTCATAACATAGACTGGTACCGCAAAAATAAGAGGGACGTAGGGTAAGACGTCCTAGGATCCAACCAACGAATGCTCACTGAAGTGTCTCGTGGTTTCCCTTCGACAGAAGCGCAGAGGTAACCTTTGATTCCTGACATTCCAACCCGCCAGTCTCAGAGACTCTCGGTCCGCGGTAAGGCATTGGTGGGAACCAGGGGCCTACGAACAAAGATTTCTTGTGACGTGCGATCCAGTGTGGGAAAGCTATCGTAAGCGTTTGACAGAAAGTATTGCAACGCGGGCGAAGCCTGTAGTGCGTGGTTATAGCTTTGTTGGTCGTTGGAGGGGCTGGGGGGGGCTGCATGTGCCTCTCCTGGAGTAAGGGGTCTACTTGAAAATTTCCTCTGCAATGATACTCCGAGCCGGAGCCCATCGCTTTTTATCACGCATTCGTCCGTCAAACAGAGTCTCGTAGGCCGGGCTAATCTATCGATGCGATCAGTCTCAAAGTATTCGTAGACGAGCTCTCTTGGGCGGAAGCCATGTCCTTTTTGCATCTCAGCGGCTTGGCGGGTCGGTATTGTGCACAAAGACGCCGCGCGATCGAGAAGCAGCAACATTGAGGTCACCGTTTCTGTAAACGCTGATGATGAGCTGTCGCAGATTTTAAATAGAAAGCTACGTGATTTTGGAAGTACGCCTTATGTTTGAATGAATTTAAACTCGTAGAAGTCAACTGCCATCCTTAGTAATGTACCAGGAAACTACAAAACAGCCTATGCCCGGAAAGACGCGACGCGGAAGGTTCATCATTTCAGACAACAAGATGAGCGAAAGTCCGAGCATGTCATTGGATAAACATCCTGCTATGCCACTCTAAGTACGGGAGGATGCAAATTGGCCGTAATGACCGCTGTTCGTTATCTATGCGATCGAAAAAGGATTGTGGTAGCAGGCGACAAAAGATATTACCGGGAGTGTCTCAAATGGATTCAATCGTCATCGCACTTCGGGGAGCTCGACGACGAGGGCGAAGATGGTAGCGTTGTTGAAGAAGGCACCAGAGGGTTAGAGCTAGAGGACAACACTGTGATTGTTGGGACAGGAAAATTATCCCAAGACAGCGGTTCGGCACTCAAAGTGGGAATTTCTGACATAGACGTGCGTAGCAGTGCATCTTGATCCTCTGCCTTGGCCATAGCGAGGATGTTTTGAACTTCTTCCTGTGAGGAGGGCATAGGGGCAAGAGTCGAAGCTTCTAAGTCGTCGATCTCATAACATTTCGAGCTGATACAGATCTTCTGCGTAGCAGTAGGTGTAGGGATGGTCACCTTCGTTGGTAAGCCGCCACAGTCGCGACGGTTGACCTGTTTCACAGGGGGGACCAGATTTGCGAAACGTCGATCGAGACTTTCGGGAGAGGCGACCGCGTATTGTAGTAATAGAGAAATGAAGGCTGTGCGAATATACAGGAATGTCCATGACCAGACCTGCATAGCTCTGCTAAGCACGGCATAGGTTGCGTGAATTTGGAGCCAGAACGTTGCGTTGAGAAATATAAGTCGCGCTGAAAGGGAAACGAAATCTACTTATTTCTAGAACTCTGCTAGACGGTGTTCTTGTTGCTGGTTGGATATGTCTGTTTGACTGCTGGTTGGGAGGAACGCCGCTTTTCAGAATGGGGGCGAGAATTGTTGCACATCACGCGGATAGCACATACCGTAAGATGGCATCCTATGCAGAAGTCTAAGTAGCTCCTTACTGTCTCCATGCTTCACAAAGAGCAGACACTGTGCTCCCTCAGTCTCTCTACCTAGGTCATCTGCCTCCGCCAAAATCTGGTTTCCATGCAGTGATCCCGCCCTTCGAGATCTCCCGAAGTGCCATCGTAGCATATTGGCTCGAGCCAAGCTGGAATTTGAGAATGACTGCAAGCTTGTCCGGGTCACATTGGTCCTGACTGTGCATATCATTTCCAATTTCGATAACGTCCGTGGCTTTATCTCCGTTTTCCTGCTGATTACTCTTGATATGATCCATGTCTGTTGTAACGAATTGTTCATCTTCTAAAGCATAGGCTTTGACGTCGACTTCAAAGTCATTCCCAATCCTCGCAAGCACTTTTCTGTAACTTCCACTGAGACTAAAATCCTTCTGCTTTCTCCGCATATCGAACGGGTCAAGGCCGCCGCCCTTCTCGCTTTTCATGAACGACTTGTAGGACTCGGTCATCAGATTAGGTGGATATAGAATGTCGTAGCCAGGGAGGGGAAGCACCACGTCGAAGATGGAATACTTTCCGCTAGCTGCCTCGGCTGCACTCAGTGCTCGGGCACGTTCGAATACATCGTCTGTATTCTGGGCGCTGTCTTCGCCTGCAGGAAGCAAGATTGCCTCACCATCTGCGTCAGTGACATTCGCATCATAATTCGATGACATCTTGTCCTTGTGCTCGTTGACAAGGACTAAATCACCTTTAACAATTTGATCTCCATAAATCTTCCAGCGTTCATTTACAGCATGATTCCAAACTAGAGATTGGTAGGCATGCACGTACATCAAGCGGAGATTTCTCGGGATCGCACCGAGAGCCCCTTGGTAATCACCTTTGGTTTTACCAAGATGGCGGATAATGTTGGCCTCGGCAGAAAACTTCCTTGGCAATTTCTCGAGGGCCTGACGCGCATCTTTCTTGTGGAGGAATATTGATATAGCTTCTGCGCGAGCTTTGTCATCAGAACCGACTTTCTGACTGACTTGAGAATCTCCTGCGCCAGACAAAGCCTCAGGGCTGTACCGCAGTATGGCTTCGACGGCTGCTTGGAATTCGCCCCGGAGAATCTTCATTCCAACTTCGTCTGTGGTCGTCGAAAACGTGCCGAAACGCTGGTGACCGTAGAAGTTGAAAAAGCCATGCTGGTGCAGATCTTGCAGTGCCCTTGACATGATAGCTTTCGCGTTGGCTAATTTATCGGAGATAGAGAGTGCACGATCGTTGCTAAAGATACAATCTCGCAGGGTAATGTGGAATTCGTTACCACGCAAATCGCCTAGTTCTAGACAGTCCTTCCGATACTGAAAGTCACCCACAGCGGAGCCACGGAGATGCCTGTTTTGAGCTGCAAGGCGAGAGGCATCAGCTCTGTATACGCTTGCCCTTTGAACTGTCACTGCGCGCTTGTCCTTGGTGCCGGCAAATTGAAAACTCTTTGCATTCATCTGCATCTGGCGGCATAGGTGGGTGATTACTTCCATCGTATCGCGGTTCTCCTTGTAGATAGAGAAATGAAGATAATCGCCACCCTTTTCATCCCAGTTAACCCTAACGCGGCCTTGTTGGGTCCTATTCTGGCCAGATCGTGACTTTTTGGCTAGTGCGAATTTCATAATGCCATCTTTGTCAGTAAAGGACTCAATGCGCCCAAAGAATATTCGGCGAATCTCTTGATGCAATGTAGCGCGTCTCGAGCGCTCAGGCGTAACAGTCGAGACGACGATTCCCGCCTTCCGATTTTGTTCCTGAGGCGCCTGGAACCTATCGTACAGATCGATAAGCTTGAAAGTAGTGTCTACTTCTAGGTATGATTCTAGTAGACGTTGATCTGTTTCCGATATCTGTCGCTGATCAATTACACAGTGTCTTCTGACGACATACTCACATTCTAGCTTACCTTTGCCGAGTTGTTGGTTTTCGGGTCATCATTCGAATGCTGCTGCTCGACTAGCGGTGGACTAGAGACCGTGCTTGAGAATCTGCTTTCTGCTGCCGTACTTACAGCGTTTTCAGCAAGAATCGAGCGATGTTCTTGATCAGAGTTCCCGGATGCTTGGCTCTTGGCTTCTGGGTTTAGACTTTGGAGATGGAGTACAGCTCCATCGGGGAGGACTTCGTTGACAAGGAAATCTGTGTATCTGAAAGGGTGAGTAAGACTATTCAGTGGGATATGAAGGGAGATTGACATAGATTAGGGATGGAGAAGAAGGATGCCTTTCCGATGGTTGCTCACCGTTTTTTTAGGATACCTGAGAATTTAGGGTTCCTAGAGGTCACGTATAGCTGAATGCCGAGAGACTGATCTCTGCAATCTTCTGGGGAGACATCATAGAAGGATGAATTTGTTCTTTGAACGACAGAGTTCTCGTGATTGGATGGCGAAATTTTACCAGAAGTGGATGTCGTGCTACGCTCTTCTCGTGGAACCTTCTGTCTCTTGGAAGGTGGTTCTAAAGTATCGTCGCTACTTTCCATTGCGTGACTGTAAAATTATTGTGTAGACATCTCTTCGGCAAAAGTAAATTCCTTCCTTGGTGCTCGAAGGTTAGAATGTAGCTCTAGCATGGCACGCATGGGCATAATACATTAGGGCTAGCAAACCGGCAAAACTTCGGCATTACAAGGCTTCAGATGCCACTCCGGCGGGCTACACGGCTGAGGATCTCTCGAGTCGGCCTTAATTCTAAAAGGTCGAAGATCTCAAAGTTCCTTAAGCTCTAGTATCCCGCCTTTTTAGTATCCTCCAGCACCGCTCTGTCTGACAAGTGGATCATAGGATAATAAGGACTGGTGGATGATTGCTGTGGCTCACTACTTCTGAACCTTAAGGATTCGTGTCTTTACAGTGTATGAAGACTCACGATCCCAGGCCTTAATATTGTTAGGCTCAGTGCTACCAAAGATAGCTGCCACACAGTTGGTATCGTGAAACAGAAGGGCAAATGTTCCTAGCAAAACCGTGTAGCTGACCGAATAAGCTTGCTAAATGCAATAGGACGAAGTCCGCGACAACAATGGAACAAGCACAGAGTGGCCCTTCCGCCATCCACAGGTATGACCGGACTAAAACAGCTCAACATTATGTGACCAAGGCCGATTCGCTTGTTCAAACAGCCTTTCGATTTGACTTCTTGTAGAATTATTCTCGCTTTGCAGTGTCGTGATACACAATAGGCTATCACATACCTGAACTGTCATTGCACATTCACAAACGAAATAGTTCTCTTTCTCCGGAGCGAGACGTGAATAGATATTGTCAAATTGAGAGCCAGCCCACAAATTGTCGTAAATGCCGTAAACGCCACATCGTTAGTTGACTCGGGTGTCCAAACCCGGTCTTCCGCCGGGCTACACACGCGCCACCTTGCACTGAGCGGTTTCTGGTAACAGAACCGTTTGTGCCACGTGTAGTCGGCAGTCCATGTCGATTAATGGCTTTTGGAGCACACAGTGACGTGGATACGCGGTGTTTGGGGGGCACAAACAAGAAACATCGGCATGGCACACGGGTTCAATCACCTGAAAGAATATCTGACGGATTAAGGACGGTTGTTGGACGAAGTCATTCTGTGAACGTGCAAGGGAGATACATCCTTGAATTGGGCTATGTAGGCTGCCACGAACATTCAGTAGCAACTGCGTTCCTGGCCTGTGTGAGCGTCCTAAAGCAAAGTTTAAAGGGCAGACGCACAGCCCTCCGTTTCCTGCTAAGCTGTTACCGAGGCTTTGTACCAAGCGGGATGGGCGGTGGGGACTGCACGTCTTGTTGCGAGGCATGCATTTCTGGTTTCTTATGCGGAACAGGAGGAGGCGGTGGTTTCCGCCCATAGGATTCACTGGGTGCCGGAGCAGTGCTCTGATTCGGCGCCTCATTCGTTGGAGAAGCCTGTTTCTCAAGAAAATTGTTCATACGGCCAGTAATGTTATACTTTTTATTCCATGAATTTGCCCGCTGAGTTCCCGCGGATATTTGCTCGCCATGACGCTCACGGAAATTGTTTGCGGTTGACGCGGCAGACTTGGCGTCTGAGAGGGACACAGCCGAAGGGTCTTTCTGAAAGTTTTGAGCTGTTTGGAAGGCTTGCTGCTTTTGGGCGAAGGTGGTACCTTCACCCGGAGGTGAAGAAAGGTTCTCCTGGCTCGAAGGAGTCTTCATCTGCGCAAACCTTGATTGCAACTCGTTGAATCGAGGCTTGCCTGAAGTCTCAGAGGCGCTTGACTGGCTACGTTCATCCTTCCAGGGATTACTCTGTTGGCCGATCCCAAGACCGGGCACAGAAACACCAGCCTTCCCGATGCGACTTATGGCGTTTTGATTGATACCATCTTGAGCAGGCTGAGGCTGAGTCTCAATGGTGCTGGTTGCAGATTCATAGCTTGGTGGAGGCGGACCAGAGTCGAGATCGGTAGATGTGGCTTTTCTAGGCGGCAAGCGAGGAGGAATTTTAGGTTTTGATGGATTTGACTGACCCGTAGATGGAGACATGGCCCTTTCTTTAACCGCATGATGTGTAGGTGGAGGCATTATGTTCTTTGTGGAGAGACCAGTTGTGTCCATCCTGTATGGTGTCGGTGGGGGAGCTGGCTTTTCCACCTTTTCCTCCTCAGCTTCTGCCCTTGCCTGCGCCTGGCTTTGGACTTGAGCGGAACTTAGGGGTGCGCCTAATCCTCTTCGGTCTGGAGTAATACGATCAGGGACTGCAGCACCGCCGTGGAAGTTCACATTCTTTGGAGGTGGGCCAAAAGCAGCGGGATCTTTCAGAGACGCCAGGGGGCGGGAGATATGCTCTTCTCGTTGAGGGTTGCTGGGATCCTTGCCTTTCCCAACCCATCCAGCCTACGTAGAGTAGTTCGGTATCAGCGTCGACCCGGATACTGCGCGGTATTGGGGTAAACTTACAACTTGATTGATCCCTTTGAAGTCGCCGCGCCAGCTCTCTTTGCCCCCCTCCTTTCCTTTCGGATGCCATCCATCTTTCATAACCCCTTTGAAGTTACTCATGACTGCTGAAGTGCTGCAGCTAGCCAAGGGATTTCAGCGAGAAAATTAGCTTGTCGTAACCTAGCGATGTGTCGAAGTCAGACAGACAGCTGATGGACCGGTGGGATGGGAAGGCTGGCATAGAGCGTGATATCAGGCTGTCTGGCGGGGCAGATGCGGCTCGGAAATCCGGAGTACGGCGTAGGGCCGGGACTATAAATCACGTGCCGTAGCAAAGTTGGAAGAAAGTTTCTAGGCCCAATTTGGCAAGGCGTGGATCGTCGCAGCTGGGAGGCTTGGCGCGAGTTAGCAGGTACGGACCTGTCTGCTGGAACTCTTGGCAAACTGCTAGTCCGAGAATTCGTCCCGGTAGCGCAAATAATTTCTGCGGCGTTCAGGGTGGCAAAAGAACGAGCCCTCCCTAAGACCGAGCCTACTTCACTCACTACTACTTCAATCGTCGGAGAGAGCACCATTCCCAGAATTCCGCCTCCACTGTCCCTCGGAAACCCTTTTTTGGGCTCGTTCTAGGGAGTGCTGACACGGGAGAATCACGTGCTCTCGTTCCCGGGGAGCCGTCGCCCCTCCCTGGGCTCTCATTGACCGCCTAAAACGGGTCGATTCATGGGCGGGTTTCGGGCGGGTCGCTCTCCACACGACTCTATTTTTGGCCCGGCTGTCCCGTGTCTGACGAAGATATCCCCTCCCACCTTACCCTCTCGAGCCCTCGTCCATCGCCAGAAGCCCGAAGCTGCAGGGGAGAGATCCGTCTCCTGGTCCCTTTCCGAGCAGCCCAGGTCTGTGTCACCATAACAATCAATAATACCTTCGTTATCATCTGGCCTCTTTCGCGACCGCTTTCCGTGAGGGATTCGCAGGGTCTCACAGAACCAGAACACCCGCCATCTGCCGTGGTGCCCAGATCTCAAGCCACCGCTTTTTGACCCAGGGCCTGATGTTTTCAGGCCCTGGGTGAATCAGTAGTCTGCCTGCACATCACCTTCCAGCACTCCCGAAACGGTGCCTGCATGCCTAGAACGCCGCCTTTTCAACCTCACCCTTCCTCTCTGAAAGACAGCTGTGATTGCACTACACACAGTCATACGAACTAAATCCCACCGCCTCGCCAGCCGAGCTAGTACCCAAGAGAAGAAGACAAGCTAGTGAAACTCCAACACTGGCGAAGCCGGCATTTGGCCCCAGTTTACCTTGATGTAGTTAATCCGTGCCACTACCTGTGCCCATCAATGGGGCGAGAATCGCTGCGCCCCACTTGTTGCAGAACCAACATCGTCTTGGGAGTCGACTTGCACGTACCCGGCCCTTCGGTGACTATCGAAGAGCTTACTCTGGCTGCTCTCCCCTTAGTGGTATGCCTCTTCCGATCACGCAGTCTTCCTGCAGCTTCCCGTGGCATTCCTGCCACTCCTTCAATGTCTACTCGCAACAGGGCCAGCTCTTCGCGGGTGACCTTAGGTTGCAGTAGCCGGGAAAGCCTGACATAATCCAGTATCCCTTTCTATACTTTGTCCTCTTTCCTCTCTTTTACCCATCCTCACGCTCTTTCAATGAGGCTCTTTGAACCGCGTCAGGCGAGCGAGAGCTCTTCGACCTCGTCATTCGATGCAGGAGAGTCGACCTCATATCCTCCGGGAGCGACTCCCCCGCCGATAGCAACCGCAGATGCGAACTCCACTCCATCTTCATCAGGGTCTCCTACGAGTAGGATATGGACAATCACCCCAAGCAACGGCAGCCCGACGGTTGTCACCCTGCCGCCAATACCTAATGCGACTGGGGATCCCTCTCCCTCGGAGACAAGTGCGGGCTTTGTATCCTCTTCAGGATCTCAAAAATCTTCCTCATCGACATCATCTCAAACCATCTCCGCTGCCCCCGCAGCTACCTCGACACATGCCGCGTCCAATTCTGGGTTAAAGCACACCTATCTCCTCGTGGCGATCCTGGTTCCCATACTGGTTGTATTTCTGCTGTTACCGCTGTCCGTATTGGGGTTATGGTGTTACCGTCGTCGAAGACGGTCGGAGCGGGAAGGTCGTTCCCAGAAAACAACGTCCCGACAGCATCTTCGCAGCGAATCGGGTGGATCACACGCAGGGGCAAGGACACCGACGCCGATGGAGATGTCACAGTACGATGATTATGGTTTTACGAGCAGGAATAGCATGAGGGCGAAGACACCCGATGTGAGCTCACGATTGACGGAGGATGCAATGACGCCACGGCTACACTCCCTTGACAGCCGCCGTGAAAGTTCAAACACACGAAGGGGTATGGGCGAATTTGACCTTGGCTTCCGGTTTAATGATGACAATGTTCGCTCGTCCAAAGCCGTTTATGGTCGCCCAAGTATGGAACGGAGCACTTCTCGACCACACGGCGAATCAATGCGTGACTCGCAAGCGTCTGGGGGTAACGGTCTCGGAATTGGTGTTGCGCATGGCGGTGATAGTTGGTATCTTGAAAATTCAGGAGCTAATGGAGATGGTCCTCACGGCGTGCGGGTCTCCAATGAAGAACCTGTCCGCCGCTCGGAAATTGCAAGCTTCGACGCCGTCAGTCCCAATGATGAGAAAGATTCTCGCTTCGACTACCACGCCATTCGCCGCTCAGAAGTCACCTCTCACAACAATCCAGTCGTCAGTCCGCTCGAAGAACGTGGGAATAGCATGTTCAACACTGGCCGCAACTCGGGCTGGACCGACATTGTCAGCCCTATCTCTGAACGCAACAGCCGTGCCGATGGCGCCAGCCGCTTCAATCGTAAATCGGATGCTACTGGCGCTGAACCAGTGAGCCCTATCGCTGAAAACGAATACAGCGGCAGATCCCATGGGAAGCGGAGAAGCAACAAGTCCCTTCCAGTTCCACCGTCAGACATCAGACCCGAGAGCGATCTTCTACCCGGACATCTACCATCACCTCCTGTACCAAGGGAGGTACCCCCCGGGGCAGGACGGAAACGTCGAAGTAAGCGAAACTCGACCAGCCCGCCTAAGCTAACTCCAGCAACCCTGGCGGCACATCGGGCCAACGCCGCGGATCATAGACGCTCAAGCAGTGGACATGGCTCGCACTCTCCGCCTAGACAGGAATCGCCGTTCTCACACCCAGATGACGATGAACGCAGCGTTTCAGACGTATCGGGCATTGGAGAGCGGGATCCAGATGAAGTCAGCTTCGTGAGTTCGCTGGGTGCCGAAGAATTGGAGAGAAGAAAAAGCGAGAGAAGCTTAAAGAGAGTGGTGAGTAATAAGCAAGGGAAGAAAAGTGGCGGCGCGGCGGCTGGTGGTGCCGCGCAAGAGTCGTCGTGAACATTTACATTGATCGATTGATCGATCAGAGAGGTATTGATTTCAATCGAGCGGAGGTGTTTGTATCTATGTCTGTGACGCGATGTGGATTGGTCTGGAATATTTTTTGGTGGATATACCCAATTTCCCTATTTTTTGGTGCCTCCTCTTGTCACAAATTTTGAGCTGCTTTTCAACCAGCTATTGGGGACGTGATGATACCAGGTTGCACGGCGTGCTGTACGAGGAGAATACATGAAGTTGTTTGATGTGTACGCCACTGTGAATATGAATACCAATGATTGATCCAACACATTCACTGGCCAGCTTGTGCGACAGAGGAATTTCGCAGAGCTGTAATCAAGTGCGGATTTGTTCGCAGACAGGGGCGCGGTCCCTTTTGCTTCGCTGAAATTCCCCCATCGCATAGGCATCACTCTCGCTGAGCTTGTGTGGTCCTCGTGATTCGACTTGCTGTCGGCTTCGTCCTCGACCTCCCTTGAACCCACGTAGCCGTGTTCCTTTACGTATTCCCGCCAAATTGTCCCGAACCCATTCAACTGGATCGAGTACTCACGTTGGAGTAATTATTGGGAAAATAACCATATGAATTCCTGACCTGGGCCAGATTTCCTTTTTCGCGTAGAGGCTTGGTCGGGCCATTTAGTACCTAGGCAGATTGCAAGTTCAGAGTTCGAGTTCTTCACATGACTTCTTCTATGCTCTCGATTTTCCAAGAACGACCGATCGACCACATCAAAATATCTTATTTTCCTTGATCGATCTACACAATGCAGAAAATCTAAGGCTCTCATCTCCCATTTTCTAAACCACGCAAAAGTCTCTCAAGTCAGGAATCTGAACCCCCTCTTCCCCGCCTCCTCGGGAACGCCCTCTCCGCTTGCGCCCATGACCGCTCCCTCCACGTGCTCGCCGCGATCCAGCTTCTTGTTCAATCTCACGAGGATGAATCTCAATGTCGTTGCGCAGATGATCGCTAGCGCAGCTGTCGCGCAGTTCACGGACATAGCCACCACTATTTGCTTTTCTGTCAGCAACCCGTGGCTTTTTGTACATCGCCTCAGGGGGGAAAGCGGGGGGAGGAGAGACTTACCATATCTCGGCCCTGCGCTCTTGGGATACATGTAACTCGCGTAGATACTGCTTGTGTTGCTGACCGCATTGATCGCAGCCAACGCCGCCGCCCTCTTCGCCGGCGGCCGCGGGATCGTGTTGCTGATCCACCCCAGGGCCACGACGTACCCCGTGTATACGCCCGGCACCATCAGCATCATGCTCACATACCTAGGCGCCGTGGCCGTCGTGGCCGCAGCCAGAATGAACGCCGCGACCGCGACGTAGAGCGGGAGCGTGATGTGGAAGTAGCGCTCGCCGGTGCGGTCGGCGTGCCAGGCGTTGAGGAAGGCGGTTATGACGGCGAGGACGTAAGGCGGAGCAGTGAGCAGGAGAGACTCGATGTTGTCGAAGCCGAGGGTCGCGACGACGGTGGGGAAGAAGTTTGTGACGGAACCGGATGCCACGATGCCGAACAGCATCACCATTAGGATCCACATCTTGATGTCTGCAGCGGCAAGCTTGGCGCCGTGGAGGAAAGTCTGGTGTTCACTGTCGAGCCAGTCATCTTCGCCGATGTCTTCTTCGAGGCGCCAGGTCGCGAGCTGTCTTTCTTCGGGGGTGAGCCAGGTTGTGGTGCGCGGGAAATTGGGTAGGACGAAGTACGCGCATGCGGCGAGGAAGACCGTGACGCAGCCCTCGATGATGAAGAGCCAGCGCCAGGCGCGGAGGCCGCGGGCACCGTCCATGTTGCCCGTGATTCCAGCGGCAATCAGGCCGGAGAAGGCGCCTGAGATGAGAGATCCGGAGTAGAGCAGTGCACTGCGGAAGCTGAGTTCCTTGCGCGTGTACCAGGCGGAGAGGAAGTATAGGCAGCCCGGGAAGTAGGCGGCTTCGACGAAACCGAGGAAGAAGCGGACCGCAATGAGGCCACCGTAGCTCTGGACGCCTGCTGTGGCTGCCGAAATGACACCCCAGACGATCATGGCAGAGGGGAGGTATATGGCGGGCTTGCCGAACTTGTTGAGGAAGAGGTTTGAGGGGACTTGCATGAGAAGGTATCCAACAAACAGAATGCTGACGGCTGTTTGGAATTCATCTCCCTGTAGGTTGAGCTCATCTTCGAGACCCGCCAGCCGGGCTGCGGCGATATTGTTTCGGTCGAGATAGTTCATTATGTACATGATGATAAGGGCGGGAATGAGGCGAAGGTCGATCTTGCGAACGAGTGCCTTCTCCGCTATCGCTCGCTCTTCTTCAGATAATGAGCGGACGTATTCGGGAGCTTCACGCTTGCTGTCGGGTCGGTGACCGTTGGGAGGCATATCGTTCTCAAAATCATCTGAGGAGACACGGCGTGTGAGCTCCTTCTCCTTACTGTCAACAACAGGGTAGTCGTCGGCCATTCTGATACTTGGCTAAGAAAACACAGATCACAAACTTCAATAGAGAGACGGCGCTAGTAGGAAGAGAGCTGTTCTCTGATTTCCACCTCAACAAAGCGACTCCTGACTTGCAACTGGATATGAAAAGGACGGCATCAATACATGACGGTGGGAGAGAGTACGCATGAAATGGAAAAGGTCGAGCTGTCTTTTCCTGCTACACACCTTCGAGACGGCTTTGCGGGTCAGGAACCGCGTCTATCCAATACCGCGTCGAGGCATCTCCCTGGAACATGTCATTGCGGATCTCTCGCCAAGGATTCCCACTGGTCGGATTCTCTGATGCAAAAGGCATTTATGATCACTACAAGTGATTGCGGGGGAGGTGGTTAAACACGGGGTGGCTGCTAGGGCCGGTTGATCTTGCAGTGGAGAAAAAAGAAATCAAACTCGGCAGTTCAAAACACCGAGTGAGAACCCAGGGATGGAGTTTCCTCATGTGGGGATCGGTCCGATGAAGTTCTGAGAAGAGACACGTGATTTAGAAATCTATCACTCCTCTGATGTGAGTGCTAAGATACTTCCTTGATGATATCCTGTTACGTTGGTGGGTCGCTCTTTGTGCCTAAAGGAAACTGTACCTCGAATCTTTTAGTGAATCACCCTACACCCATGTATAAAGGACGGTATGCATCCTACCCCTTGAAATCATGAACTTTTAACGAGTATCACTCGTGAAGTTCGACAGCTATGCTGCCATAGCGGGAACAATTAAGCTAACGCAAACCGCCTCTGCCAATCGCCCCAGAATTGCACAGCCTGGTGGATTTTTGGAGGACGTGAGTCATAAGTGAGACTTTAGAAGCGTATCTTCGAATAGATGAGCCTGGATCATAAAAGTGACTCAAGATCGCAATGAAGGAGATTCCTTTAAATCTCCAAGTCAAAAGCATGATTCAGAGAATTCCAAAGACAACATCTTAGCAAAAAACCGTTGACATTCTGATCATGGAGGAAGATAAGATAAGTGCGGGACAACCGCAAGGCTCAACGAGAACCAAGCAACAAACAGCCAGAAGCCGGAAAGCAGATGTCGAAAAGAGGACACAAAAGCGGCCAAGCTCATCAGAAAGAGATGAAACAACCAGCATCAGGGACCCAAAATTACGTCCAGCTGGTGGTACGCAAGCTTGATGTGGCTTTCTTGCTTCCTTCACTGACAAAAAAACCTTATAGATATTCTAAAGCGCCTTCGTTGGGACCCTTGTTACCATGCATCCGACTTCTATGTCGGTTACGTCGACCGTTTCGATGGACTGGTGGAAATTCCAACAGATCTTTGGATTGACGAAGTGACTGGGGAAGACTTCATTCCGCAGCATAGGATCCGTTATTTCAAGCACAAAGACTTGGATAAGATTGTATGGGACAGAAGAACTAGAACAGACTTAATCTTTGATAGTGGAGTGCCAGAGGAAGAAAGCGAGGAATTTGCATTCTGTGAGCAGGATTGGAAATGAAAATTTGACTCATGGAAACGAAACCGAAGATGTCGAGGCCAACCTTTTTGGGCTCTTGTAGGCTGTCACAGCTGTCACGGCTGTATGGGGCTCACGGTGATGTTCCGCCAGGAAAGTTTTGCGAGCCTGCCCCAACTCTAAAACTTTCGAGAGCCAAACCGGTAAATTCATCTCTATGCCCAAGCTCCACACTCTTGATGCTATTTTGAATATCCTTGAAATATTGGGACTCTGTCATTCATTACACTCACACCTTCAGCCATAGCAAGGCGCATTTTCGGAACCCCCACGAGGGGGCTCCGCCTGGCTACAGAGCGACGCTTGACTCACAAACGATTTGACCCTGCGAACCTTTGCAAAATGGCATCAAGCGCGGAGCTTGGAGCGACCACAAACATGCCAGGCTCTGGAAAGCCGAAATTGACAGGCAGAATGTTTTATGAGAGTATCGGTTCGCCAAAGATGGTACTTGCACCAATGGTTGACCGGTCAGAGTTCGTCGGTAAACACGCTCTCGAGGGCTTTGAGCATTGCTGACTCTTGAGGACTTAGGCATGGCGGGCGCTAACAAGGTCCTTTACTGATCAAGTCTCATCCACTTCGCTGCTTGCATATTCACCTATGTTTCACGCCCGTTTATTTGCCGAAACGGCCAAGAATAGAGACCAGTACTTTCAGCCAGCACGAGAGACCTACCGACACGCATCTAGAAATCCTACGGGTCCGCTCTTTTTGGATGGGAATCCGAAATTAGATCGACCTTTATTTGTTCAATTCTGTGCCAACAGCCCGGAAGAATTACTTGCAGCGGCACGCTATGTGGAACCTTATTGCGATGCTGTGGATCTCAATCTCGGATGCCCTCAAGGGATTGCGAAGAAGGGAAATTATGGCGCATTTTTACAAGAGGATCCAAAGCTCATATTTAGACTCATCAACAAGCTTCACGAAGAACTTTCTATACCTGTCACAGCGAAGCTGCGAATTCTTGAAACAAAGGAGGCAACCTTAGAATACGCTCGGACAGTTCTAGATGCTGGAGCGAGCATCATTACGGTCCATGGAAGGAGAAGAGAACAAAAAGGTCACAACACGGGCGTCGCAGATTGGTCCTACATCAGATATCTGCGGGACAACCTCCCTCCGAACACAGTAATCTTTGCCAATGGTAACATCCTCAATCACAATGATTTGAAAGCTTGTCTGGAAGCTACTGGAGCGGATGGCGTAATGAGTGCCGAGGCTAATCTATCAGATCCCACCATTTTTGCAAGACCACCTAGATTGGATCAAGATGAGCCTGCTTATTGGCGAGGTAAAGATGGAGAAGGGGGTTTCAGAGTGGATGCTGTTTTCCGCAGGTATCTCGACATAATCTACCGATGTGTCTTAGAGGAGGAGCCCCCAGTGCGACCACCGCTGTTCAGACCTGGTCTGTTGGAAGATACATTCACATTATCTACAAGCAGCGACAATGACGCTACGCCAGAGCCGCCTCGTAAGAAGCAGAAGCGTGATCAAGAACCGAAGCCTAATTCGCCGAGCCTGAAGGCCATGCAAGGCCATCTGTTCCATATGCTCAGACAGCTTGTTGCACGTCATACAGATATCCGAGACGCGCTCGCGAAGTGCCGTCTAGGTGACATAGTTGCGTTTGAAAGGGTTCTCTCCATGGTCGAAAAGGCGGTTGCCCAGGGTTTGCAAGAATATGAAAAGCATCCAGACCAATTCTCATTCGAACAGACCGCTCAGGAAAGGAATCAAGAGCTTAGGCTAACCTCTAAAGCCACTATTGCCAAATATCACCAGCCTTTCTGGATTTGTCAGCCTTACATCCGCCCTTTACCTGAGGAGGCCTACCAGATTGGTGCGCTAAAGTTAAGCAAGAAGGAACTCGCGGAAAAGGAGAGGCAGGAGCAGAGATCGGAGCACCCTAGTTCTTCGCAAGGCGCAACAAGGTCAGAAAGCGGCGCCCAGGCAGAAGTAACTGTCGAGCTACCTCGGGAGGCATTGGTATGTGGCTAGCTCCCCAAACAACTTGAGTGATCTAGCGCGGGCTGAAGGGCATACCTTATCCTGAGATTACCCAATAGCACCCATTCTCTTTCTACCACGAACAGTCGATTACCTGATCGTTCTGAGTCACTGGACAAGCATTTATGCCGAGCTATTCTTCATTTGAATTGAGAGTGGGGATCAGGTACAATTTTCGTTTCAAGAGGCCCAAGTTCCGAACATGAGATTTAGGCTTCTCTCCGTGGACGCAAAAGTGCCTCTGTTAGGCCATGAATGGTGACCATCCCCCGATGAGAGAACGCAAACAAGTCGACGAAAAGTCTTGCAAAAGATTGCGGTGTGTCTCCAATGCTTAAAATATTCAATCCAGTTCAGACTTTATAACGCTAAATTCTTCATTTCATCGCCATGCCCCTCTCAATCTTGTCCATCAATAAAATCCAGTCCTCCGAAATATTCTAGCATACGATAACAAAGACCAACATCATCTCCTGGCTCTCCACCGAAAAGGCGACATCGGTCTGCCTCGATCTTTGCCGCTTCGGTCTGTTGAACAGCTCGCTGCTGCTGCCAAATTGTCGTTTGTGTCTGTTTCCATGGAGCTGTCATGTTGGTGGCCTGGCAAAAGACTCCAAGTCCTTGAAGACCGTCATTCAATTGCACAGGTCCGGCAACTGGTTTGGTGTGGGTGATGAGAGAGACCTCGTTGTGTTGCGAACTAGCTCCTGATTTTGACGGTCTCGATCGCGGTCGGCTACGTCGACGGTTGTGCCTGTGCGCCATAGTTCGCCTTCTTGCTGTCGTGAGCGTGAATGAATGCCAGCAACTTGAACAACTGAAAGAAGCAAAGATTGGAAAGGAGACAACTAGTAAAGGAGAGCGGTACAAAGGAATGCGAAGTGGTGGCCTACCTTATGTAGGTCCAAGACGTTTAGACGTGACTGTTTGCAAGTCATGGTGACCAATCAGTCAGTGAGTCATTTGAAAAGTTTGACACGACGCAAAGACCCGCGAACATCGGAGCCGAATTCGGAGGCCTTTGGGTGTTTGCTGGTGACTGTTGTGGTCGTTGGGCACGGAGGCAAATGTTGTTGGTCAGGTGAGTCATCGAGACGCGCTGGGTCACATGACCGGTACTGCGTCGGCCTAAGCTCGGGTATACGTCAGCCTGTCGCTTCTTCAGGCTTCGAGAATTCTGAAACTTGGAAAATACGCCCGACCATCATACAATGAGAAGCGATCCATGCTGTTTACCACCGGATCGGATTTCCCAGGCAGCCTCCGGAACACCGTTTGATGTTTGTGCGGCCTAGAATTCTACTTGTGCTTGAACAAGTATTTTTTCAATCACGCCCCCTAAGCAAGGATCACGTCGACATTTATCAACAATCTGATCATGCGAGCAGTCGCCATACGAAAGCTGTGAACAATTGTTACGCACATGAACGTATTCTTTAGCATTTGCAAGGGCCTGCGCGTATGATCTCTAACGCTGCGTCCCCTTTCGGCGCCGTAGTCAGCACTTCGTAGCCATCTTCCGTCACAAGAATGTCATCTTCGATTCTGACGCCTCCAACAGGCAGATGCCTTCGCGCCTCCTCCATGTCAATATACTTTTCCATAGCGTCTGTGACCATCTGATCTAGCGCGACCCGAGAGAAGTAAATCCCAGGCTCAACCGTAACGACCATGCCTGCTTCCAATAGCACCGCATCTTCCGTACACGGTGGCAGAAACCCAATGCTGCTCCTTTCCCCTAGATGCCTTTCCCGATTCATCCCCATAATCGGCTTTCCACTCACATCATGAACCTCCAACCCGACATGGTGACCCAGCCCATGCGGGAGGAAAATCCTCCCCGCCCCCGACTCCATGACCTCCTCCACACTTCCTCCCCTCAAGATCCCAATCCTCATGAGCCCATCCACCATGATCCTCCTCGCCAGCGCGTCCAATTCCCTATACCTCACCCCCGGCCTAATCCTCCTGATACACTCCGTCTGCATCCCATGCACCAGGGCGTAGATCCTCTCCGCTTCCTTGGAGAAGTACCCGTTGATCGGGAAGGTCCTGGTGACGTCGCTCGCGTAGCAGTCCCAGTCGCAGCCGGCGTCCAGACACACGAGCTGCCTCCCCGCGAGCGGCTCGTCGTTCTTCATGTAGTGCAGCACGGCGGCGTTCTCGCCGCTGCCCGCGATGGTCTTGTAGGACTGCGTCTTGACGCCGTGCGAAACGCACGTCTGCAGGAACGCGGCCTCGATGTCGCGCTCGTTGGTGAAGGTGGAGAGGTTCCGAAGGACCGCTGCGTGCGCGAGGCCCGTGATCCGGTTCGCGTGCCGGATGAGATCGATTTCGTGCTGGTCTTTGACTACGCGGGCGGCGTTCATGGCGGGGAGGAGCGAGGTGGAGTTGAACACCGTGGGGTCGAGAGGACGGAGGACGTTTGAGAGCTTCGGTTGCTGCCAGCCATGAAGCAAATAGATTTTATTTTGAGGATTCCCGGCGATCCAGGAGCCGATGTCGTCGTGGAGCTTGAAGGAGAATCTGACGTAGTCGACGTCGTATTTTTCCTTGGCTGTTTCGATGCTGAGGCCTGCGCCGAACCAGACTGCCGTCCGAGGGTCCACGTAGGGAATATAGAGCGTTAAGGTGTCACGTGCAATGTCGTAGGTGACGAAGCAATCCGGCTCGTCGACAGCGCTGATGTAGTAGAAATAGCGGCGCTGGCGAAATGGGCGGAACTGGTCAGAGTCGTCGAGATAGATCGAAGGTTGGCCGGGGAGGTAGATCAGCCCGGAGGAGACCTGGAGTTTTTCCGCTGTTCTTTTGGCGTGCTGTTTCGCTGGGTACTTGTTCATACTCGGTGTTTCAGCCTGAAGCTTGATATGAAGGTTTTCAATTGGAGGAGGATCAGACGAAGCGGCTTCAGTTGAAGCCATTGCAAGATCTTCGAGGTAGTAGTCACGGAAAGTCTCTCTGAGCCTTGTGCTACATAGTTTTATGTTAAAATCATCGGAGGACACTAGCACTTCCAGCAGAACTACAAGAGGATATTGCTCTGTGGTCCCTGCCAAGAATTGCTGTTTCGAGCTTCCTCATCGAGACAAGGATGCAAGGTCGTTCTTTCTCCCAGCGACTCGCAAACTGGAACACCTGCAGAAGCTATGAGAGAATGCTACGCAATTGTAGCTATCGCAAGTTGTGATTTGGCGGCAGCTCATGTTAGTCGGGCAAGGGACTGGACACTTCGTCTAACAAATTGCTTAGGACGCGCTGTGTCAAGGGGTCTTGAGTAAATGAAAATTTGAGGAGCTTAGATTAAACGAGCCGGATCAGAGTTTCCCACAAAGTGTTTCGATCGAAACGATTAAATCTTTTCCTGAGATATTTCTACATCGACTACATACTTAGGTCCTGGGATCCCACGTGTGGGCCATCCTACTAACAACGCCAATGCAATGAGCGCTAATCCACAGCAGTAATGAGTGAGATTCGTCACCGATAGTTTCGTTTAAAAAGAGAGAATCATCGATTTTCATGGGTATCCGAGGAAGAACGAGAACGGCCTCCATTGGCCACTGCGGCGTCGTAACTAGGTATTGGCGGGCTTGGCCTCCCTTGCCTTGTAAGCGGAGCTTCATTATTTTCATCATCCTCACTGCTTCTCCGACTGCCTTCCGGACTGGTGTATTCTGGCGGAGGCTGCTGTGTTTGCTGTTCTCGGGGAACAGTCTCTTCGTCGGCGGTGTGTGTCTCGTCGCCGACCAAGGAGCTCATACCCTCTCCTGAATTGTTGTTGGAAGGAATATGGGTAAGATGAGCCAGCGATATGTCTGTCGGAGAGCGAACGGGCCCAGGACTTGTAGGAAAGCCAATGCGTGCGATACCGCTCCGAGCCCGGGAGTGACCAGTATCGTAATTCCCGTGGACTGTTTGTGCCCCTTCACGCCCTGCTTCGAGCAGGATGCTCCCTTGCTCGCTGCCGTATGGTGGCGGAGGGGCTAGACTCCCTGTCATCGGCGCAAGCCCCCATTTCTTGACATTAGCTTCAATGAATACGAAACCCATCTGGCCAAAGTTCACGTGGACAGTGCAAGGACCGTTGCTTCCAACGCTGGGAAAGAAATTTTGAGTCTTCAACCCATGCGCTACGTCGTCCAACTTCTTCCCGTTTCGAGTGAAAAATATCGTTCCTGTCCTTGGTCGATATCCGACACCTATAACATCCCCTTGAACATAACGTGGGCCATAACTCGGGGCAGAAAACGGTTGATTGTACCGGCGGGTTCCACTTGATAGGTAGGCTACAGAACATTTATGGAATCCTGCATAGGTAAGTGAAAGTTTCAAGGTTGATGGTGAGGGTCACAAACCTGGCAGTCGAAAAAGTGGATAAGGTTTGGTGGACATCCCAATGCTGATCAACGTGGACTCTGGTTTGTCGTAAATTTTGGCCTCCCAGTAATACACTTCGTTCTGTTTAGGCACCGGAAGGTTGCTTTGAACGGTGCATTCGGAGTCAAAGAACTCAATCTCGGTTCTTGCTTCGACAAAGCAATTTGCAATTTCGAGCTCCGGCTCAAATTCCCATGCCGACACCCCCTTCTCTTGAATTGCTAAAAATTGCGACAACGATATGTCCGTTTGAGCTGTCTCTGGAGGATTCGCTTGCACAAAAGCTATACAGTAAAGTCAGACCACTTCAAACCGGGGAGTTATCGAAACCGCACCTTTTGCCCGTAGATATTCCATCCTCTGCAAATCGTCCATCGACTCCAAAGCTTCCGCTTCTTCCCGCGCAAATGCTTGTTCATCATCGTATTCACCTGGCCTGCCTATCCTGTCCAAGATGATACGCCCTCGACTCGTATATCGGAAGAAAAAGAGAACAGCGAGTATAAGGACCGCAACCCCTGCGGAGCCGAAGGCTGAGAGAATTCCGATGAGAATTCCCTTCCCCGTCGAGCCTGCATTACTATTGATGTTGATGACTATAGAGTTTGTAGGTGATTGTTGAGAGTTAGGTGACGGGTTTTGGAGAGTTAGAGGTATTTGAGAAGCAGTTGAGGCTATCGAGTAAACTGTCGGTTCCGAGACGCTGGCCGACTTCTCGAATGTAGATTGTGCGAGCCCTGGCGCAACATATCGTTGATTGCCATTGACCTGCATCGCTTTTGACGTTGGAGAGCTGTAGGGGAATAAAATGTACAAAGGATGAGGATGCGCCGACTCAGGAGCCAGTCTTTCCTGAAACTTAAGCAGTTGGAGCGGGAACGTGGAATGAGGGTCGTCTTTGCACCAGGCAACAGAATCGATTACGCTAAAGGGTCGAGACCTGAGGGATGAAAGATTGTATAACCATATTGGGTCGCGCTGAAGTCCCAAGATTCGTTGATTGCTTCATGAAGGTGAATGTGTCTGGCCTCAAAGAGACCAACATGAGGGTGGGTGGCGCTGTGCCAAGAGCATCTCTTGATTCCCCGACCACGGGAGGAGGCCCCGAGCCGAATCAGGCCGAGTTGACACGCTGACCAAGATGCATTTTCTCTGACAACCACCTGCACTTGGTATCCGTATGTGACTTCGAACACTCGAAACATATACACTTCTTTGCAATCTCAAAGACATTATCTCAATGAGCCGATAAAGACACCTTGATTCACGATAGCTTTGCCCGCCACATGCGATCCACATGCGATCTTCATGAACTAGACTTCAGTCTTTAACAAACCGCCTACATTCGTACTAAACGGAGTTGCGGGCGAAATTATCTCTGTCCAACGACTATGGGGGATCAGAGTTGCGATGTCCATGAACATCGAGGGAAACATGTATTTCTGGTCAACTAGAAGGTCAGAGGACAGGCTATCCGGACATTTAGACAAGGCTCTTTCTCTGTAAGCGAGGCTCGTCCAACAATGTCACCGCTGACTTCCTAATATTCTCTGTCGCTCTTCTTCCTTGTGTCTTTAGCAGGGGTCGGGGCTGAATTATCAGCCCAGCTCTCTGCAATAGCAGCGTCTAGGGTCAACACAGGTTTCCGCCCCCATTGTTTATGCTTACAGGGAAGAAAGTTAGGTGCATACTTTTCTAATTTCAGCTGTCACGTCTTCTCAACCTCGCCAATTACCATTCCAGTCTGTTTGAAACCCAGCAAAGCCCCCCACCAGGAGCAGTATGGTACTTTCAAGGTCTTTCAGCCCTACTCTATACTACATTCCGTGTGCGTGGCTTGTACTGCAACTACTGCAAGTAATGCTAAATATTTTCCGAACCTGTTCGCATCGAACAGCCGAATCAGATCAAGATCAAGTGCTATGCAGATATGATGGAGAAATCTGCTGCTGAACAGCTATGTCAGATGTCGTACTACGCAATCTCGTTTCTCAATTGTTGTACATAATCATGGGTCCTATCCAGCCTGCATGATGCATTTTAGGCTTTTGTTGTCTAATGTCCTCGAATACTAAGAGCCGTACCAGCTCCCTGGGCCCTGGTTCATTGGGCTGTTTGAAGGGGCGTAATAGTAGCTACACAGAGCGAAAGACCCTCTTGGGGTCCGCCCTGTCTCCTATTGTCAGCCCAAATCTCCATGGTATAACAACCAAGAGCTTTGGATTTGGAATTTGACGTAAGCCACCGCTCTCTCAAGCCAAATCCTCACTGCTAAACGACGGGTCGGTGTAAGTCCATTGGCAGGATGCAGCTAGCAGCACACTTCCAGGACAAGATTGATTGTAAAGCTTCAAATAACGGATTTGGTTTCCAGGAAAAGCTTCGCCCAGTACTGGCAAATGGCACCGATATCGCTGGAGCCGTCGCGATAGAGAAACTCTCTTTAGATCATCGGCAGTACTTACTCAAGAGGC
Organism: Pyrenula aspistea; assembly: GCA_021030945.1. NCBI lineage: Eukaryota > Fungi > Ascomycota > Eurotiomycetes > Pyrenulales > Pyrenulaceae > Pyrenula > Pyrenula aspistea. Next base: position 139,663 of record JAGFML010000021.1, read on the forward strand.
ATGGTACACTGGAGCTTGACCCTATTCCTGGATTCGGAGACGCAGATCCATATAATTGGCCCAAGTGGAAGGTATGCTCCACGTTGGTAGCAACGTGTATGTTGACAAGAACTGACGGAATTACTGGAGCAGAAATCCACAAATCTCATTCTTGTGGCATTTCACGGCATGATGTCTACATTCACGGCAGCGTCAATTATCCCGGCTTATGGCGATATTGCGGGCGATCTGAACATCAGCTTGCAGCAAGCCACCTATCTCACATCTCTGCAGATTCTGATTGTGGGACCCGCTCCTCTGCTTTGGCGGCCGATGTCCGACCGTTTTGGGCGGCGGCCAGTCTTTCTCCTCTCACTAATTTTCAGTCTGGTTGGCAACATTGGCTGCGCAGAAAGTCCAAATTATGCGACAATGGCTTTCTGCAGAGCCCTCGTCGCATTTGCTATAAGTCCGGCAGGTGCCATCGGCAGTGTTGTTGTTATCGAGTCGTTTTTCAAAAAAGATAGGGCAAGATGCATGGGCACATGGACATTGATGCGGACCATTGGTGCTCCAGTCGCACCTTTCATATTCGGATTTGTTACAGGTAGAATGGGCTACAGATGGATATACTGGATTCTTGCAATCGTAAGCATAAGACCGGTATAAGTCCCCTCGAGCCGCTTCTAACAGGTTCAGATCAACAGTATACAACTTGTCTTGTATATCGCGCTTGGGCCGGAAACAAGATATCTCCGCCGTGGTTTCAACTATCGATCATCGAGTATAAAAGAGGAATATTTGAGCGTTCGCAGACTAGATCCCGAGCCTTTCACGGCGTGGGAGTTTATTGCCCCACTCAGCCTGGTTAAACATCCCTTCGTGATAATTCCTGCTTGCGCTCACGCCATGGTCTTTGTCTTCGGGAGCGTCTTGGTTACGGTCGAGCTGCCCCAGCTTTTCCAGGCTAAATTCCACTTCGATTCCGAAAAGCTTGGTCTCCAGTTCCTTGGAGTTATTGTCGGGTCATTGATTGGCGAACAACTCGGAGGCATGCTATCCGATTTCTGGATGAACCGTGAGACAAGGCGCCTAAGCTGTCCTCCTCCGCCTGAGTTTCGCCTGTGGTTGAGCTACTTGAGCCATTTATTGACAATAGTCGGCGTTATTATCTTCTTAGTCTGCACCGAACGGGCGACCCCTGGGCATTGGAACATTACACCCTTAATCGGCATCGCATTTGCCGGTTTTGGAAATCAGGCGGCGACAACTGTGCTGATCACATATTCGGTGGACTGTCTTCCCGGTGAGGCTGCAAGTATTGGGGTATTCATTACATTTGTCCGCCAGCTCTGGAGTTTCCTTGGACCATTCTGGTTAGCATTCCTCCTTAAGCTTTCAAAGTGTCTTATGGTAGCTGACGTGCTCTAGGTTTCCACCAATGTTCAAGACTGTTGGAGTTGCAAGAAGCTCGGGTGTGATAACTGCGTTAATCATTGGTGTAAGCGTAGTGCCTACTGCTCTACTGCATAGGAAAGGAAAAGACCTCTTTGGCCAGAAAAGGATTGAGCCAGAACAACTTGAACCACGGCCAAACTCCTGGCGATGGTCGAATCGATGGAGCATGGGTCCTCCGTCTCTGCCTTTCCATCTAATTCCTCCGCCATCGCTTCCTTCATTGCTTTTTCCGACCCAGCCTCTACCAACATTCGACGCCGAAGAAATTGCGTTCTCGTCGTCTTCAACCAACTTTGCGAGCAGCCTATACTCGGAATTTGACTTTAAGAACATAGAATTTTGATGACGAATTTCATGTAAACTCTTGGCCATTCGAGTGGATTCTCCTTCCACCGACATTCCAAGTCCTTGTCATGAATAAGTTAGACCCGGCAAAGGTAGTGGCGGCCTCGTAGGATCGTCCTCATGATCGACATCAGCTCCTGCAGTCTTCTTAAGATTGTCCTCTCAGAGGATGCATATCGGGAACGAACTGTCGTTCAAACTGCAGGCTTGAGGCTGAGCGTTGGTAGGGTGCCGGAGCGACTTGGTAAACAAGCTTTATCATTTGCCAGGTTCGACCGGCGTGAAGATCATAAGGCTGAGGGCGTCGGCTGTAGCTTCTTGGTATGGGCTAGGGCGTCTCAAGGCCCATGGCTGATCTGGCCGTTATGTGGAGAAGCCGATGGGAATTTGTTGGAAACTAAGGCCAAGGTCATGCACCGCAACAGTCGAAGCCTACATTCCAGACCTTCCTTTGACATAAACTCCTGCGCTCATTTGTTTGCTTCATACCTCATTGACCAATGTCGTCGTCTTCTTTATCGCGAGGGTTCTATTGACGAATACAACGAGAACAAAGACAAAGCGTGACGGTGACAAACGCACGGGTTCTTCCCCCGCGACCACGCCTATCCCACCCGGCTTCCTGCAGATCAACCTCTCAATACCCTTCCCGATTATGATACAGCTGTCTCGGATACCTGCAGGAGGTTAGAGCGTCCTCGTACCCGGTGGAAGAAGGAGGGGTGTTCACAAGATTCGGCGCAGTCGCTCAAGTTCAGAGGAACTGAATCTAAACTCGAGGGTTGTCGCGTGCTGCGAAAGACTTTGTCTGAACGGTAGGATTGACTTTAAGACATGTCAAAGGTCGCAAGACAGGATCTGGGAGTATCTGAGACATCGCCAAATGCAGCATTCCATGTTATTGTTCTGGTAAGTCACAATCAGGACTGACTCTCTGCTCCACCCACCGACAGTGCTGTTTTGTGGGTCGAGACTTGCGATCCAGCCTAGCTGGCGCTCCAAAGCCCTTTGTTTGCAGTGTTTCAGTCTGAGCCAAGTGCCGAATACTAACGTGGATGTTGCAATGCAGGGATCTAGCGGCGGACCTCGAGAAGACACGGTATCTGGCCTACTCATAAGAGCAGCATCCCCAGAATGGTCAAGAAGTTCTGTGATAGCGGTTGATGCAGGTACACATCTTGGATCATTAGTGCGGATATTGGAGCAGTACCTACCCGCGTCGAGCGACAACGTGCCTAGCAAAGGGCATGCGACAATTCTGAAGGAAGGGCCATTCGCGGGCCTCTCCCTCCCTGGCATAACCGCAAAGGCGAATGGTGTTCATATATTCCGAGAACTCGTTCATTCATTTCTCATAACTCATCCACATCTGGATCATCTTTCCGGTTTGGCGATTAATACCCCTGGGCTGGAGTTTGGGAGGGAGGCAAAGCCTATTGTCGCTTTGCCCTCGACGATTGACGCGATCAAGACCCACATATATAATGATATTATTTGGCCTAATTTGTCTGACGAGTCAGACGGTGCAGGATTTGTCACGTATCGACGACTCATCGAAGGTGGTAATCCACGGCTAGGAACCGGCGATAATCGAGGCTACGTCAACGTCTCTGACGGCTTGATTGCAAAATGCTGGAGCGTCAGCCATGGCAAGTGCCGCCGGAACAGTTATCACAAGCGGGGAAGTAGCGCAGGACTCAATGGCGAGTCTTTCTCTCGTCGCATCTCCCGAGTTTCTGAAAACGACGGCTACATGAACGCCTTGACCCATGGCCACCAACGAGACCTTTCCGGCGCATTCAACCCAGCAACCCCCGGCCGCGTCCCAACAACACCTGTAGAATGTGACCATGGCCAAGTCCCAGTTGACAGCTCCGCGTTCTTCATCCGCAACGAAGACGCTGGCGCGGAAATCATCGTTTTCGGCGACATCGAACCAGATTCTATCAGCATCCTGCCACGAAACAAGATTGTCTGGGAAGACGCAGCGTCAAAGATCATTCGCCGCACTCTTCGCGCTGTTTTCATCGAATGTTCGTACGACGATGCCGTCCGGGATGAGGATCTCTACGGTCACCTGTGTCCGCGGCATTTGATTGCTGAGCTGAGATTCCTGGCGCAGCGAGTGCTCACCCTGCGTAGAACCGCAGAGATGAGGGGCCCGCCGTCGCCGGCGCTGGTCAGAAAGAGAAGAATGCCGGGAGAAACGCCCCGTGACGAGACACCTCCTCTGAAGGCCAGCTTTCTCGGCTCGCCCGACGTCCCTGGGCACGAGAACGGCGTCCGAAGAAACCCGTCCCGGAGCCGTGGAAGTCCCCTCCCTAGAAGTCAGACCCCGCCATCCGATTCCGAAACCATGCAAATCCCCGTCACGCCCTACCTGAACGAGAGACTCCACGCCGTTGAGAAGAATGGCGGCGACTTCGGTAGTTCATCGGATCGGTTGGTCCCCATGGACGAGCCCGGCCCGCTGGTCGGCCTGACAGTGTTTGTGATCCACGTGAAGGACACCCTGAAGGATGGCCCGCCGCCAGAAGTGACCATCCTCGCTCAATTGGAAGAGCAGGCGAAGGAAGCCGGTCTAGGGTGTCGGTTCAGCGTCACGAAATGGGGAGAGAGTATTTTGGTCTAAGCCTGGTTCTAGGGCCACCGACCACATTTGGTATCGAATTGATCCTGCGACTGGTTCTTGGCATGTTATCACGGGAATTGTTGCGCTCAAGATCTCGTCTCCATTCTCACTGCCTTTTTTGTTTAACGAGCGAAGTGCTTGCAAAGTATGTTTGAATGTATGGTGCTGGAGGAGTTTCTCAGCAAATGTCTGGGGATTTCTGACAATTTGTTGGCTTTCCCCCTTTTTTCCCATCCGAAGATTCTCTGCGCGATGATCAATGAAATTTGTCATTCTATCCTTCACCCGCCCGGTGCGATACTTCAAAAGCGATAGCACCTTTTGAGGGCCTTTCATGTCGAATGAGAATGAGAATGTCCTACTTGGCCTTTTCTACAACCAGCGCATTTACCATAGTGGTCCTGAACCACACTGTTTCCCCATCTGGAGATATCTCTGCGGGTATGAATCAAACGAAATTTTCCAACGCCACGCCCGGTGCGATATCTTCAGACCCTCCTTTTCTCTTTTTGCATACTCTATCCCCCTTTCAAGGGCCTTCCATGTCTCATGTCGAACGAGAATACACTCCTGACCCTTTTCCCCAACCAAAACACTTACCGTAGTAGCCCTAACCCAACTTTCCCCATCTGGAGAAATCTCTGCGGTCATGAATCAATGAAGTATTTCCCATTCTACCCTTCAACCCCCCCTTTCCGATATTCCATCCCCCCTTCTTTCTCTCTCTCATCCGCCACCCCGCCCCCTTTCGAAGCTGCCTTTCATTTCATTTCACGCCGAATTCGGATTCAAATGAGAATGAGAAATACAATCCTTGCCCTGCCCTTTCTACAATTTACAATACTACAATCTACAATCTACAATCAAATCAAAGCGTTTATTTACCTATAGTACACTGATCTCGAACCTTCAGAAGTTCAGGGCCGTGTTTGCTGACGCTACGCTACGGCTTTGCAGGTAGTTGTTGTAGAGCTGTTTATATTAACAGCCCAGGCCGGGAAGGAGGGGGGGTTCTAACTAAAGGATCATGATGGAAGAGTAAGGAATGAGATGAAGTGAAATAAAACGGGGGTGGGCGAGGAGGCTGTATGTCATGAAGTTCACATTCATGCTCATGCATCTGAAAATCTATGCTTATATACAGTAGGAGAGATGAATTTTTATATGGGTGTATATACTCTCCTCAATGTTCATGGGACAAAATCCAGTCCCCCTTCATAACTCTTTTGTATATTTCCCCCTCAAAAATCTCATGCAGCCCTCCATTCTCAGCCTACGACCACGTCAACGTCCAATTTACCGCCCAAGCCCCGCCCGCCGTGGCACTGTCCAACCCACCGACAAAGAACCTCTGATCCTGAGCATCGTACTGCCCCCCTCCAGCCACGCTCATCCCGTTCAGCCGCACGCCCGACGGCGCGCTCTTCACCCCGAGGACCGTCACGTTGCTCAGCGGATTCGCGTCCGGATAGCTCCCCTCCACGCCGGCGGTCAGTGAACCGGCTTTCGCGCTGAAAGTCACGCACTTCGTCGCGTTCGGCGTCACGCTCTCCCCGTCGTCCAGGTAGAGCTCGCCGCTCGCCGTTCCGTTCGCGCCTAGTGCTACCACCACAGACCAAGGCGTGTTCCGCGCATCCCTCGTTACCATGGCCGGCTGCTGGAGCGCCAGCACGTTGCCGCCGCGGATGTACACCGGAATGTGCCCCAGCGGCGCGTCGATCGTGGTGTTCGCGACCTGCGGCACCGGGACCGGCGCCTGGGTGTACCAGTCGAAGTAGGTGTCCGTGCCCTCGATGAGGCCGGGGAACACGCCGTCGACGGACGTTGCACCCTGGACCAGGACGGGCGTCACCAGGATGGCTGGGCCGAGCATGAACTGTCTATCCGCGTTGGCGAGGGAGGGGTCGTTCGGGAACTCCCACGCCAGTGCGCGCATCACGGTCGAGCCCGTCGTGTGTGCGAGGTAGAAGAGCGTGTACATGTACGGCAGAAGCTGGAAGCGGACGTTCATCGCGGTCTTCGACGCCTCGGCGACGGACGCCCAGATGTAGGCTTCCTGGGAGTTGGCGGAGAGGGTATTGTGGTTGCGGTAGAAGGGGAAGAAGGCAGAAAGCTGCATCCAGCGGTTGCAGAGCTCCTCGTCAGTGTTGCCATTGAAACCACAGGTGTCGACGCCGAACATCGGGATGCCGAAGAGGCTGAAGGAAAGAGCCTGAGGGATGGAAAAGAACATGTAGTACCATTTGGAGGCGTTGTCGCCGCCCCAATGGCCGGCGTAGTGGCCGCTGCCAGCGAAAGTGGAGCGGCCAATGATGAAAGGGCGTTTACCAGGGAAGACGGCGGAAAGGGCGTTGTAGGTCGCTTGGAGGATCTGGTGGCCGAAGAGGTTGTGGACATCGTATTCGAGAGTACCGTCATGGTGGGTCGCATTGGGAGAGACGCCATGTACGGCGAGGTCGCCTTGTACGTTGTTGATGGTGTAGGGGGGATAGTTGATGTTTCGGACCCCAGGAGTTGGAGTTGTGCGTAGGTAAGAAGTGGAGGCGCTAGAAGTGGAAGTGGTATAGGCCGAGGCCTGAGAAGCCGAAGCTGAAGAGGCAGCAGCGGCCTCTGTCGCGTTAGTGAGGTTGAAGCCTTCAGGGTAGTCGTAAATAACGTATCCAGGTTCACCAGGAAGACCGAATGGCGGATGTACAGGATTCAGGGACAGATTTCCTGAGCCACAGGATCCAACGCAGAACGATGAGACTTCTGACATGTCAATCCATGCGCCATCAAAGTTTATCTTGTTGTGCCATGTCACCATCTCGTTGGTCCACCAGTCGTTAGCTGCTGTGGTAAGCCAGTCCGGGAACACCGTATATCCTGGCCATACTGAGCCAATATAGTCCTCAGTGGAGTTGGGGTTGAGCATGAAACTCCCAGTGGCTTCACCGTCGTTGAAGATTTGATAGGCATCGCTAGCATTATTGGGGTCTGGGTGATAGATAGCTGAATCGATGATGGGAATATAATGACGGCCACTGTCGTGCAATCTCTGCATGAAAGCTTGTCCCTCGTCATACGGATACCTAATTGGGTCATTATCGAAGTCACGGTACTGAAACATGTAGTCAATGTCAGTCCAGATGTTCTCGAGGGGGATCCCGAATGCCTCGTAATTGTTGACTACCTCCTCAACTTGAGACCTGTCTTGAGTTAGTAACGTTAGATCTACAGTGGGAGGACAAGTTAACCTACCAATTATGATAGCCCCATCGGCACTGATGGTAGCCAAAAGTGTAATACTGCTGCATCACGGGCAGACCAATTATCTCTTGATATTGCCTTGTGACAGATGGTTGGTCGGGTCCAGAGAAGAAATAAAGGTCAATGCTGCCTCCGATCGTTCTCCACGTGATGTTCTGAGCCCGTAGGAGAATGTCCTGCCCATGTGCATTCCGCTGATAGACACCGTGAGAGTAAGAAGTGCTTCCCTTGGTCGTGTTCGTGTATCGGGTGTCCATGTAGAAGGGGTGGGAGCCGTAAATGTTATAATCAATGGGATCGCCTACGTCGGCAGCCCACATGGTTTTTGTAAAGTTGTTCCCAAGCCGAAGGCCATGGATGCTCTCGCCGAGCCCGTAAAGGTTATATTCTGGAGGCTCAGCGGTGACGAACTCGACGAATTGGTTTTCAAAGACCAAGTTGCTGCCTGTAGTATCGAAAATCTTATCCCCAGTCGAGACTCTGGTTACCGAGAAAGAGAACGAAGGATCATTACTCCAGGTGAACTGTAGGTCGTTGCTGGCAGGGTCTGATGATCCATTTCCCGCTGGCACAAGACCTGGCGGCAGAATATAATAGCTGCCATTTGATGGTGAAGTGTACGTAGGGACAACGGAAACGTGCAACCTCTGGTCTGTTTGATACTCGACGGTCAGAGTCAAGTCGTCGATATCGGTCCCATAGACATTGCAGGCATCGCCGGCCAGGGATAGGCTTGCGGTAAAGCCGTTGGCGGTGTTGACAAGATTTGAAGCCGTGTATCCTGGGCAAACAGCCTGCGCGTCAACAGCTTGTGGATCCAATATGTTTGGAATAACTGGCTGCCCAACATCTGCGTCGGCAGGTACAGTAAATTGCGGCGCAAAACTTGTCATGGTCATGGTCCCGGCTGTCGTCGAGCTCTGTGCAATGCTCCCCAAAGGCACAGGGGCCAGGAGCAAGCCTTGCACCCATGCTGACGTTGACCGAACCATGCCTGGAGAAGTGATCAGACAAACTCGTTGTGTAATAGCGGGGCGGCTCCGTCAGCCAGGATGCCTTCAATTATGCTTTCTTGATATTAAGTTGTAGTGGAGGTACCTGGCAGAGGAAATGCAGGGAAAGATATTGGGGACTCGTTACCATGAAATAGGTCCACCAAAGCTTGAAGCTGCGACGACTCCATCTCTCAGGTTGCCCAACAGAGTCGTTTAAAACCCCTCAGATCCCCGCAGGTATGCAAGGTGATGAAGGTGACGCGAGGAAGTGATCGCGCTTGCCTTGCTTGTAGGAGCATAGGGCCGGGAGGAGGGCAGAGTAAGGCCGAGTCGGGTCCGGAGGCATGCGAGGCAAATGGGGAGCGGCCGATCACTCGGCAGCGTGCTCGTATAGCAAAGGAGAGGTGAAGAAGTTCGATCTGAGAGGCGCGGAGAGAGACTTTAGCTTGAACAGGCGAGGATCGCGTATCATAGCGTCAGGAACAAGGACCGCCGTCAGCCACAAGCTCCTCGACTTTGCGGGGTGCTCTTCCCGCCCTTGCGTCATCGAAAGTCGTTCGCACCGCCGTTTTCCCTGCAGTCACCAACGCGGAATGGAAGATTTTGTCGGCTCAAGATGCTGTGATGGGATTCAGTGCACATGGATTCCACGACCATACATGGCATGAGTTTGCAATTGGGTTGTTACTTTCTTCTGGAGACGTTGCTCCGCAGTGGCGCTCTTGGGGAGCCGTTGGCGTGGCTCCACCACCTGTCCCTCGCGTCACGGAGGAAGAGTCCTTTTCTCGGACAGCGGGACTGGAGCCAGGGTGCGCATCTCTGGGAACTTCTCTCACGGATAGCAGGTCTCCCCGTCATGCTTCCGAGTTCATCTCAAGACGATGGATCGGTTGAGTTACTTGGCGCAAATTCTAACCTCCAATTCCGCCACCGCCGGTCTTCCTCCGCGCCGAGTCGCCTCCGAGAATTGCACCGAGCGCCAATAGGCAAACGTAACCTTTGAGAATTCTTCAGAGGAAGTTGGCTCATAGTATGACTCTATAGTGTATTCTTTTGCAGGCGCAGCTTCATGATAACCGACCCTCGCCGCAGCGCAAAGTTTTATTACAGTATGCTTGTTATAAGTAAGATATGTGCAACTGCCTATCCTGTCTTACCCCCAGCGCAATGTGCAACTCTAAATCCTAACACTTGGCAGCTGCATGCAGCTGCAGCAGCCACCACTCGGAACAGTATAGCTGCCTCGGCGTGGAAAAGGCAACTTCCCTGGCAATTGCGATACGTACGCCTGACAGAAATGAATGGCAAACCTCGCAGCAGAAACCAACTCCGTTGCAATGCGCCACTTGCTCGCTTAGCCACCCAGACCAACTCAGACAAGTTGTATCAAGGACAATGTGAATAGGGCAATGTCGGATTACCTGTCGAATCTTTACCGCTCTTCTTTGGCCGTGCGTCTCCTCCGGAAAATGTCCATCACCCGCCTGGCAGCACCAGAACTCCCCCCGTGATGGGTTGGCCCTTGTTCGGTATCATAGGCTTCAGCAAATTTCCGGTTGTTCTTCTGCAACACCCGATTGCCCTGGCGACCCTGCTGTATCGACGGTCGAGGTTCATCATAGCTATTGAAGCCGTCCGGATAGATTGGCCGATGGTCCATGGGATTGTGTGGCTCGGTCGGGGGCGTTGGCGCTGTCGAAAGGTATGATCGACCTGCATAATTTGCATTTGCATCGTTGTATACGCCTGTTCCTCCATAGACATCGTTGGAAGGCGGCGCTGACTGGTTGCTCTGCTGAGGGGTGTATCTGGATGAATGTTGATTTCCGGAGCTTGTAATACGTCCACCGGGTCTTGAGCGATCCTGTAGACCATCGCGTCCTAACGGCATCGTCTCCTCCGTCGCGTAGCCTGCCATTCGGGGTTGAGTATTTCCTGCGCTTGGCTGTACCCGACTGCTCGAAGGCGGTTGGGGAAAGTCGTCAACATTAGCAGTCTGTGACTCGGAATCTGCATAGGAATCGCGATTTCCGGCCCCCAATCCCTTGAGTGAGAATGACGCGGGCAGCAGAGAAAATCTTCTCGGGCGCTCTTCCTGCGATTCAATGTCGACACTCCTCTTCCGACCAAATCCAAATGACGATGATCGTCGGGACTCGCTTGACTGTCGAGGCTCGCTCGGGTAGGGATCTTTCATGCTCGTTGGGGGATATTTCTTCTCTCGCTTTGGCTTTGGCGAATTGGTCTGGTGCTTCACGGAGTTTGAACGGCCGAAGAGCCTCTCACCCAGGCCGCTCAGGGTACTAGACCTCTTATGGGTCTTTACTGGAACAGGCGCTTGAACTGGCGAGGTCTCGTTAAACTTTGTTGGCAACTGCTGCGTATCTGGTTTTCCGGCGGTGCCGTCAAGTGGCGAAGGCCGATTGGCCATGGACCCAGACATCACGTAGTTCTTCCGATCCTTTGGCTGTGCCAGCCTTCCCTGGGCGTTTGCCGCGGTAATCGTGGGTGCTACAGGTGCGTTATAGTTGTAGGAGTTTCCCCGCGAGCTGAGACGAATTCCTCCGCTACCCGATGTCATAGAGCCTCCTGTGCTTGGCCTCGTTGCAGCAGTCTGAGCCTGGGGAGAACCAACAGGTTGTGAGAACTCCGAGACGGAGCGAGGGACGCCTTGTGGTCTTGAAGCAGGAGGAGGCATGCTCTGCTGACCGGAATGAACAGGGTAGTCCGCTACCTTCTTTGAGTCTTGAGCAATCGGAGGCGACTGTGGAAGTGGTTTGGATGTTGACGGGCTGTCTGCATGACTTGCTGATCTAGTCGGATTGGCAGATGCGCTGGCCTGTTGGGTAGCTTGGGCTGCACCTCGAGCTGTCTCGGATTGAGGTGCAACATATTCAATCTGCACTGTTCGGCGATTGGAGCTGCGCGTGGTCTTGCCTTTTTCAGCATCTTCATCTTGCCGGATCGTACCTTGATGGTGACTGAGACCGCCAACTGTGGGTGATGCACCTGTTTGAGCTTTCGTAGGTTCTCTTACGGAAGCACTACGGGCTAGCAAAGATGTCTCTTGATGGTTTTCTGCAGAAATTATTAGTTGACACCCGGTTCTAAAGTCCAAGCACTTACCAGCTGGTATGGTACTATTGGCGATATCTGCAATGTTTGTAGTACTGCTCGTGATATGCGAGACAACGTGATGATACTCACTGAGCCAGCTGTGTCTCGCGACTTCAAACAAATCGGCACGCTTGCGAGGATCTGGCACAAGTATACGTCGCAGCAAGTCTCGGGCATGTGGCGTTACATATTCCGGAAACGTAAGAGGTGTAGTCGTAATGTACTTGTAGAGGAGGTTGATGTTATCGCCTTCGGGATTCGCCGGGTCGTCATCAAATGGCAGATAGCCAGCTAGCATGGCATACTGTATATAATTAGCAACCTGATCTAGAGGCACATATGGAAAAAAATCCTACCAGTATAACACCGCAGCTCCAGACGTCAACCTTGCGTCCTGTATACAGGCCATCGCTGACCACTAGCTCAGGAGCTGCATAACACGGACTACCACAGCTTGTCTGCATGAGGTCTCCTCGTCGCATCCCTTTTTCATCTACTCGATCCAGTTTCCACTTGCGCACTAGGTCACGATTGGAGAGGCTGTATTCAACGTCTTCCCCCAATTCGTCAGCTGGGTTGAAAGTATTGGCAAATCCAAAGTCGGTGATGATGATGTTGCGATTTCGATCCAGAAGGAGGTTCTCTAACTTCAAATCTCGATGTACGATACCCTTTTTATGAAGATAACCAACACCAGAGACAAGTTGAGCGAACAGGCGACGTGCCGCAGGGTCTTTCAAGTACCTGTGATTCAAAATGTAATCAAATAATTCTCCACCAGAGGCGTATTCGAGAATAATGCCGATGTGCCGATCAGTCTCAACCATCTCGTGCAAGCGGACAATATTAGGATGGGACAGCTCGCGTAGTATCGCAATCTCTCGATAGATTTTTGGGAGCCGGCTGGGATTCGATTGAACGGATTCGCGTCTGATCAGCTTGATGGCGACTTGGACGCTACCATCTTTTTTCCAGCCAAGTTTGACTTTGCCGAATTCGCCTTCACCTAATGTCTGCCCAAGCACATACTCCCCGAACTTGATATCTTTCCGCCTCGACGAGCTGGAGTAATCCTGCCTACGCGCGCCGCGAGCAGCATCACTGACTCCTTCGCTGCCAACGAGCCCCAATCCGGTAACAGGAGCCGTCTCTGACTCGCCCTTTTGTGGCTGGGCTTCTTTGATACGCTCTTGTTCACGTTCCAAATCCACTGCGGGGTCTGTTATCACGAGCCGATTGATGACTTCGCTCTCGTTGCGATTTAAAGGAGGCGGCACGGCGGCACGATCAACGGTAGAATCTGACCGCTTTTGATTTGCTGATGGGGAGACTCGAGAGCGCCCTTCTCGTGCACTTGAAGCTCTTTGCGGAGTCTCCGCTGGACCCTGAGGAGCACGTCGGCGGCTTCGGGCAGCAGAGGCAGCGGCCGTAGCGCTATCATCTCGCGGCGACTCTTTCCCGTTATCGCTGTAGTCTCCAACATGGTTCCGATCTTGTGCTCTCCTATCACGTTGGTCCTCGCCCTGTTGCCTTGCCTGGCGATTCGCAGCGATCCTAGGATCGAGTGGTGCCGTTGATGGTGGAGCAGTTGCAGTACTACTATGCTGCTGTGAAGAGGTTCGAGGCGGGGGTATTGGAGGGCCTTCCTGTTGATCTGCACTTGCAGCTGCTCGCGTCCTCAGTGGGATTGGCGAATTAGCCGCGATCGGCGTCTGAGGAGAGGCTTGAGTCGACGAGGGTGCTTGGGATCGAGGAGTATGAAGAGTCTGGCCGGTGGCGGCTGGAGTGGAAGTATAGTGGTGCGTTGAATTTGGAGAGCCGTTACCGTTACTCCCAAGCTGCTGTCTCACAGGTCGCCTTGCCGATGGGTTGATGTCTCGAGCGTACGCTTCTCGACTCTGGGGAGATTGCTGGGAGAATTGCCGACCTGCAGATGTGGTTTGGAAGGAGGCTGCGGCAGCCTGAGGTTGAGAGTGCTGTGGGGGTGCGTGCATTGCCGCAGAAGACATCTTTCGACCTTAGGATGCTGAAGATTTGATATGCAGTACGTCTGTGGACGACCTCGCGCCCGATTGCCGAAATATGACCGCCTTATCCTCAATTGCGGCCTTTGCGAGGATACAACAGTAGCAATGATCGGATGAAATTTGGGAATCGGGGCTCGTGGTAAGCGTGGAGAGCGGATAGCAAAATTTGCGGTGTTGCTATCACAAGCCAATCATCAACACGGAGCGCGGCGGTGGTCAAAGGGGCGGCACAACATCGGAGGCAGAGACAGCTGTCATGGCCGGAGAGGATTGGAAGAGGCTGTCGACAACGGTCGCCGATGTCTCAGCAAGAGGGCGCGACGGCCGGCGTATGGTTTGGGAGCACGTAGAGAGTGTGATGAGAAGGAGCAGTGAGGTTTGATGATAGCGAGCGCCGACGAGAATGGCAGATTAAGGAAAGGTGTGTTTAGTGTTTAGGGAGCTCTGTGTATGTAAGCGTCGGGTGTTTGTTTGACTGGGGGAGGTGTGGCCTTCCACTCTGCGGGCAATTGGGGCTGGTGCTACGAGAGGGAAGCGGTGCCTTCCCCGGTTCGCGTTAGGCTTGGGCTGGCAGCAGTACGAATTTTAGGCTCCGGCTTCCCGCTAACCTGGCCGATCCCCTGTTCGACGGCGTCGCCTGTGGCTCGTGGGCGTCGCCTAATCTTCGAACTTCAAGCGTCCAATTTCCCTTTTGCGTCCCAGATAATGCAGGACTTCACAAGCCGATACCCCCAGCTGACGGCAGACGCGCCATACAAACGGCGGTTGCTGAAGGTCCCTACACACAGATCATAACATGAGAACGGGCCGCCCGAGTGACTTCATGAAAGACATCTCCTTTTGCTTCTCCACTGTCATGCAGCTATGCTATGCATTCCATCGTGTTTATCTTATCCTGTGATCCATGCTTGACATCGGTGCAATCTTACTTCTGGGGACTTGGAAAGTACAAGAATGATATGACATCTGATGCTTGCCTATTCTATCAATTTTCAGAGCAATCGGAAGAGGACCGACCAAGATATGGAAAGTTAATCTGGTCGGCGGACCACGGCCATTCGGACATCTGGTTCTCTTTGCAAATTGGGAAACGGGTTGACCTCAATACGGTACCACCCATAGCAGTGATCGTCCAGGACAGGAACGGCTTCCCTAAATGGGTACTGCAATTCTACCGCTGTTCCCTTGAAGAAGGAATGACTACCGATCTGCTGCAACTGCATCAAAGCTTGCATCTTTGCAGGTCGGTTGGCTTGCATGCTTCCTTGCACCGCTGCGGCCCCCATTGGTCACTTTCAATCCTTCACGTGCTCGTCAACCCGAGAAAGCCCCTTTTCTCGGCGTCGAACTTAAGACAACGGTGTTGGGACAGGACCGTTTTATTCTTCCTTTCATGAGAGGACTATGATACGTTGCGACCCTGCTCATGAGGGAAAGTAAGCATCTAGACTGATAATACTGATGGCGCCACGGTAGGCTCCTCTCCTATGAATCTATGACGCCGTGCATGTGATATCTTCTTCCCTACCGGACTTCGACCATGGAAGACCCTGTTGAAGCCACACCGATCGTCACCTCTGAAAACTCCGCCACAGCGAGAGACCCGGTCCGAAAAATGATGTGTTGTCAAGACCAGGATGGCCTGGCAACGTTGTCTCCCAGAGCCCAAGAGATCCACTGCCCGCTCGGCAAAGCTATTTCCACTGCCTGGGAAGCACCAAGCCGCATGAACGTCATTTCAGCAAGACATTGCCAGAACGCGATACTCGTGTTTTTTCCGCGTCCTGCATAAATAAATACATCCCGGGGCCATATCTTATGGCTGCTCATTATTCTGAAAGCGTGAGGTAGATGCGCGTCAACGTGTTCCGGCAATGCAATGCTTCTTTGGTCCCAATCGGTCTTCCCATGGCAAGCTTGTCAGAGGCTGCAAACGTTTCGGACAGTACGCTCCCAGGCCCCGCGGGGGGCCCGATCCTGGGGGAAAAAGTTCCCAGGGGTTGGGACAAGGCGTCATTGTTTACAAAGGTCAGTCGCGTTCTGCCGACGTGACATGCTCTCCTCGTCGTACCGATAGCGCATGGAGTAGGGGCCAAGGACTTTTCCATGGTCGAGACGATGGATCTCCGCAGGATATGTAGCAGTGAACGAGGAAAGTTCGATAGCCAACGCTGGTGTATTGCACGCCGCTTGCCGAGGGGCGGGGCAGGAGTCTTGGCCCTGGCCAGTTGGTGGGCTGGCGTTTACGGACTGGTAGATAGATAACCTCCACTACCAAGCACCAAAAACAGGCGGCGGCAACAGTTGCATCAGATAAACGCACCTCCCATCAACCCCAGACGCCGTTGCTCATCCTACACCCTCGATTGTTCATGCCTATACCTTCTATGCTCAATCTGCCTTTGCCGTCTGGAATCCTGCCTCTCTAGCGAGTGCCCGCCCATCATGTCTGCGGGGCACAATGAGCCAAAGCTGCTCTATTCAGGTGAGAGACTGCGTCTAACTAGTGGGAACTGGGGCTGGAACTTGCATTTTCAGTGAACAACATTCGAGCTTTCCATCTCCAGCATGGCGAAGAATCCCCCCTCAACTCATCTGGACCTCAGACATTGTCCCTGTTAATGGTGCCAACCTCGTCCCCATTTGCCGATCTATCAAACACAGACCCTTCGAGTGCCGCCCCAGAAGAAGATTTCTACTTGCACCTCAATCTGCCCCCTGAGTTGGACTTACCATTACCCGCAACAACTCAAATCTACCATCAACCACCTCGGAGCTACCTCATTCCTCGCTGGGATTTGGGTCCTGATTCCGGCGCTTTCACTCGTATTGAATTTCCGGGAATCGGTAGCACACCCGACAAGGTTACTCAAGAGGATATTGATACCTTTGAGACCATTCTTGCCCAGTGCACGGCGTTCTTAGAGCGTGCAACTCCTCCAGAAAAAGGTGGTCATGATGTATACAATCCAGCTGATTATGCTCCTGGAGAAGGCTACATTGGAACGAATACAAGTGGCCGGACTCTACAACGTCCAGGTCAGATCGTTTTGATTGATGAAGACGACGGTAGTGTAGTTGGCGAGCTTCAAGACGGGTTCAACGTAGTTGAAGCTTCCACAGTTCGACCTGGAGATAAAAGTGCGTATAATGGCGTAGGTTAATGACGCTTCAAAGACTAATAAATTGGCAGACCCCGTAGAGATATCGTTACCTGCCGAGGGACAGGGCAATCAAATCACAGTGAACAACGTTTCTGAAGAATATCTTCGCATGGCAAAACACCCGGCTTATCAGAAGTCAACTATTGTCCAAACCTCCGCGACGGCGTCCAGATTGATCGTAACAGGCTCTGAGTACCTTGCAAAAGCTCTGAACTCTGGCGCCGACAGCTTTACCAAGAAGACTCAACCTAATCCCAAACCTATGACGTTTACTCCAGCCGCTCATGCTCGGGTTCGGAAGATCAACACCTTTTCTCAAGGAGCGGTAGGCCTGTCAGCGAAGACTGTTGGTTCTGTGGGACGCTATGCTCAGAATTTTGGCGCTAAGATGGCTCGTAAGGGCGAAAAGAGCAAGAAAGGGTTTGATAAAGACGGAAAGCCAGTTCCAGACTATAAACCTGGCATCTTGAACAAATCGATGATTGCCTTTTCAACAATTGCGGACGGAGTAGATCACGGGGCCCGTCAGCTTCTTGCGTCTGGCTCAGCCGCTGCCACAACAGTCGTTGGCCATCGATACGGTCCAGAGGCTCGCACAATAACCTCTGACTTGGCGAGTGGAGCGAAAAACGTTGGCCTTGTTTACATCGATGCTGTCGGGGTAAGTCGGAAAGCCGTTATCAAATCTGTGGCAAAAGGGATGGTTGTTGGGCGGATGCCGAATGGCGAGAAACTTGTCGTTGGCGCCGGAGACGGCAGCGTAGTACCTCAAGATGCTCTTCCTCCTGATGCGCAGAAGGGTCAGGCTAGCAATCAGGACGTCCCAGGGACTGGTCAAGTGGGTGTTGCTTCACCTGGAGGAGGACAAGTCGGTTTCGGCAATGCAGCGCCTCCAGCTTATGGCTCTGGGGTGGGTGAGCCTCTAGGTGCTGGTGCCCTTCAAGGCCAGAACACTTACGGGAAGCGGTGATGAAACACCGTGAGTAGGCATGGAAAAGGTTACAGGCGTTGACAGGGGCATATAACAGGGCAGTCTGTTACGAGCAATAACTGGTAGCATTATATCTGAATCATGACGGATATAGTTCTGGTAAGAATGCAGCAATTCTGCCAAAGTCCTCCCCTCAAGTCGTGCTTCCTCCCCGAGACAAGAATACAAGACGACCAAGTATAGCTACAGTCACGTGACACTCGATGAGCCTTATCGGTATTGGCTACTCGAAAAACTCTTCAAGAATTGCCAGATATTTCTTAGTCTGTCATTCTGCATCCATCAATGCAGCTTGCGGACATTTCTCTACAGAATGGGTTTCAAAGCGTTGATTGTTT
This sequence comes from Pyrenula aspistea, assembly GCA_021030945.1. Taxonomy (NCBI): domain Eukaryota; kingdom Fungi; phylum Ascomycota; class Eurotiomycetes; order Pyrenulales; family Pyrenulaceae; genus Pyrenula; species Pyrenula aspistea. Next base: position 157,958 of record JAGFML010000021.1, read on the forward strand.
TCAGGCACTCTAAGAGGTGCAAGCCCAAGACATACCACTTTGCTTGGGCTGTGTAGAGTCCCCGCAGACATCAGACGTTGTGAAACAGGTTTCCACGCGTTTGTGATTAGCCTTGATCATTTCCAATGGGATCTTTTGGATCCCAAAGGGACGTGGTTTGCACGCGTTACGCCATTCCGACGTCATTGCAACAGCCCATATGCATTACGCAGCAAGGCCGCTCGTGACACTGAAGTTTGATCGTACGGAAGAAAATCTTGCCAGCAGGCTTCGCCAGATTTCAAGCCTCTTCTCTCAACATCTCTGACCTTTATCTGAATTGATTTGGATCTCGTCTGTTCATCACAAAGGTTTCCTTCCCAATTGTAACAATGGTCAAGGTTTTGGAAAACAAGGTCATCGACTTGGATCTTTTCCCAGGGGACAAGCGTGCTCAAGGGGTTGCAGACCAAGTGCAGTATGCAATTTCTGTCTCAAAATGGGACTTTGCGTAAAACCAGTGTCAAGAATCTAATAGCCGCAGGAACGCAACAGAAAGTGGGATCACCAAGCAGCCGCCCGAAGGAATCAAGGACAATGCCGCAAACGCTGCGATGGCACTTGGTGGAGGACTCGGTGGCGGTGTCAAAGGCGTGGTTGACACGCTCGGCAACACCGTCGGAACCCTAGGTGAGGGTGTGCAAGGCACTGTCACTGCTGTAGGGGATGGACTCGGTGGAACGGCAGCAGGCGTTGGAGGTATGGTCGGTAGTGGAGCCGGACAAATGGCTGGAGTATTCAAGTCGAATAAGAAAGAGGACGAGGGCATGGCAGGGAATTTGAAAGACGATGCCGAGTCAGGGCTCGAGAAGACCAAAGATGTCGGCAGCAATGCGACAGACACCACCAAAGGAGCGGCTAACACGGTCAAAGACTCGACGCAAGAAGGGCTCAAATCGGCGGAGGACACGATACAGAATGCATCTGAACGCATTGGGTCGTCAAAGTAACGATTCCTACGATCGCGTGAGTGAGATTCAAGGTAAGATTGCCCATTCTCGTCCTTCTTTAGACGCCTGTCTATTGACAGTACAGCTGCTCGGACACAGGATTGGTCTGACAAAGACCGAACGTCGGGCTGTCATGGATGCCAGTTGGCAGTTTGCTCGCAATTTTCGCGTCACGTCCGTTTGGAGACATTGTCTTGGATTAGAATGTGTCTCGCCACTACTTGTAGAGTGGTTTGTTGGTGGCGCCCTTCTAGTAGAGAGTACGTCCTTCGCGGGCAACGAGGGTCTGTGTCAGGCCGCCATGACCATGACCATGACCATGGTGAACGGACTTGGTTGGAGCGCATCTCGATACGTCTTCCAGTCAGCGCCTTCCTATGTTCTGATCTTGCTTAAGGGCTGCCTGCCCGGCCATGTCGAAGCATTCTGGCCGCTCTTACCCCTTCTTTCTGGCAAAGTAAAGCAGTGCTGCCCTTTCATCAATCATCTCAACTTCTAATTTATCGCCCCTCTTACTCTTCCGCTTCATACAGCTTTCTCTGTGAACGGTGGCTCAAAGCTGTCATTTCCCAACCGAACCCTTTTGGTAGCTTGGGCTGTCTCTGCTCCACTCCGCTTTTCATCCTTCACCGACTAGCGCCAGGTTACTATCTAGCGAAATTGCGTCACGGGGGTCCCTTAAATTCTGAATCGTTCTTGGTAGGTGAATTCTGGAGGTGAATGTCGTTGGTTGCGCCACACCGCATGGAGCGGAAAGCGAATATCATCTTTTCTTGTGTTACGAGAAGCTGATCTCCTTTCGCCAACCCACCATTTCTACCAAGTACCTTGTCGCTAAGGTAGTCAGTCTGGCTGACTAAAATCATTTTCGTAGTTTGATACTAGATAAAACTGCTAATGCTTTACACACTTAAGGACAAGTTTGCATTTGCTCATTTGTAGCGTCGACACGGATTCTGCAATACCCACAGGTACTCATTTACAAAATGGCATACACTGGAAACGGCGAATTTCTCTCGCAAAAGGTCCGCCCAAGCCCATACATCGTGAATATAATGAAGGCCTACGCTGACAACGGCCGCCCTCCCCTTGACTTCCCATCCGACAACGCCTCAGAATACGATTCCGATGAAGACGAAGACGAAGACGAAGAGCCGTCGCCTCTATTTCACCGCGGCCAGAGAGCCTCAAGCACCAATAGCGAAGGCTTACTCGAGATCCCTCACTGGAACCCGAACAAAGGTCAACCGCTGGGCTACGAGCAACGCGAAAAAACCCCCGAGGCGACAGAGGAGGAGCTTGTTGCACAAGACCATCACATCTACCTTCCTGTTCGACGTCGTCAGGCACTGCCACCAGAGATGTTACGTCACATGAAGGTCCCGAAGTCGAAATCGAAGTATCAGTTCGCTCTCCGGGTTCGGGCTCTAAGGAGTCAAATTCGAGTCGCTCATGGTGCCACAGAGAAAAGGCTCGTCGAGCTTCTCAATGAATTCAAGTGGGATATCAACAATGCCGCCGCAGCATGGCGAGCGCGAGAAGACCGACTTCGGCGTCGAGACCCTGCCAAGCCTCTCTTCGAAGAACTGGATCGCCGGCGCGGATACCGTGGTCTTGATCCATTGCGCGGCGGGCATCGGGCCAGTGTCCCCGAATCTCGTCAGGCGGCACTCGTTGCTCTGGCGGTTCGATTGACTAGAAATCAAAACGCCCCAGGCGCGTCTCAGCAAGAGACAAATGCGACGATGGTACAATTTCTCAAACACTGTCACTGGGATATTGACGCCGCTGAGCGGGAGTGGATGGAGCGCGCCGGCGATATGGAGGAGTTTAGAACGGCCGCCGAGTCTCTACGTTCCAGGGCACCTACACAGTTCCAAAAAGATGAACGGCTACGAGAGTTTGTCAGCATCACGTCTACGGATTCAGTCGAGGCTGCGCGCCAATTCCTTCAGAAGCGCCAGTGGGACTTCTCAGCAGCAGTGGACAGTTGGATGAAGCTCGGATTCCTGCCGATGGTGTATGATCGCTACCGTGAGAATCAAGGATTCCGGGCAGTCAGTGTGGAGTACATGCCTGACAACGTCGGGATGGACAAGCGGCGCCGGAAAAGAAGCGAGTCTAACAGGATGATTCAGAGGTCCTTGGATGCCACCCCATTACCGCCCTTTGGAAACGAAGGTTTTACGAAGACCACTGGACTCGCACCTGTGTATGAGGGTGCTCGGCCTGACTACAAAATGAAGAATCGGGGTGAGGCTCAGGATGGGTTTATAATCGACTACGACCCCGATCCAGCCGATATTGCGAGATCCAGCTGCCCAGACCCCACTAAGCTTCGGCTCGAATCAATCCGCCATGGCGAGTACAGCTTCTCCTGGATTCAGCCCGGCAAAAAGGCCAGCGCGGAAGAGCACATCCGCTTTGCAGATACCCCGGAGATCGGAGAGGGAGACGAGCCCGTGGACCTGGAGCAAGCGGAGTTCGACTGGAACAGCAGCAAAGACATCACGCAGCTCAACGTCTCCATCAACCAACGCATCAAGGCGATCGAGGGACGCCGCCGCAAGGAGAAATCCACGCCCTTCCACTGGTACGAGAACCGCTGGCTGTGGAACTGGATGGCGTCGAAATACGAGAAGTTCTGCCACGAGAACGAAGAACAAGGGGTGAGGCAGGAAGACCCGCCGAGGTTCATCGTCATGGAGCCGGAGAAGCTGGAGATGACGACGGAGTTCAATGCGACGTTTTGCGGGAAAACGGTGGTTGATGGGGTGGATGTGGCGGAGGGGGATGGGGAAGGAGAGCCGCGACCGTTTAGGGGGAGGGCCGCGTTGAATACGCAGAGGACGAGGGTGTGGGAGATTACGAGGGCTTTCAATTTGACGTACTCTGCGACTGGGAGGGATGTGGGCATTGAGCCGGCCGGGGGAAGGGAGGGGCTGAAACTTGGGAACGCAGTAGGTGAAGGAGACGAGGCTGCGGATATGGGAACGAGCAGCGACGGCGCAGCGATGTTTGTCAAGAAGCGTGGTCGCAAGCGGAAGCGCTTAGCGAAATGATCGCGGCCGAGTATGGAAGGACATGGATATCCTGGGAGATGGGCATCGAAGGAGCTATCAGGTCGCGAAGCTTGGAAGGAGATTGTCAGAGAAATAGCGAAAAGGGTTGCATATATCTCTTGCTGGAATAGCATATGGATCGGAAGAGTCACTTATGCATAGATAGACGGATGCTGGTTAGGAGGAGATTGTGGATGGGAATGGACAGCGGGCTGGGCTGTGGCTTTAACTGAGGTAGTTATGAGATATGAGATATGGAAATCATGACATAATGAGGAACGAGTCCACATAGCTTTCGTTGTGATTCCTGTTATTAATGCGCGGCAATACTGTAGTTTGGGATATGGCACAGTAAAGCCTCCATACGAGCTACCGATCGCGGGTATGTATGGTTCGAAAGCCTAGAAAACTCAAAGAATCGCACTTCTATGTCGGCGTATTTTCTCTTCTTTGAAAGTATGGTCTCTTCGGCAAGCCGAATACGCCAGGCAGAAGGAACAAAGATGAGATGAGATCGTGGGATTGATGGTGGTTCCACAGCGTGCTGCTGCTATCCCGATGCGGTGTAAAATTCGAGCATGTCAAACGGAAAAGGCTAACGTGCTCCAGGTACTGGTGTACCATTGGCCTCTGAACAGGAGGTGTGTCGGCGCCCTTGAGTGACAAGTACTCGCAAGGCTGAGGTCAGGTCAAATGGTCCTCAAAATAGACCCTGGTCTGGCCGGGCGGTGTCATGAGCGTGTCAAAAGGCGTGCCGGGCGGGTGCCGTTCTCCGACGATGCGGCTTCGGGTCCAGCTTCCAGAAGGTTGAAGGTTTGATGATCAAGGCGGTTAGAAGTTGATCTGAACGCCGACGCCTCTTCACCAGGATGCCGATATCGCAGCCACTTTTGCTAGCGAAGGAGCTTTGCAGCAATTTCCGTATCTCGCATTGGCCTCGGCACCTCCCATGCCAATCCATCCAACAAACCCTCCCCCACCAACAGCATCACCCTCCATCAGCACTTTTGCTAGCTTGCATTCCTGGCACACGCCCCAAAAGCTCTCCTTGCCATGGTCCTGCTAGTGTCCATCTCCGCGTGGCCTAGAAAGCTTGTCCTCCAGGCCGTCTTGGTAATCCAGAACTTGGCGCAAGACGTGCGCCTGATGACTCAGGACTTGTTCACCAAGCTCAGGGTCCAGCAGCGCTATATCTCATCACCACTTCACTGTAGATCTTTCATGCCAACCGTGCCACTTTCAAAGACTACACACGACTGTCATTTCCTTTTGTTTCAATGGCGCATCCGCAGATCTGTTCCCAAGCTATTGCAGTCCGTTTGCTGAACCACTGACCCTTTTGGACCTCAATTTCAAGCTCCCTGTTGTTTCCCGTGATCAAAGTCTTTTCCTAAGCGATTTTTTCACCACATATTGCTGTTGGAAGCACACAACGGTGCGCCTTGCCGCAATTACAGCTCAACCGATTTGATTCCTGGCCTGTGCAACAAACTCCGATACGGTAAACCTTCAACAAAAGCAACGGCGTACTTTGACACTTCAGGAATCTAGAAATAGCAGCGTGCAGGGACTCTGCCGAGACATCGCTCTGGAGGGCGTCGAGGTATCTTCGAGGAAATCCCGACTGCTGAGAAAATCACGATTCTTTGGGTTACGTTGATTGTATTGAGAGTTCACTGTGTTCGGCGCGGGGAGATCAACCTGCCAAACCGATCAGGTGGCTTACCAATCCACAACCTGATCTAGAAGGTGAGGGTCGCGACTACAGGCCCTGTGCGAGGAAATTCAGGATCGCAACTACCAACTTGGTGGAGGAAGCTGCCTCTGGGCGACGTCTTTCCCCAAGTCCGAGGTTCACTACTTCAGAGCCCTCCCAAACTTTTCGAAGATCGATCTGAAGACGTCTACATCTCTAAATATACGTATTGGGCAGCAATCACCTCTCGTTTTGGAACCATCTTCAGCGATATATCGTTTCTGACTAGTGTGGGATCATTTCATCAGCTCAAATTATGGCAAACCCGTCCAGACGCAAGTCGTCTACCCTTAGTAACCTAAACTCGTTCACCATACGGAAGAAAGACCCTATCGACGTCGTCTTTGAAGACGAGCAAGATACCGTGCGCTCTTATACCACGCTTGAGAGGATAGGCGGCAACGTTTTCATCCAGATGGACAAAGACACGAAATTTACCGGCTTAGCCATCACTTTCGAGGGTAGGAAAGAGACATTCGTGGACAAGGTAAGTCCCCCTGCAATCTTACGACGTATTTCTTACAGATCTCAAGGCGGCATCTTCTCCGCATGCCTCGGGTCACACATCCTTCAGACACACCTTCTTGAGACTACCGATGCCTATCAGCTTCGCGGATTTCCAGGACGATCTCATAATGAGAGCCGAGCAAACGTACAAGTTCCCTTTCAATTTCGCCGTCCCAGAGAAGCTACTTTTGCAAGCCTGTCATCACCCCATGGACGATAACACCCTTGAGGAAGCGCACCTTGAAGTTCCGCCAAGCCTGGGTGATAGGATGGTCGCTAGGAATATGTTAGGGGCCTTGGCGGATGACATGTGTCCTGAAATGGCTAACATTTCCTACAAAATCCGGGTTAAGATCACGAGAGAAAGGATACCGGGGGACAAACAGAATGTTATCGCGATTGCGCAAAAGGCCGTCCCGCTGCGAATCATCCCAGCAAAACCAGGTCCTGGTCTACAGCATCCAGGCGAACAGAATTCGCTTGTTGAGAAGAAAGTCAAGAAGGGCACGTTTAAAGTAGGTAGCATCGGAAGATTAAAGGCAAAGGTTTCAGATCCCCAGAGTCTTCAGCTACGCCATCCCCGTTCCACAGATCCATCTCCGATCACAACCAGCGTCACCGTATACCTACGATTCGACCCCAAAACGCCAGATCAGCTCCCACCCCCACTGGATTACTGTCATGCCAGGCTTAGGGTCTCAACTTATTATGGGTCAGAGGCTTTCAGAGGCTTCCCATCAAAGAATGAGTACGACGTGTGGCACAGAGAGCAGAATTGCTATCCATACAGCATCGACCTCTCCCAGCGCAACATATCCACCATCCATTGGGAACGACACGAGTCCGAGTCGCCAAGCGATCTCTCACGCCGCGAGTCCAACTTCTCTAGTATGTCAAACGATAGCATCCCAGAGCCTTCTGAAATATACGCTGGTGGGCCGTTCTACACTGCATCAGTTTTAGTGCCATTTTCTCTACCACATGGCAAAGCCTTCGTCCCGACCTTCTATAACTGCCACATCTGCAGGACCTACGCGCTGGATTTACAGCTCACGTATCATACTCCCTGTAAGAGCATATTCCTAGGCTCAGTGAGCATGAGAGTCCCTGTTTCAATCACTTCTCAAGGGAACCCAGACGCGCGCCCGAGTATATCAGCCGAGGAGATGGAGGCAATTGCCGCGAGACAGGCGCTACAAGACCTTTCATTCGAGGAAGACGATCAGCCGAGTCCGGAGTATACAGAGAGGCCCCCGATAGAGTCGCTGGGCATGGACCCTAGGAATGAAAGGCAGCAGGCACCGCCGCAATATCATGCAGCTCCATTGACTGGCGCACCTGAGATGAGTAGTGGACCCGGAGTCCGAGGCGGATCTGACCCGCGATTGAGAGGTGGAGGGGGGTTGACTTGGCAGGCAAGTGCGCAGGTTATGGGCTAGGAGTCTCCTGCATCGGGTGACGGGGATGAGGATCAAGACCGAACATGTTGAATGGAGTGGCGCTTTCTTCCGCAGACTGTCCAATTGTGTGCTAACGAGGAAACTGGAGGGTGTTTTGATGATACCAGACACTGGCGTTGATGCTGGGTGAATAGAATGATACCACATGGGGTTGGACTGCGTGATTATTTGGATGTCTACTTTGCCAGTATTGGTTTTCAGCATCACGTTCTTGATTCTCACGCATTAATGTCTCGATACAAATATTTGAAATTTGGGAGGCACCGTTCCCCCTTGCGGAGTTTCGAGATTTTTTCATGAGGATACGACGATAGCCTCCGGGACGATGTTTCGCCAGTCTCGTTCGCCGCCGAGACTGATGAGCGGATTGCCTAGCCTTCCCCGTCTGTGAAAATAGGTAGGGCAAGGAGTTTCGCTTCAGTCAAGATTTTACTGTTCCGTTTATCCCTTCAAATACCTCGAACGCTGTCACTTGTTACTTGCGAGTGCTTTCTTGAGGAACCGCATATCCGCCCCCTCCTTTGAGGATTTCCAAACAGCTCTTTGTTTTCATCCGTTCTACCCTTGGTACGTCTACTTCTTGTGTGCGCTGTTGAAACCGGCATTCGAGTTTGACCTGCTGAGTATCGAATACATCGTTTTTCAGCTTGAAACCCACCCCACCTACCTGTTCAATCAGTCACTCAATCACTCACCCATTCATTCATTCATTCATGCCATCCAACTCACTCAGAACCAACCCCCCATTAAAACCCCCTCAGAGCCGCCACCCAAACTCTTCTCCCCCCCTTTACCTTACCCCTTCCCCCTATTCCACTCTACTCCATGAAACCTATGACGTCTTCACCTCGCCTCCCCTCCCCTCTCCTCCAGATACCTTACCCAAGCCACGAAACCGTTCCCGTTCCGGATCCGAGCATGTTCGAGACCCTCCCTCCCTACCTACCTATCTACACACCCTACCTTACCTTTGGTATCTAACTTAACGTGAAGAGCGGCATTCTCCGCCGATCTGTACTGCAGATACCAAGGTAGATCTAGATATCCCTACGATCTGGCGAAATTGTGATAGATCCCCCCCCCCCCCCCTTTTGTCTCTTCCTCCGGCTCCGGCCCTTCCCCCCCAAAGCGCCCCCCAAAAACACACACACAAATGCGGGACAGAGGCTTGCTGGATTGGGAAGGTCTGTATGTATGTATATATGTATATATGTATGTAGAATTATCTTATCATATCATATCATATCACACCATACAGTTACACACACAGAGAGAGAGAGAAAATACGTACGCTATCAACCCCAGGTATACTATTTTCCGCTTTCATGGATACAAACAACAACAACGATAGGTCTGTGGGCATCAAAAACTACTATGTGCTGCTCGCTAATGTCCTGTGTTCCTATATTCTGAGCTTCCAAAACGTAGAAACATTTCGAAAAAATTCGACGGTGGCCCGCCAGTAATCTTTTCCCCCTTTATCTCCCACACCACATGGTCTCAGCTCAGACTTAAATCTTCTCAAAAAAACACAGTGGGAATAATGCATCTAAAAATGCTCCTTCCAAAACTTGAACCGGACATCCCTCGTACTTGCCCCTTTCGCCGCACGTTTGATATCCCGGGCCGCCGCGCTCGGCCCGCAAACGTAGACACCGACATCGGTCCTCAGCGCCCCCTCCAGACCGCTCATGTACGTCTGGTCCTGCAGTCCATCCCTCATCGCGCTAAACAGCCTCTTGAAGTCCGGTCTGCCGAAGTTCGTCCTTGTCTTGAGCTCGGTCAGCGGATCGACCTCAGTGCCCACCGAGTTGAGGTAGATGTTGGCCGTCGTGTCGGAGTCGAGGCGTTGGGTGAGATAGGTGTGAATGCGGAGGAATTCGGGTCCGCCAGCCGAAGAAGCGGCGGAGGCGGACTGAGCCTCGAGGGAGGAGAGCAGGGTCTGGAACCACTCAAAGGACGACGTGTCTTTGCATACCCATATGAATTCTACTCGTCTGAGGCGCGTTGGAGGGTTCGGACCGCCGCGCAGATGCCAGATGTTCTTCAGAATCGCGGCCCAGGGTGTGACGCCGATGCCCGTGCCGATGAGGACGGCGATTTCGTTATCGAAGACGTCTTCTGCAGGAGCGCCGTAGGGTCCGTCGATTTTGAGCTTGGGCATCTTCTGGCCGTTCGATAGCGCTATCTCGTACATGCCGTTGGGGTCAAGGCCTTCGTATTCTTTGGCTTGGGAGGGACCGCAGCCGAGGGCGTCTCCAAGAGCACGAGTGAAGTCGCCGACTTGGCGGACGTGAACGGAGATGTAGGGGTCAAAGGGGCAGGAGGTGATGGTGAACGGATGCCATTGCTGGCGAGAGACGGAGGGGACTTGGAGGAAGAGCCATTGGCCAGCTTTGTATTTCATACTGGGTTTGCGGAACTGGATTTCCATTGCGTCTTGAAAATAAATCAGCGGCGTTCAAGGAGATAGAGCAAAAAACAGGCTTACCATATGGATGTCGAATGACTTTGGTGATTTCCGTTTCCCGGCGAGAACGGATCTCACGGTACAGACGCTCGAAGAGATACAACCCACCACCCCACAGTTCCCAACGCCATCCCTCATATCCGATACAGTGTGTCCAGAAAGGTGCTCCAGCGAACGGGGAGAATGGGTCCACAGTGTCACGGACGAAACAATTCGTGGCGTGGGTGTAGAGGCCAAGGAGAAACGGGATGAAGAGGTGATGCGTGTACCAGAAGGTTTCGAAGGACTGTTGCCGGATGCGGTGATGCGCTGTAGTATACATCAGGAGCATACAAAGCAGCATGATGTGGCCTGTGATGCCACCCGCCTGGGTGTAATGGATCTGGATGGCAGTCTCGGGCCGGATTTGAGTCTTCTCGACATTGAAGAAGTTGACGTAGTGAGCAGAAACATGAATTATGGTGAAAAGAAGTAAGGCATAGGCGACTTGTCGATGGAACCATTGCGACTCGTCGAGAGGAAGAAACTTCAGCTTCGGTCGAACCCATCGTAATATGTTTCTGCACATAGGCAGAAGAATCATCGCTCCATCCACAGCCAATATCAAGCCAGCACCTCGCGACAGCCACACCGAGTACTTTAGAGTATTGAGCCCTGCCAGTCGAATGTCGTCCTGCTGCTTGATCCATCCTAACGCGAACATCCCCCATTGCAAGCCCCAGAACAAGATGTAGAAGACGATCTTGGACGAAGTGAAGTGAGATTTGAGCGTCGCCATTTTGAATTTCGTCTCTAGTCCTCAGGATGGGTGAAGTATACCAAGACAGGATCGAAAGATCGTCGACCAGCGATGAATAGTAGTAATTAGCGCCCGCGATGGGCAAAGTTGCTTGGTGAGGGCCAAGACTGAACGAAGAGAACGACTGCAGTGAATTCAAGAAGCAAAGGTCGAAAGGACGGTGAAAGGTGAAGTCAAGGAGGAGCCGGCCTGCGAACCAAGGGAAGGCCAAGTAACTCTGAAGGAGGACGAGCCAGCAGAGTCTATATTAGAGACACGAATTTGCAACGGCTCAGGACAATTCGGGACAACGGTCGCGGTACTTTAGAATCCCCTGATCCAGGTCCGCCGGCAACAAAGTTCGATGAAACTAACAGCTCGGTGGTTCTAGATTCCGCTGGGTCTTCAATGCTTCGACGGTGACGTCTTGGCGACGATCTTCAACACCTCTTTCCCTTCGAAGACGACGATGAAGAACAGATCTCTGGCTAAAAGCGCCCGGAACAAGTTTGCAACATCTAGCATCTCCGGACCATCAGGGGTCACGAAAAGGTGGCTGCGATCGTGTGGTTTTGCATCCTCGATAAGGGTTATGATGTATTTGCAACCGTTGAAAACGGCTACCTGGTCGCGAAGAGCTCTGACAGTCCGGAATTCCCGGGGTTCGAAGTAATCTGCCAGGCGATGGATTGTAGCAGAAAGGCAGAGGGCGTCAGGCGGTGGAAATGACTTCGAACAGGTGGTGTCTGAAGGGGACCAAGCTGCGACGTTGATGAAGCAGGGGCGAAGCGGCTAGCTGCAAGGGGAAACCGATCCAAGGAGGAGGAGATTTGGTTCAACCGCACTGTTAGATGGCTCGAGCCTAATCGGTCAGTTCGATTTTTGGGAGCTCCCTTTGACGTTAAAGTAGTGAAGCTGTGAAGTTCGGAGAGCAACTGCAAGTTGTGATAGCGGTCAATGGATGAGGTTGGCATGCGAAGACGGTCCCATGCGGAGCTGCATTGGGCAGGCTGGAGCTTCTGGAATCAGCAAAAGAGACGGGGGCAGTCGCGACCAGGGCCCGGTATTGAAATTACGGTACCGATGCGACCGAGGATTGCCGCGGTGATTGGTGTCACTCTCATCTGGCGGGCCTTGGCATACTGTCATTTTTAGCGCTTCTACCGAGCCCCGGTACAAGGCATGGCTAACCGGTCAACGCTCTCACGTATTCTGTCTCAGATAATACCAAAGGACTATCAAATGGAGATTGGTGGAGAAGGAAAGAATTTGCACTGGAATCGAGATTGTGGCACGCCGTCGCTCTACAGAATGTTACGAACACTGCTCTGAGTGAAGAAATGTGATATACGCTGGATTTTACGCAGTTGAGCACATCGGCAGCTGGTCAATTGGACAAATATAGGCACGCAGCACCTGAGTCGCGGTGAGGGTGGAAAGAGGGTGCATTAGAGCGTGATGGGGGACAAGCGCATAAAGCGGGCTCTAACCCAAGTCGGAGAATTCGGGAGATCGTTGAGCATGAACAGGGCCTATCGGCGCCGGTTTTGCAGCGCCGAGGCGTTTTCTAGACCTGTCATAGGCCCGGTCGCGGAGCAGGTACCGGCAAGCAGGCTCGATTGCACCACTGACAGGGAGAGCTTAGCCGCTGTTCCCATGGTAATATTACCGTTAGCCGTTCAGCGACTAGGGGCTGCATGTCAGTCGACACCCTAACGGCCGATCTGCCTCACAATTCGTCGCACAGTCCAGCGCCTATTGACCCTGGCTTCTCCACACCTGCCTCCATCACCCACATGCTGCCCTCCCCTCCGCCTTTGCCCCTCCAATCACCACCAAGCCTCGCCGAATCCGCATCCAGGGCATTGAGCTCCCGCTGGCCTTGACTCTGGCCAAGGCCGTTGCAGCTATCGTCCTCACTTACCGGCTTTTCCCTCGAGCCTCGCCCGTACCGAATCTGTAACTCCCTCTTCCTCATATACTCCCCGCCGACACCCACCAAATTTGCGGGTCACCCTGTCATGCAAACACCATCTGCCCCTTCATCAGACATCAACCCTCAACCGTAAATAGCCCCCCGACCTGCGACGTCGCCATCTCCGTCCCTGATACACGCCAGATGAGGCTTCACGTCACAGCTGTCGACGATCTCTAAAGCTTTATCATCCTGTCCAGCGACCCCAGGATAGCCCAGTCCGCCTCCCGCGCACTGTCCGGCTCGAATTTCATATACCCTCCCCATGCTCCCACGGTAGTCTTTCGAGGGTCAAGCATCGCCGAGCGACAGCTTCCTTGACCCAACAACACCTCACCACCGTCGCTCGACAGCGCTTCGTTCTCTTCCCAACGGTCGTCCCTTCCTTTTGATCCCGCCGGCCGGAGGATACATTCTTTTCTTGCTTAATCAGTTCGTTCTACTTGACGTCGTCGCGAGTTTTCCAGTCCCTCTCTCAACCTCGAACCTCTGGTCACCATCAACTACGAAGATAAAATATCGCAATGGGGAAATTGATCAAGAACCACTGGGCCCGGCTCATCATGCTGACAGCGGCATCATGTATGCTCAACCCCTTCCTCTTAAAAAGTCGACTCCTCAACTAACAATGTTGTCAATAGATCAAGTCGCTGCGGCCTTCGAAGGCTTCTTCTGGCCCAAGATCTTCTGGGACTTCCTCACGAAAACTCTCGACGGCGCCGTCAAACCTATCCCCATCCTCCAAATCATCAATCTCCTCTTCGGCTTCTTCTTTCTAGCCCTCGAGTGGCCTATCAAGCCCCTCGCTGGCACCATGATCCACCGCAGCATCGAAGCTCGCTTGGTTATATACCCATTATCTGCCTTGGCAGCTGCATTGATGTATCAGAGCACGAACCCGGCGATCTACTACACCATCGGGATGGTTGTGTATTTTTGGGCGTACAGCGAGGGGGAGATTGTGTGTGCGGAGCCGTGGACGCTACCAAGGAGGCTCCCGAGTGCGGCTCTTGCAAAGGTATGAGGGAGAAGACGGTAGAAAGGGCGACTATGGATTGCTGAGGCAGTGCATTCATGGAGCAGAATACCCAGAGTCGTGTCTGTGGAGGTTGGAACTGCCGGTTTTCAGGGCTAGGTACCGGTCCAGCCCTGTGTTAGCATAGTCAACGATGTTCATGTAGTCACTAAACTCGATAATAAATGCATGAAATAACAACCGATGTGAATAGCCTCAATTTACGTGACGCAAGATGGATAGCAAATCTAACCCCTTATCTATGGTTGAGCGCGTTCCCCCTCGTCTTCACCGCCTGGTTGCATCCGCCGTCCAACTTCATCAAGACTCTTTATCAAACGCCTCCCCATTACTGATCCCCTCCCGCTCCCTCGCCTCCCTCCTCTCCCCCACCCACTCCCCCAACTCCCCCCAAATCCTCTCTTTCTCCTCCAAACTCATCGTCGCCGCCAGCCCGCTCGTCGTCGTCGCCACAAACACCCTGCTTCCCTTCCACCCCCCTCTTTCCCTGCCCAGATTCATCCCCTCATCCTGCCACCCGTACCGAAATTCGGCTTTTTTGATGGCACGCCCTTTTTTCACTCGGAAGACGGCCTCCCAGATCCCTTTCCCCACGAGGCACACCGCCTCGGGCCGGAACGCGCGGCACTTGTCCTCGAGGACGGGCACACCGTCGTCCAGCTCGCTCTTGGCCAGGCTCGAGCCGTCGCGGCTCGGGCGGGAGACGATGTTGGTGTTGCCCAGGGCGTAGAGGCGCGGGAGTTGGAGCGTGGCGGAGGGCGGGAGTCGCGTGGGGGTGATGCCGGAGCGGTGGAGGAGGGGCCAGAAGAGGTTGGTTGGGTGCGCGTAGGCGTGGCCCTTCTGGGCGGTGGTGAGGCCTGGGTTGAGGCCGATGAAGAGGAGGATCAGGTGGGGGGTGATGCTGTCGACGAGGTTGTTGGGGATGGAGGGGGAAGGGTGCGAGGGCGTGCGGGAGAGGGTGCGGGATGGTGGGCGTTTGCGTTGTGAGGGAGGATGCGGAGCGAAGGATGAGGGTTGCTTGGGGGAGGATATGGTTCGGCGTTTTCTGGGAGGCTCGGTGGTGGACGAGAGAGAGGTTTCGGGCTGAACGCTGTCTGGTGAGGAATCTGCGTCGGGTGGCGAAGCTGCGGTCTTTCTCTTCTGTGACGATGTGAATCCATATTGTGATAGTAGGGTCGTAGTCTTAGGTATCGTGGCTGAGATGCAGCGGGATTTGCTCATCGACTGCTTAACGGGTGAATCTTCTGATCCATTTTCGACGACAGTGTTTTCGTTGTCTTCGAGCTTGGCCATATTTTGGTTGTAAGAACGCCTTTACCAAACATCAAAATTCCCTCGAGATAGAAGGAGTGCAATGACAACGGCGCGTAACAAAAGACACTCTTCGATAGAATCTAACGAACTAGAACCAAACGCATGAGACTGCTTCTTTGGCTTCAGTCGAAGAAAAGATTCTTTGGATGTCGAAATGTACGCTTTTGAGAACAACCCGACTATTCCTTCAGAGCACGGGGTCTCTACCAGCGATCTTGCATTTCGACTTGGATCCGCGACAGATTTTTGTACACTGATATTCTTGAGCTTGCATCAGCTATACAGCGCTAGATTCAAATTACAACGTCAACATCAATTAGCAACATTTCGGAAATTTTGAGAATCAAAAATTTTCTCTAGCTTTCCTACCCTGGACTTTTAGGTCAATCCTTCAACGCGATATTAGCCGATGATCTGCCGTCTATCAATTGGCCCCTTTAGCTTGTTTAAGGTCTCGAAAATAAAATATTTGTTTCAGACTCATCGCATTCAAAACGCTGCTGGAAGAAATGGGCTCGGGCTTTGATTTGTAACTATAGGACGGTGACGGTGTCTAGAAAGCTAGACTGGGTACCCAATCGTCCAAGCAAGCATTGAAGATGATGCACGTGACACTTGATTTAGGAAAATAGAAGAGTTCTGGTCAGATCATGTGAATTGCCGGATTTGTTGCGATCTTGTTTGCCTCTAATCATGGCTCGCTATGCGTCCATATCATTGTGCTTCTGCCCCAACAGCGATGCGCTGCTGAAATCACCTCCAGGATGTACGGCAAGCTAAGACTGCAAGGGCGCGCCTTTTAGCCAGGTGCATTCCAACACATCGTGCAGTCGCCGAAGAATTGAATCTTTTCGTATTGAATATCTCAATGAGCCACCATCGGGCCCTGGGAGTCGTTCTTTGGCCCTTGACGTTCTGGCGCCTAAAGGAGTATATTAGATATAGTCGAAGTGATCTTGGGAGACTGAAGACACTCACGTCGCTCTCCTGTAATTCACCTTTCTCCAAGATCTGCTTCATGCACTCATCTTCATTCGAAGTTCCGAACTCATTCTCCAAAGTGCTCTTCGACGCGCCATCCATGACCCCCTGAGCTCCGTGCCTATGCACCGGAGCACTTAGTGTCAGCTAGGTTTTGGAGGGAAATTCATACGGCGTACTTATGTGTGATGAAGATCTTAAACCCTGAGACGACCTGCGCCATGGGAATAGACTTATCTCCCTTCCATGCCTGAAGCTCCTTTGCGCTGTCGACGAAGATGACAAAATCTTCCTCTTTGCCTTTGTAGAAGACTTTCGCTTGGTTGGCGTTTCCGCGAGGCATGTTTTATGCGCTGAGCTGGGATATAAATGCTGGAGATTGTTGAAACAGTCGTTGGCTGCGGGACTATGCACTAGAGACTGAGTACTTAATGATTAGCGCAACCAGGCTGAAAAGTGGACGGGCGAAGCTGTACTGTAAAGCTTAACAAGTCTTCGGGTTCGACTGAGGTATTGTTTGTTTGTTGGTTACCCGAAAATATCAAGATGCAAGACGTATAAGGCTTGAAATGTGTGCACGAGGTAGATTGCAGTTCAAGCTCCAAAGCTTGTGCCTGAAATATCTACGTCATCCCCTTGTCATTCTTGGCACTACGACTGGTCTAAGCGCTGAGCCATCGTCAGCGGGATCACTGGGTGACTGTACACTACATCGTGGACATGTACTTATTCCACCATGGAAATGGTTGGACTGATGGATGTTTTGGCACCTGCAATGTTTGAAGTATTTCACAGTCGGAAATCGATGCTATTTTCTCCGTCGTTACGAATATGAACCCAGCTCGCACGGCCTCCTTCGTTTTGTTCTGCACAATGTACCTCTGATCCCAATCAAGAGCAAACATCGTCACATATCCAGCGCATGCCGTTCCTTCTACCAGACCCCCATCGACTTGAAGCGTATTTCAAGTAGTCTTCGAAGAATAAAGAAAGTGACGGACACTCTCCGTCGAGATGTTTCTCAGCATTCCCAGTGGGTTACTCCATCTCTTCTTTCCTTGCAGTTTCTCTTCAACTACCACTCTTTCGTCTTTTAATTCCCCTCCCCTATTTGCGGGGTGTGTCTTCTTGATTGTCCCATGTTGTATCAGCGTTTTAACTCCGCTCATAGATAGCCTTCTAGAGCTAGGCTGATTCTCATCATCCGTGGGACCTGGATTTCCTACGTCGATGATAGATCCTGGGCGCTTCAAGAGGGGTTGCTGTCGATTTTCGTCGTGTTCGCTCAGAAATGATTCGTCATCTCCGAATTTATTCTGTTCTTCATTAGGATCTCGCAGTGACGGGATGATCGTTATACTGGTCGATCTCCTCGAAAATGGCCCATGCATACTTGCTCTGCTCAATTTTCGGACCAAAGATCCAGCAGAGGCACGAATAAGAGGCCCGCCACGACTGATTGTCATGCCAGGATATGGAAGCGTGCCGCGCGACCAGATGTCAGGCATATTCTGCTCCAGACGAATTCGCTCAGCCCTCTTAGGTGCAAGCACTGCAACTCGGTGAGAAGTAAGCAGTGAATGTGACCTGTTAATGTCCGGCGAGCCCCCGCTTCCAGTACCGTTTGCAACAGTCTCGTTGGGACTATGGGTGTTGCGGATGATGACTTGGCAGGCATTGGACCGAGTACCAACAGTGGCGGCTCGTTGAATGGAGAGACGACGAGCTAACGAACCGGGATGTCCGAACACAGGACCAAGCGATTTAAGATCCAAGAGAAGCATTGAAAATGTCTCTCTTGGTTGTTTCGAAGAATCCAAAAACATGCTTGATGCATTACTGGAAAGCTCGTGCAGTTGTTGCCGCCACACGTCTTCTTCCGCTTGTGAACAGGCACTGAAAATAAGTTCACAGATGTCTCCATTCGACTCGAATACAAGCTTCCAGGAAAAGAGTGCCGAGTGGCATTGAAGACCTGTTGTTCAATCAGTCGAAGTCAAAAGTATTGGTTCGATAGTTCTACCTCGACCATCTTCTGTTGACTCAACTCTCGAATCGTCCAAAGGAACAACAGCGAGAACATCAAACTTGCCGTGTACGAGAGAAGACACTGCTAGAAGCAAATGCGAATTGAAGAGAGCGCAAAGCATATACTCTCCTTTGACTCTCGCCTTTGTTTGGTATGAGACATGTAGAACGCCGCAGACTTTAGCCTGCCCCAGGTCGCTGAAGTGTTCTTGCCATTGAGCTTGCTATATCACGAGTCAGGCTCATACTAACTCGGAGATCGAACTTCATACCTTATGGACGAATCTCAACCGCTCACGTAAAAGCCAGCTTCGGTGAATCTTCTCTCGAGCTAAAGGATCATCAGTGGCCTTGTTTGAGAGCTTCACATGCTCACG
Source organism: Pyrenula aspistea (assembly GCA_021030945.1). Lineage (NCBI taxonomy): Eukaryota > Fungi > Ascomycota > Eurotiomycetes > Pyrenulales > Pyrenulaceae > Pyrenula > Pyrenula aspistea. The sequence goes on from JAGFML010000021.1 coordinate 176,691, forward strand.
AAGGCTACACAGCGTTGCGTCCACCTCTGTGTGCGTAATTGGACAATCAATGACAGGAGTGTGTCTGTGCAAATCGGCGAATAGGAGCGGATATTTGCATATACGCTGAACAGGCTGCAAATAATCAATTCATCAGGATGACTCTTCTAGACGAGCAAAGTTTACTAACCTTTATTAAGAGGTCTCCGACGGTAAGACCTTTACGTTCTTCGCCGGTCCTTGAATCGAGAGCAATCACTGACTTAGCAAGGGCTTCAATGCCCGACTCAAATGTTGACCAAGCTGTAAAAGACTTCTGAGAGCTGCTGATTTCGTTTACCATGAGCTCATATTTTGAGCAGTATTCTTCGTAAACAAAGAATCGACTTGACTTGGACCTCGATAATTAGCATTTGTCCAAGGGATCTCATCAAAATACTTACGTATCGCCTCAGAAGGCGTGAGACTTCGGCAGCCTCGGTGCATTCGCTAGTACTATCTCCTTTAATCGGCGACGGTATGTTGGGAACTCTTCCCGGCAGCTCAGTGGATCTTTGAAAAACAACTGGTATAGTCTGCTCTGCAGGCTGTGCTTCCGACCCGAAGCTCTGCCACCGTACGTGGCGGCCGAAGTTGGGTACTCGATTCTTGTCCCGCGAGTAATCATCTGGAGTGTAGCGTTGCACCAAGCTTTGAAGCTCCCTCAGTAGTGCCTCATGTATTTGAAGTATTGTCATAATATTATGCTGAATAGAAGAACGCAATGATCCGGTTATCGCGGGCCTGGACGCCAAAACCGTAGAGAATAGCTAATTCCAAATTCTATGAGTTAGCAACACCCAAGGATCGGAAGCGATTTTCCTTACATTCGTCAACACTTTTAGATCAGCGACATAGCTCTCCTCAGAGCTCAAAATCTCATCAATGACTTGTCGACGTTTGAGTCCTCGCTGTCGAGCATCTTCGTCCATGGTAGAAGCTTGTAGCCTGTCACTGTCTGTGGAAAACCTTGCGTTCGATATTGAGAAACGACTACTATGATTGCCTTTCACGTCACTGAAATAGCTGTTCCTGTTTGATCTGGCGATCATGCTCAAAGTCCCTGCACTCAAACTAGCAGTCTTCACGGTCTCCACAAACCCAGATGAGGAATAAGATCTGCTCCTCCGTGGACGGACACGGCGCAGTGGGAATGTTCGGCCATATCGAGTGAGCGCTATATTAGGCTTGTGTACAACCGAGTCTTTTGATGATTGAAAGCCTGTGCGTCCAACCGCAATTTTCCGCTTACGAAAGCTATCCGCCCATCTTCCAAATTGAGCGGAGATTAAAGCTTCGACAACTTGCACCTCGCACGGCGAGTCTTGCACCGTAAGGTGACTGGCGTTTGTAGATTGCTCCAATCCATTGACCGTAGTCTGAAAGGAATGTCGCAGTATTTCCTCAGACTTTTTCGATACAAGTGCCGGTTGCGAAGGCATCGGCGTATTATGCTGACTTACTTTTCTCCGCAAGAATCGTTTAGAGAAAGTGCCTTCGCCAAGCACAGTATCGTCTCCGGATATCGGACTCTGTTCGTTTGCAGAAGAGACACCGGAGATTGATTTAGACTGGGTATCAGACTGTATTGTCCGTACGGAGACTTGCCGGGAGGGATTTTGGTTCTCATCATTTCGAAAGAAGATATCCTTTGTAGAGCTGCTGCGGGAAGAGAGAGAGATCACCGAGGGCACGCGGTCCTGCACATTCATCCGAGGTGCGGAGAAATTGGTAGGGCTACTCAGCGCTGCGATCCTACATCGCTGATTATGCGTTGTGTAGGCATGTCGGTTGAAGTGGCTCTCCGCCGGCCCAGGAACGATAGAAGATAGATATGTTGCCATGACGGTGAAGGCTGAAATCAAGCCAATAACGGTAACGAGATGGACCGAAAGATGACGATACACTTGATGTGACAGAAACACAGTACATGGAGGCTGGCTTGAGATGGGCTGCGGTTTGAAGCCCCAAGTAGTGGTAAGAAGCTAAAATGCAGTAAATGAAACACTTGAGAAGGAAAGGCGATGGAGATAGCACCTGTCGCCGGCGGGCGAAGAGACTTAGCAGAAGAAGCTGGCATTCTGCGTAGAGCAATAGCGATACTGTGCTGGGGCAGGCACTGAGGGCACATGGTTTAAAAAAATATTACTTTGGCACGAGCTAACAATTGTGAGACATCCCGACATGAAGGAGAAGTCTTAGACCGGAAGATCTCCTTAAGAAGAAGCAGCACTTCTACGCGACCTGGAGTGATGAAACTGTCTAGGAGAGATTCTTGGGTCACTTCCCTCAGAGGCGGAACTGATCCGCCCTGGTTTTTCCGCCCGTTCCTGGTCCCGCAGTTGGAAGGCAGATGGTTAGGTACCATTTGCATTCCAGCCTGAGATGTCTATCAGGTTCCCTATAACAATTGTCAGAATTCAGGATGGGATTGCCAATGGACAATATTCACACTCCCACTGTACCATCCGGACCGACCTCGCGCCCGCAGGCTGAGGATTCTCGCCTCTCAGGGCGATCTTTGACTGACCTGATCTCCCTCAAGGATGAACTCGAAGCCGGGCTTAAAGCACTAGGAAGTGTATTAGACTCCCATCATGTCAATATGAATACCTCTCTAACGACATTTGATGGCTACCCTCGGGATGATATCGATGTTGCTCAAAGTAAAGCCTCCACTTCCTTGGGACAACCCCAGAAAATAACGAATTGCAGTTAGAACGACACGAACTCGTATCATCCGCCTAAAGAATGATTATAAAGAAGTGATGAAACATATAGAGCTTGGCCTGCACGAGCATCACGCCTCACTACGTCGTCAGGACCCAACCGATCCCTCCAACTCTAACCATGCCAACAATGAGGAACATGAACAAAGAGACCGACTGGTGGCTGAGAGATCTTTTGCCAAGGTCAATAGCGTCGCGGATGCGAGCCCAGCGGCTCTAGCAGGCCTTCGAACAGGCGATGATGTCCTTAGATTCGGAGAAGCCGACTGGACGAATCATGATAATCTCAGGAAGATCGCTCAAATCGTCCAGCAGAACGAAGGGGTCAGTAGCACCCACGAACGATAGCTTGAAATCTTACTAATGAGCATAGAACTCCATTCCGGTCAAAGTCTTACGGTTAGATGCACGAGATCACACCTCGCGGGAGCTACGACTACAACTCCGGCCGCGGCGGGGCTGGGGTGGCCGAGGTTTACTAGGCTGCCATCTACTTCCAATATGAAGAATACCCCTACAGCGAACTTTCTCGAATGAAAATCAGACAAATGTGCTGGAAGGGTGGCTCAACTTCGGTCTCTTTAGGGTCCCCAGCGGCGCATCCGAGGAGCTGTGTAGGTGGGAGGGAATAGGGGCTGGGACGAGATTATCATTGATAAGCGTGTTCAGGAATGCTTTCGAAGTAGACAACACGTAACTCGTGTCGAGGACGGAGATCTCTATCCACGGAAAGAATTTTGCAGCAGGAGTAAAGTTTGCCCCAATAGCCGTTTGGTGGCTTTGGGTGCAAAGATGAAGTAGTTTGTGCCACAAGGCGATGAAGATTTCTAAACAGATATCGCCGCGCATGGCGATAATTGATGAATTAACCTACGGTCAATAGTATATCAGAGAAATGATTCTCACGTGTTAAATAGAAGGGTTATGGCGTTGTCGTAGATGCCGCTCACTCCCTCGGACACGTGACTTGCTTGGCAATATTTTCTTCGACTTCCCGGTTGCATGGGGTGATAAGTTACCGCCTTGCGCCCAACCTCCAAATCCCCATCGCCTCCAACCCACTGGCATTTGACACCACAAGATTTTTTCCTTTGTGTCAAAAGCTTGCCATCAAAGTCTTTCGTCCTCTGCGTCATCATTGCGAGGTTCGTCGTTGCGCGTGAATCGAATATTTTTAACATGCTCTAATCAACAACAGCTTCTCCTAGGCCACAGTCATGGCTGAAAATGCGCCTCCAACCTTCAAGCTCGTGCTTGTGGGCGATGGTGGTACCGGCAAGGTCCGTGATATTCCTTTACTCTTTCTAGAAATGCGCCGCGCCAATCTTCAACAATTAGCTGCTCAGCTCGGGTTTGTCTAAGATGCTGTGTTCTGAGCTCTTAATGTTGTTTTACCGTGAAAGAGTCGCGACTAACGTTTTGAGTACAGACGACCTTCGTCAAGCGGCATCTTACCGGTGAGTTCGAGAAGAAGTACATCGCAACTCTTGGTGTGGAGGTCCACCCGCTTGGCTTCACTACGGTCGGTCCTCACAATGCCATTCAAAGAAAGTACCCCGGGCTAAAACTTGTTGTAGAACCTGGGACAAATCCAATTTGACGTTTGGGACACTGCTGGTCAAGAGAAGTTCGGTGGTCTGAGGGATGGCTATTATATCAATGGCCAGTGCGGCATAATCATGTTCGATGTGACTTCTCGAATCACTTACAAGAACGTACCAAACTGGCACAGTATGCGTCTCCTCTACTCCTCATTCCTCCTGCCAAAAACTAACCCGTTCAGGGGATCTTGTCCGTGTGTGCGAAAATATTCCCATTGTCCTCTGTGGCAACAAGGTGGACGTTAAGGAGCGGAAGGTGAAGGCAAAGACCATCACTTTCCACCGAAAGAAGAACTTGCAATATTATGATATCTCGGCGAAATCCAATTATAACTTCGAGAAGCCATTCCTTTGGCTAGCCAGGAAGCTAGTTGGCAACCAGACTCTGGTTCGTGATTCTTTGTTGTTATTTTGGGTTCCAACGGCTAACTCCACGTTTTTACCTAGGAATTCGTTGCGGCACCGGCACTTGCTCCTCCCGAAGTTCAAGTCAACGAACAGTTACTTCAACAGTACCAGAAGGAAATGGCAGATGCTGCACAAATGCCCCTCCCTGACGAAGAAGACCCTGATTTGTAGGTTGGAAAAGAACGGGCATATGATGGAAACCAACTGCTTGGAACTAGAGAATGGAGGCATTGCGACTGGCTCGATGGAAAGGTGGCCTCGAGCACAATGTTGCAGGCAGACTGCAAAGGTTGTATCTCACCTTATCGACGACCTAGATAGACCGTAGCATAGCGCTCCTTCGGGAGCAAGTGACTTAGGATCAGCCCGGAATTAATAAATCCAGATGGGCTGAAATTTCCTACTTTACTACCCTCGATGTTTTGACTCGTGCGCATATTGAAATGATGTACTAACATCCTGTTACATTAGTAAATGTCTATAATTGTGGTTAGGATGTTGTCAAAACGACGAATCTTGACGGGTCTCGGGTTAAAGGGATGGCGGTGTGGTCCTTGCCATCGTTCAAGGTGTGGACGAAAGCGAACCCGGGAGATGAGGAATGGGTACTTGCTTATCCGCATCCTGATCTTCTATCTAGGTTTAAGAGGCATCAAGTATACTTAGAAAGCTGCCAAAGCGCAGTCTGAAAAGATCATTTAGCCGCTACATCAGGTCACAACTCGCGCGTCCCGTCAGCAGGCATTGGCGAATTGACAGCCACTTGTACCGATCCTTCAACGCGAGCGGGGAACAGGCATAACACTGGCCTCGGTTCATCGACCGTGCATCTCAACGTTCCTTCTCGAAGCTCCCGATAGAAGACTAAGAACCTCTAAGATTACGAACCTTTTGCTCTACACGGAAGACGCCAGTCCCAGTCATGCCGGGCCGAACCCCCCGAAGAGGAATTTGTCTCTCGTGTGGCGCACCGAGATGGGCGTCAAATGCATTGGATGGCGTCACCCCCTCCAGCATCTGTGATCCTCTTTGAGAGTCGATCTCCTCCTTTATGCAGTATAAGTGCGAGTCTTCCGGGTTTCTTTACCCCTCTTCCTCTGGTTGCCATTTGTTGCTCTCGAATTCTCAGACATCGTTCTGCCTGCCCACGCTGCTTGTAGGATCTCGATTTCTTTCTCAAATCTATCATGGCGTCTTCCAATTCAACGCCAGTCTCCTTTGAGGAGTTCAATAACGTTGTTAATGGCAAGCCTCGGAGCTCCAAATCCAAATACAATGGTGTCGACCCAACGACCATGAAAGACCTTTGGGACGTCCCAGTGGCCACCAAGGAAGATATCGACGACGCTGTAGCCGCAGCAAACAAGGTTTTCCCTTCGTGGTCGAAGACGACTTGGGAAGACCGAGTCCGCATGCTTGGTAAATTCAGAGATTCGCTCCTGACCTACGATAAGGAACTTCAGAAGCTCCTAATGAGGGAAACGGGCAAACCCGCCTTCTTGACAAGCATGGAGGTCTCTGGAATGACTCAATTTTTCGATTGGCACATGAGTTTGAAGCCTCTCGTGGAGGTATTTGAAGACGACGACAAAGTCATTACTACTCGTTACGCGCCGCTTGGCGTTGTTGCTGCGATATGCCCATGGAACTTTCCCATTACTCTGTCTCTTGGAAAGATCATACCCGCTGTTCTGACGGGTAATTGCATCATTGTCAAACCCTCTCCATTTACGCCGTACACCTCGCTGAAGGTCGTCGAAATTGCTCAACAAATCTTCCCCGCCGGCGTAGTGCAGGCCCTTGGCGGTGATGATACTCTTGGTCCAGCGCTTGTCGCTCATCCCCACATCCACAAGATCTCCTTTACTGGCTCCGTTGCAACCGGAAAAAGGGTCATGCAGGGGGCTGCTCCGACTTTGAAGCGAGTTACCTTAGAGCTGTAAGTGATTTGGTCTATTCTTGTTATGATTCGCCCCTAATGCTAATTTGTCATATAGAGGGGGCAACGACCCTACCATTGTTCTCCCAGATGTCGATATTGCCACTGTTGCTCCTCAGGTAGCTCTGGGTTGCTTTGGCAATTCCGGTCAAATCTGTGTTGCTGTCAAACGAGTCTATGTTCACGAGTCGATCTACGAGCCTTTTGTCAAAGCGATGGTAGAATTTACGAAGACGCTCAAGGTCGGCGACCCGAATGAAGAGGACGGTGTCATGCTTGGCCCGATTCAGAACAAGATGCAATATGACAAGGTGAAAGGTTTCTTTGAGGATAGCAAGAAAAACGGATACAAGTTTGCTGTTGGCCCTTCAGATGTAGCAACCTCGAAAGGTTTCTTCGTGCAGCCTACCATCATCGACAACCCTCCAAACGACTCACGCATCATCAGCGAGGAACCGTTTGGTAAGTCTGAAAACCTTCTTTGCCCAATAGCCCTCCGTCTACTTTTCATTTCGGCTAATTGTTGCGAATCAGGTCCAATCGTTCCTTGCCAACCGTACAGTGATCTTGACGAAGTCATTGCCAGAGCCAATGACACAAATACAGGGCTCGGTGCATGTGTCTGGGGCTCTAATGTTACCAAAGCGGAAGAAGTGGCCATGCAGCTCCAGGCTGGCAGTGTTTTTGTCAATTCTTACGAGAAGCCGTCTCCTCAGGCTATCTTTGGAGGCATGAAGGAGAGTGGCATCGGCGGCGAGTGGGGAACTAAGGGATACCTTGCATACTGCAACCCACACGTGATGTACACGTACAAGACTGTCAAGGCAGGCACCAAGGCACAAGGTCCTTGAGCGAGCAAGCCCCTGACTTTTGGATAGGCAAACCGGAAGGCTAGGCGGCGCGGTCAGATTGGATCACCGGACGGCAGGTCGCATCTATAGACAGGATATATGTGGCAGGTCACAAAACTTTTTCTATAATTCACATGGCTTGGTTGTCCAAGTGTTCGCTGGCTGATATCTCATTTCCAATCGTCCATCCATCGAATTGCGAACGTTGAACTAGAACCCATAGCATGATTACAATGGCCAGACGCCAGAGCTCAAACGACATTAGCATTACCCAATTCGTTCCAGACAGGCTCAACTTGATCCTGCTCGTTCGAGCGATATGCAGGGAGTACCACGCCGTAATCTAGATATGAATAATTTCCGTTTCCGTTTTAAGAACTGAGTTACTCATGGTCTAGCCTGGGCTATTGTAAGAGGGTCAGCTGGGTGCAAGAAGCTAATAGGTCAGTAGTACTGGATTGTAGACTAGAGAACTCTATGGGATATAGACGCGTCCACGCAGATATACAAGGACATGCCAAGCCAGAGGGCTAAGCCCTATCACGTGATCCACACCGTGACATGTCGCGACACCAAGGATATTGGCGTTTGGTCGTATTGCTTGATTAACCTTTATCATATATACTTGAACAGCAGCAAAAATTAGATCCTGATCTCGTCCAGCTTCATGGATCTAAGCCCATCGAGTGAGCAAATTTGATACCAGTACCGGTTCTTCGGAAATTTGCACCGCATGATCTTGATATCGCAATAAGTACCGCAAGTATAGAGGAAATACAAATTTGCGTCCGCACCAGCAACAGACCCCTAAAGAAAGCTTTGAGCCTTAATCCCGCGTCTGTTCCGAGGTTCAGTCGAGCGAAAAAGACGTCTGTAACGTCCTCGCTTGCATCGCCATTGATGCGGTCTGCTATTTTGCGCTTGTTATGGACGATCGTATGTATAGCACAAAGCCTCCGTGTCGGCTCGCATTAATTTTGAAACCTGAATTCCTGGTCCTAATATGTCCATGTCAAGTCTGTCGTTCAACGTTCCCTCAGCCTCTGACCCATCCCCTACAGGGCCACGGTACTCCTGGAACCTTCTCTTCTCGTCTCTCTGCTGCCACATCCACCACAAGCGATCAACTTGAGTATGGTGAAGGTAAAATACTGGATCTGCATTCCAAGTCTAGTTAGGCGTTCGTGGCGCAATTGACAACGACTTTCACATATTGTAACGGAGCACGTACCATTAGGTGCTGTGACCTTAAAAAAGTCACCCCTGACGCAAATTGGAATTGCAAGGTGAGGTCCGTCTTCGAGCGCTAACAAGAATGTATAGTAATCAATTTTATCCAAAATTTTCTCAACATTTTCCAGATTTGTCCTGGATCGTCCAAAATGGTCCAGTAGCTCACCTCCGAGGAAATCGCGCGAAAGGCAATGAGGATAGTATACGCCATCATAGTGGCTAACTTCGAAGTTCGCAAAAGGTCCGTTAGTAACACAATGACCATTTCCGACAACAATCTCCTCCGATACATTTCCGTTTCCCCCGAAACCGTCATGCTCATGCCAGACAGGAGCTTCCCTTAAGTCTCCTGAATCCAGCGTCCAATCCCAGTATCTACGTAGACACTCAGTTTAATACGCCAAGCACGCTTTAAGGAAGAACCTACGGGAGCGTTCCGTGGTATTGACATTGCGTTCTCAGTGATTTCTCGTATAAGTGGATGAAGTATCTGTGCCATGGTAGGAAGGGAGCTGCTCCATGGGCTTTGATTTCATTTCAGCTTTTGACAAGTGCTATCAACTTCTCCAGAGCCCTACTTACAATAATTGCCGATCTTGCTGTGGACCCAGGAGAAATCATCGTGGAACGTCCCATTCGGCATTAGTCTGGAAGGCGCATTACCCAGGCATTTCACGGCTCGAATATAATCCTGTCTTTCTCTTTGGCTTAAGATTCGCCATTCTCGCCGTACCGCTGGACTCTTGCAGAGTGGTAAACCACCATGGATAACGGGGGTCGGAGGCAGTATAAAGATGTATAAAACCAAGACCAGTAACAAGCCAAGAGTCAGCATATATGTCCAGCAAGGTAGCCGAGCTGCTCGCCACAAAAAATGATCATCAGCGACTTCGTCTTCCCACGACCTGCTATGAATCTGTTCCTTGCCATTACTTGGATCTTGAACATCATCGTCATGAGGCAGAGGATCATACGAAGCTTGCATAGTCGTAGACCAAATTTCGTTGGAAATTTAATGGAAGAGACTCTGTTTTTGGAATTGAAGTGCGAGATTCATGCGCTCCTAATGACCTTCAATACAAGACCCTGACGGGAAATAAAGAAGGCTCAGATACCAGTCTGCCAGGATCCGCAGTCCTCACAGCACAACCCAGAAGCTTGACATCAGGCGGAACTTACCCACGTAGTTGTTCCCACAACTTACACTAAAGCATGACTTTGAGCAAGCAGGGGTTTTGGTACCTAAACAAATGCAGGATGCTAACCCCACTTATTCACCGCTCATTTCTCTTTGACCCTAGCTATTATTTCTTGCCAACTTATTCTCAGATCCACCTAATTCTTCTCTGTTGTTCATTCTGCTGAGCTTATAAATTATCAAGTCAAAGGTCCAATACACCGTCCCTTGGGCGGAAGCACTTCCTAAAATGTTGCCGACCTCAGAGATTTCGAAGCACTCGAGTAGAACCTCAGGTCGTTGCGCGCCCATAATTATTTTACTCCTTATTTGCACCAACATTGTTTCACTTTACTACTGGACTTGTGCGGGTCATGAAGTTGAAGGACTCCCAGACGCATTTGGTGGGCTTATCATCTCTACCTCCTCATCATCATATGGCTCATGCTGTTCATTTCAGCTCAAGTTGAGACTTTGAAAACTCAGTGGAAGCGATTTTGGTGGAACACTCCCTACAGTCCGGCAAACCGTTCCGACGCTGACGATCTCTGGGACGCCATTTTACCTTCACACGGATTTATCTCGGTAGATCGACGATGGGCGGCGCAAAGAAATTGGCCCATATCGACGTACCTGCCATCAGACAAGTCTAAAGGTGTCTATCTGCTGGAAGCCTACCACCATCTTCATTGTCTGGTATAGTCACCAACCTACAACAGCCTCCAGGGTCAGGCGACTCGTTCCACTAACGAGTGCTAGCGAATCATCCGCAAGACCTTTTGGGAATCTGTGGACAGACAGCCCTTCACATATCATCCGGGGGGTCATGTCGATCATTGCTTCGATACTCTGCGGCAGGTGAGTTAAATTGTCCTTGCTCATTCATATATTGGTTGATCTTAACTAAAAACGATCAGTCCGTTCAGTGTAACGCCGATAATACGCCCCTGTTCACTTTTGGCGACAATACGGCCGGGGACGGACAACTGCATAAATGCAAGGATTGGTACGAGCTGAAGAACTTTGCAACGCAACATACCGCTTGTTACCGAGACAGCGTGGAGCCAATCCCGTTCGGAGCCCATTTCGGTTATTGCGATGACGGGTACGATGGCTTGGAGGCCGGGGCTATTTGAACAAATCGTCACAGGAGTCAGCAGAAGCAAACGCGGCGTGCGCTTAATTAGATTGGTTGGTCTTGCTGCCGAGATAGTGTGATCAGAACAACTTGATGCGTGCTAGTGTTCCGGATTTCAAGATCCTGAGGATTATTACATCGATCCCGGAGTCTCTACTCAGCCTATATCTATACATATGTAACAGGGAGATTGGATGCAAGGTCAAACGCGTCGAAAATCGTCCGGACTTCCGAATATTGATTGCCGACCACATTACTCATGGGTGATGACCACCCTCGTTCAAAGGCTCTATGTCGCATATGGCCCAGAGTCTCTGAACAGCGTCCGGCATTTAAGGATTACGTTATGTTTCGTCAAGTGTACCTTTGACATGCGTGTCACGCACAATGTGAGCAGGCTACCAAGCGAACAATTGCATTCAAGTGAGCAGGGTAAATGTTGCATCGACGATGACATTGCGCTCTGGTGTTATATAAGAGGGCCAGGGCTACTCGGTAGTCATCGCCGCTCAGTCTGAACAAGCCCCTTCTTCGCCTGCTTTCCGCACCCGAAAGACGAGCCATAACCAGAGAAAGACAAACCGTTGATCCTTTTAAAAGAGTCGCATCCGCAAAAGTTTGTTGAAGAATGCACTTTTCACGGATTTTCACAATGCTACTGGTTCTCGGCCTTTCAGCCTTAGTCACATCTGCTCCGTTAGATATGGCTCACCTTGGCGAAAGATCTGGTAAATACCTATCAAGTGCTTTTCGTTCTCATTCAGCGTCCTAACTGTATATTTCGTCACACTTAGGGAGCCCGGATGACGTCAACTTCGAAGAATTTGGCGATGGATATTGAAGGTGGAGGCTTCAAAGGAAAGATTGAGAGCCCACGTGATCACTAAAATTTAGCTGCCGCCAAAGAGGTTTGGACAATCATTTGCAATTGAATGGAGCTTCGCAGAGGCTTAGGCACATGTAACATTTGTGGGATGTCAGGGGCCAGCTCTACAGGACAATATCAAACAATGAACAGAATTCAGATGACTCCCATGGCTTCAATCGATGTTGTCATATTGCACAGACTGTGCACGCAGCTGGTAGGCTGCGGTGTTGTGATGCGTACATACCCACACGTGCACCCTCGCCAAGTGATGTAATTATTACACACAAACAATTGCGGCCCCATATCGCCAGAAGACACGGTGTCGGCCCCCAAAAAGGCGCCATTTCTCCTAAGCTATGCTGTATAACGTCGCGTAAATGTTATGTGATGTGATTTATATTCTCGTGTTACGGAGCACTGCAGTTGCACATAGTTTCCTTTCCTGCTAAGGATGTCATGACCATATGCGCTCCCCATTCTTTCATTACGGTCGTCATTGATTTAATTTTCCCGTCATTGTCGATCAGAGCACAAAATTCAAGCGAAACGCATGGAATAACCGAAGCATACTCAACTTTTGCAGGGGCTGCACAGGTTAAAAAGTTCGTAGAAAATGTCTACAATCGCAAGTAGGGTTCTGTAGGTAACGCGGATGAGGCTGACTTTGGATCCCTCGTTGAGAAGGCCACATTGCAGAAGCATAGTATACTACTCTAAATTACAGCTTTTCCGAACGATTTCACATGGCTAGGCGTGGATGACCAGGCCATTGTCTACAAGGTACAAGGGAGAGAGCACGTCGTTGTGAAAGGGATGATCTTAACCTGGGTGCGCTGAATACTTGCATACGATTCCGAAGTTCTTTCGTTGATGATCTCTGCTAATCATGTTCAGCCCTTGAGATCTTCCACAAAATTTCATTCTACGAAGTTACACCATTCCTCCTCTCGATATTTTCGGCAAAACTTAAAGCTACAGAACGCTCAGCCTTGTCAGCAATATCCTCTTTAGGCAGCCCTTCGGTTATGGGCCGGAGAGATCCTGGTACAGATCGGGGCAGCAACGTTCCAATCTAACCTTTAGCCTGCCTTATGCACGTAGTCGACTGAAAGACAAATCCGTGTAGGACGAGGAATACCGCTCATCTCGTCAGTAATGTTTTAGACCATGTTCATCATGTCGGACTGACTGGACCGACAAGGTAGATCAAGCTTCAATAGTGGCAACGTAAGGCATTGTCGCAAACACTGATAGTGTTTATTAGGACGTGATTGGCAAAGCAGTATTACTGATGTCTGAGTGTGGAGATCACGTAAGCATGTTGCATATTATCTAAACAATTTGAAGGCCATGTGTCTGTTACGACAGCTTTGGTCAAATGAGGGTTCAGTTGTGCATCTGCACCTGCATCCTGGATTTTAGCCAACAGGGGCTCATGCCGGCTTCTTGTGTGCACGTTCCATGTGAACGATTGCCGACAGCCGTCTTTCTGGTTCCCACTATCTTGTTTAGTGTGGCTTTTGAGACCAGATCAGCGACCCGATATCTGGTTTGGAGTCTACTGCTTGCTTTAACAACGAATGCCCACAGCAGATGAGGGACAGTATCCAAGCTTATTCTAGCGTGCCGGGTATGCAAGGTCTCTGGATGGGAGGGACTGAACGCAAGTTTCGTCGTTTGCCCAAATAATTGGAGACTGCATGCTGGTAACGTGAAAGCGAAATGCATCGAGGGATTGCCGAGTCTCATGGCTCCGAGACCACCCTAGATATTGCGAGGATGCTATCCAGCTCCTCTGGTGGTGTCCTGCCCATGCCGCATTCTGTTGCCACCCCAAAACCGCCCTTGTAGATTGATTGGGCCACATAGATCTTCTGCCGCGTCCCTTTCTCATCATTTGCGTGGACTAGTCCTAGGTACAAGCGAGCGCCCTTCAAGTTGAGTGCCTTGAGAGGCTCAAAATATGCCGGGTCATTCCTATCTCGCGGTACTGGCATGTGGATCCACTCAATCCTGTGCCTGTCACCTAAGGTTAGAATAATCTCATTGGCCAATTTGACAAGCAGGCTCAAATCGGCAGGCTCCAAGAAGTGCTTATGCCTAAGATCGCCATAGCATAAATGGAAGGCCAAAGGAATAACAGGAGGTATGTTGCAGCATAAATGCGAGAGGCGATCGAGGATGCCCTGTGTAACAGGAGAGAAGTAGGCCTGGAAACGCTCATTAAGCGGAGTTCCTCTCTCATGTTCCAAGGCAAGCACATCAAAGCAGAGATCCCACTGGATGATTAGGTCGTCAGCAGGAATGTTGCTTGCAATGCACTGGAGAGCCTCATAATAGCGCTGCTCGTACAGAGGTTCCAGCTCGTTTCGGAATTCGGGACGTATAAGGCCTATCAGAGAGTTGAATGGAGTGGGGAGAGATATCTGGAATCGAATATCTTTTGGAACAATATCATTCGCTCGGAGTTGTACAAATTTGGCGTATGAAGCTATCGCTACCTCGTCGTACTTGATAGGTTTGATAGACTCGAGTGTGTTGTAATGAGGCTTGCTATCTCCGGCTGGCTGGGTGCCGCCTAGCTCATAGCGGATGGTATCTGAGGGGAAATTGCGTAACTGCCAACCTATGAAGTTGTAACGCTCACCGGTCTCCCCATCTGGTACTGCTCGAAGGCGGCCGGGGAGTGCAGCACATACTTTCGTCAAAACTTCTTCAGTTGTGGTGAGAGGAACGCTTCCGACCAATAATACACTGGAAGATGGTTGGATTTCTGCCATTGTATCCGCATTAAGCAATTTGATAGTTGGAGATCCAGAATTGTTTGAATATCGTGTATGAACTTTGAAAACAGCGAAGGTGATGGAAGAGAGAGTCTCTTATTAGATTTGGTCGCGTGCAGGATAGTGCAGCAAGTTTGGCAGACCATGTCCACATAAAGCTAAGCCATGCTACTTTCATGCCTTTCGTGTCGCTGATGTGATTGTGGGACAGTTGCAGGACCGAGTCGCTGTTATTGGAAAGATCATCTTCTACTGTGCCCAAATCAGCTCATTGTCGGGGTCTGATGAAGCTTGGGGTTGCACAATATACCTGAGCGTAGCTCACACTAGGCAGCCAACACCAGGCCAATCCAGGCTATGAGACTGTATGTGTCTTGACCAAGAATCATGTGAAGGCCATGAGGACCCTACGTCTATTCCTAGCGGCTAGGAAGTGCTGACTAGGCCTCAAGTCAATCGGGCTCTGAATCCATGGTGTGCGACTGTCTTTTCCTTCTGTCTTTTCCTTCTCATGCCATTCTCACGCTTGAAAATTTGATCATCTGTACTGCCTGTCATTTTTTGAGGTTGAAAAAAGTTGCTGGTATATATACAGAGCTATGATTCCACCTACGCCTCAGCAGATTCGTTACTACAGAGAACATGCGGGCGATAGTCGTCAGTCACAGATCATTGCTGCTAATACATGTGGCATGGCAATAGCATACCCAGCAGTGATTCTGAGGATCTTTGCGAGGCGTGTATCGAAAGCAGGACTTGGATTGGATGACATCCTCATCGTTCTAGCTTTGGTACGTGAAGTATCTCTTGCACATGCCGTGACATGGAGTATCCGATTTGAATATACTGACGACAAAGCATAGATTCTCGTGACAGGGTATAACATAGCGGGCCTTATCGGGGTGCATTTCGGCGAAGGAAAGCATATAATCTTTGTGGAGAACCCGCGGGGTTTCGTTCAGGTAGTTCAAACAAGTTTGAGTCCTTTAAAGCTCTACGTTTTGCTGATTCTTCATTCGTTAGCAATATGTTGCCGCAATTGTGATGTACTCAGTTGCCGTTGTCCTTACAAAAATGTCGATTCTTTGCTTTTATTGTCGAATTTTTCCGTCAAGAGGCTTAAGAGTCATTTGCTGGGCGATAAATGCGGTCGTGATTGCCTACAATGTTGCCGTGATCCTCGTGACTGCTCTTGAGTGCATACCGCTCTCATCCATGTGGACTATGAAGCCGGGGAAATGCATTGATACCAGAGTTCCCTTCCTGACATTGGCGTGAGATCGTTATAATTCAATTTCAAGAGATTGACCGTCACTAACCGATGGCTACAGTATCGTTAATGTAATTACAGATGTCACCATTTTGACTCTACCACTACGTTTCATTTGGTCGTTGCAAATGCGAACCACACGGAAGATACAACTTTGTGGTATTTTCCTTCTTGGTAGCGTGTAAGTCATAGCTGGCAGGAGAATCTAAGAGGTTTACACGCTAATTATTTTACCGAAAAGGGTATGCGTTTTTGGTGTCGTACGAGCTGTGATGATAGGAACAATGGCTCCAACAGATCCGAGCTGTAGGTTCTTCCACTTATCTTTAAGTTGTCCTGGCTCTGTTTTCTTTATAATTTCGTCTGCTAACACTCTTATATCCTTGGAAAGATACTCAAGTCTATTCTGGAATCTGGTCTTTTACTGAAATCTCTGTTGGTGTCGTTGCAGCCTGTCTTCCCACCTTAGGTATCTTCTTTTCAAGGGGCAAGATTACGTCTATTACATCATCAGCAAGGAAACTATTCAGCACCGTCTGGACCCATAGCAGCGAGTTCAGCTGGTTAAAAAGTCAGAATAGGAGCCGAGGGCCCTCATCCAAATGGGTACCTGACCGCTGGGGTTCGACTTCATTCAGCGCAAGCCATATCAACCGAAAAAGCGACGAGGATACGTCACCGATGCCGTCACTAGAAGTTGAAAACAACGATGGAGGGATCATTGAGCTTCCAAACCTTGCTAAGCCGAGGGAGATCTATTTGAAAAGGAGCTTTGAAACAGTGTACACCAACAGCGGAGCTCAAAACGCGTCTGTAGCAGTTGATCATCAGCTTTGCCCTTGATTCAATGTCGAGATAGAAGACATCTGTTAGGCGCTATTCTTTGGCGATGAGCATCACCCACTCCTTCAGCCTTGATCGAATGTTGGAAAGAGTATGTCACCTATCAAAACCGCGGATTTCTGACGGTTCGTTGGAATTGCCCAAGTATTTTGAGTCGTTTAGTGCACAGGTAAAAATGATCTTATCAGGGTCTCGATTTCGGTATGCTACGCTTGAGGTTATTCTAAAGGAGATAATGAGCAAGGAAAGTACCATATCCTAGAATGAAAAGATCAAGTTCACATGCCGCTTACCAGAATGCAGCATGATGCACGACAAGTGAATGTTGGGCGACTGCAAACAATCCGAGTCTTTCAGCTTGTCTCCAATACGTCTTGAGCGTGTTGTCTTCAGCCACAATCGTTGGCATGTTTAAAAGTCAAGAACATATAATAGATTTCACTGTCTTCCATTCCCAGGCTTTAAACCTGCTTCAGTCTTAGCGCTACCGGCCCGTAACACATGCTCACAAGATTTGAAGCATCTACAATAAGCGTTACGACGAATAGAAACTTCCATTAACACAAACACGATCCTGACTCATCCCATCATGGTCTCTTGCAGCAGATATTTTGAGCCTAGAGGCTAAGGCAGCTGCATACACACTAGAAGGTTAGCCTGCAAACAAGGATGGAAGTACTCTACCATGTTAATTGATTACCCTCACCGTGCCGCATCCCGGAGCACGTATTAAGCCGCCATACCTCGCTTTTTGAGTAAAGATGCCACAATAGCTCCATTTTGGGTAACAGCCCCCGAGTATGGAGCTCAAAACGAGCTCAGAACGCCGTGTTCTCCAGAATTCCGCCCCCTCTCCGTTTTGCTTGAAAAGAGACAGATGTGTCGCTGGCAGCCCACCCTCCTTCGCGTCTGCATCCTTGCCGGTCAAACCATGGTTGTCTTGCAGTGTATTCTATTGCACAGGATCCTATGCATTAACTCGCTCAGATCCCTGTTCAGTCTCCAGCTTCTCTTCGGTTGATTCTCGCCTTTGAAACTTCTCGCGTTGGCCTTATGCATTGAAATTCCCGCCACCTCAGCTGCTCATCCCGTCAACAATGGGAAGAAGTTCCTTATTCTATTGGTCGCGAAGCTGATTGATCGACCACTCTATGCCATGCATTCTGCCTTTACAACTCTCTTCTGCCCGGCTTTCCGTCTGAAGTATACTACCCCCTATCTTTATCATCGACCCACATTGCTGAATCACAGCTGGGGTTAGAGGCGCAGTCTTATCGTGCCTCTACGAATTTTCCCTGTCTCATATATGATTTTGCATGACATCAAAGTTCAGGCTGAAGTCCCTCGCCTACCTCGCTTACTTTCCGAGCTGAAAAGATGCGGGCATGGAAGACTCTCATGAGCTGAGCTTAAATCAGGTATAATGCCGAAGAAGGTGTAATGCTTCGCACTACCTCAACGTCTTGAAGGGCATACGGGCATTGGATGGAGATTGAAGCAGGATAGACTAGAATGGTTCTCGAGGTGGAGGTAGCTTAAAAGTATGTAGCGCTTAAAGAGGCATCGTTTTAGCGTGGTACATAGAGGAAGGGATCATGTTAGACTTAAATAATCCAGGGGAACCTCATTCATTCATCCAGGGCGTGATAATTTCTCCAGAGGACGCCTTACCCATATGAAGTCTATGAAATCCATGTGGCCTCAATAATTGATAAGGCGGAACCTGTTGGAGTCCATGCCTTGATGTTGCAAAACCTTTTATCTGCTTCTCGGAATAGACGTTCCCAGTCGCCCTCTTCCCGTTCGCCGGAATTGAAGAGCGTCAGCATGGTCAGATCATAGAATCTGCGATGGTTAACTGCGTTCGGTTCATGTGGCTAGGATTCGCGACAAAGGCTTGGAGTAAGAGAATGAGGCATCTTACCGAATATTCTTCTCAGTTTCGAGAGGCAGTGATCCCGGGGCGGGCATTAGCTGCTCATTTATAACGATCTTTGCTCCATATTTCAGAACAGGAATTAGGTTTCGTAGGATGCTGACAACGTAGTTATCAGGCCAGTTATGAAAGATCCAACGGAAGAGATACACATCTCCTTCCATCGTTTGAGGATTTAGAAAGTCGTGTGCCTTAAATTGGATGCGGCCGTTTAGACTCTTCGGAATCAAATGACCGTCTTGCACCTCTTCGACAACCTCCGGAAGATCTTGGACAACGAACTTCAGATTGGAGTGGACATCTGCGATAGCGATACTAGTATGGCCTTTGGAGCCTCCGATGTCGATAACGGTGCTTTCCTCGGGTAGTGAGGACCATGGGTAACCTGAAACGAGCGATGAAATCGATTCTCCGGTAGTAGATGCAAAACTCTTCACCGCGCTTGCAAAACGCCTGCCCAGCGTGGGGTGTGTTTTGTAATGTTCCCACATTGTTTGGCCTGGACAGTGAGCAAGAGCGTATCCCTAGGCTTACATTTTAGAGACTTGTAACGATGTAGTGTTTTGAGTTCTCACCGTTTGATTTGATTCTCCACCATTGTGCTTTTGCAACGCTTCGCAGGTCTGTAGAAGGACTTTAGCTAAAATGCCAAGGGAAAGCTTACTTTGCATACCCGCGCATAAGCAGGCACCATTTCTTCGAACATCATGCCGAAAGCATCTAGCGCTGGTGCATCATCTATTAAGAGCCGAGAAGCAGCTGAGTGTGCGATAAAGCCTGGCCGAGGTTCTCGAAAAATTCGATGCCAGACGATCCCATATCGTAGAATTCGACGGAGGTTCGGCTCGCTCATGTTAACTTGAGAAGCCAATTGACTGAAAGAGATCTCGCCATCGATGGGTACATTTTTCGGGATGTTCCATCGATATATAGCTTCTAGGCTGGTGGCGTTCATCTTTGTCAATGCGATGTATCAGCGATGGACAGAGCTGAAGGCATGCCGCTGAGCCTACCGAGGGCCGTAAACACGCAAGAGATCCTTGAAGCAAGTCTTGAAGCTCCATCGATGCCCCAATCGCGGCTATACGGGCATCCTCGATGTCTTTTGGGCCCATTACCATGTTAGACAGGCCTGTGGGCAGGAAAGATGGCTGAGGCAAGTTGTTTGAAAGGAGGTAATGTTCGACCTTAGCTGTATTCTCGCTGATTTGAGCTGCGAGCTCCGTAATAGAAGAACTCTGGGTCATAGCGTCTTAGCATCTATTCAACAGGGACTTGAAGTGCCAAGGTATGTGTATTTAGAAATGAAAATTCAAAGGCACAAGAGTAGCAAGAAGTGAGAATCTACAAAGTGAATAATTGCCAAGAGGCTATGGCTTCAGCTGGAGCTTGTCAGCGGCATGAGTAATAACAGGTACTTAAAAGGCAAAAGAAATACATATGACAATGGACACCGGTCTTTGTACAACATCGTAGGGCCTGCACCGAAGCCTGAACAGGGCCGCATAAGAGAAGTCACAGGTCTGCATGGCCCTAGTCCGCGCATGGATGTCGATCCTTCGGAGAGTTCCCTATCTGTGATGCAGAATCGATGTCCTCTGCTTGTCCAGGTTAGTTGCAACTTCCTACTGTCGCTGCGTGGAGTCTTAAGAGGTGAAGGTACCAGGAAAAACAATGTATCTTACTAGTATAAAGGAAATTCCCCCCACCTCGCACGGTCCTCCACCTCGCACACAAAATTTCAATTTACCCTACTATCTTCAAATTATTATAACTTCATCAAAATAAAGCCGATTAAGCTCGCTCTTGAAGCAATTGTATTAATTTTAAAGTCCAATTACACCCAGGTAGTTGTCAGACTGGAATCAGAGGCTTTCCATCTGCACCAAAACGGTAGCACCACAAAGTCGGAAACCAATAGGTTTCCAGACTATACAGTATAAGGGCTTTGTCCAGCATGACAACTCTCCCTTCTCCCTTAAGGACTCGTCCTCGAGGCCTGTAACCTGCTCGCAGCGACCCTCTGCACATCGCTGCAGCGCGCCCCCACAGCCAGCCTATAGCCAGCCCGTAGCCGCTGCTACTGAACGCGCCCGGGGCCGTTTGCGACGCCAAACCACAATGTTTACGCCTATTCCCGTGGATCTGGTTAATCCCTTCAGAGCGGATGTGCCTCAGGCGCCGTAGACCCTTCGCGTCCTTAACAACGTGCAGCCGCAACACGTAAAACCCTCCCTCTGTTCGATGCACACAGGCGGAATCGAACAGTAGGCACTCTAGTACACGCGGAATAACGTTTTATTGAGCCGCTTGCTCGCTCCCGCTGGGTAGTGGTTTCCGATAATGTCAGACTGGAATGCAGAGGCTTTCCATCTGCACCAAAACGGTAGCACCATGTGAGGAACAGCTGCAATAAGAATGAGATTAAATGGCCTCAAGCTATTATTGGCTATGTACAGCGTACATCAAGCTGAAGGAAAGAAAAGAAGATCTGTTGACGCGTCTATAGAGAACAAGTAAACAGATCGGCCGCGCCAAGCATCACGTGACCAGACACGTGACCATTCCTCATGTGAGGTCCTCACACACCACAGAGTTAGAAACCAATAGGTTTCCAGACTATACAGTATAAGCCCTTTGTCTAGCATGACAAATATATATTCAACCACGCACCTCGGGAGCTAAGTAGAAACGGCTAGTGTCCTAAACCCCCCCCCCCCGGTGCTGTGCACAGGGGATAGCAATGCAATTAATTAATAAACAATTAATCAAATGGGCCTATCCAGGCTTATTAAATGCGATTTTTGGCCACTATTTTATGACGCATTCATTAAAACTTTTTAAAAAAATGCTATTAAAAGTGTTATGCTGGACAAAGCCCTTATACTTAGACTGCGAAGAACCCGCGGATTACCCGCACCCGGACCACGTGGGTTCAACCCGCGGGGCATGCTGGGTCGGGATTTTTCGGGCCCGCAGGGTGTTGACAAATATTATAAAACCCTAACCCAGCCCGTGGGTAACCCTGTGGGTTGCCAAGACCTATATTTAGTATATAAATATACTAATTTTAGATATTTTAATATTTTTAAATAATTAAATATCATATATTTATATATTTAATATTATATATATAAAATATATATTAAAATATATATTTTTTATTAATAGATATATATAATATATATAATATATAAAGAGATATCAATTATTTTAACTAGCTCTTGGCAGCTTGGCGACCCACAGGGCTAACCCGACCCAACCTGTGGGTAAACCGCGGGTGGGTAAACCAGTAAAAGAAGCCCGTTGGGTTGCGCGGGCTCGGGTTGGAAGGCTAAAAACCCAGCCCAGCCCGCCCCATTTCGCAGTATAAGTTATACTGTATAGTCTAGAAACCTATTGGTTTCTAACTCTGTGGTGCTACCGTTTTGGTGCAGATGGAAAGCCTCTGCATTCCAGTCTGACAAAAAGTGCTTGAAAAGAGATAGGCCTATAACTAGTCGATTTAGAGATTGTTTATAAGAAAATTAAGATATCTATTTTATTAGTTGCTTGTAAAGCGCGTACTTTAACTAAAAAATTATCACTTTTAAAGCGTTCTATTAAGCAAACTATTAATTCTATAAAGATCCTCTTCTAGGCCGTCCCAAAGCTGCTTAACTAAACTGAGGTACAGGCCCTACAGATTATCTTCCTCAAGAAAGAGCTTATTGTCGTTAAGGAAGCCAATAAAACAAAAAAAAAAGAAACGTGTTACGGACCATCCCAAAGGGGAAGGTTACCCGAGGTCACGTGATGCCTGTAGATGCTGTCGATGGAGGGACTTGTCTACACGAACGCACAGGGTGTCGCCTCTGTCGATAGGAGTTCCCGCCTACGGTGGGCTACAGGAAATGGAAGGGTATATAGGAAGGGTCGAGCCCCCTTCTGGATGGACTCGACCGTATTCAACTCACATAGCTTTCTCACAGCTAGTTGCAGTGTACTTGAATTACCCTTGTGACCTCACAAGTATTCCTCTTGTTGAAGACAGAGCTTCCCTTTGAGAACCAACCCGCATATACGAAGTCCTAGACTGAGTATACGCAACAAAACGTAAACGCGGAAACCCATTTATGAAGGATATTCTAAATATTAAGTCTGGGGAGCCCATGTTTTTATCACCTCACAAGGTACACCAAGGCCGCCAACGACAAGAAGAGCAGCAACAACAACAAGAAGCTGAAAAACGTTGTAAAGCCGACGAAAAGCTTCAGAAACAGATCCAGAAGGAAGATCGTGAGCAACAAGTTACAGAACGTAAGGTGGAATGTGAGCGATTACGCGAAGAAAAGAAACGCCAGCAGGAGGAGGAAAAGCACCACAAGCAAGCCGTCAAAGACGAGCGCCAGCGAGCTTACACCGCCCCTAAGCCATCGCGGTCACGTGTAAAAGGTAAAGAAACGGCTACGCCTGTACCTGCGCCTGTAAAAACCTCAAATCGATATAATAACGACAATGAGGTCATTCCGGAGGAGGATATCAGGATAGGTCCTGATGCGCGCCCTTGTCGCACATTGCGTTTGCCACAACGCTTTATTTAGTATGACATCTAGCTAGGATGATTTATCGCTATTTAATTGATTATCTTGTGCAATTTGAGCATTAGAGACGTTATTGTTGTTGATATATCATCGTCGACGATATGCATCGATTGAGGTGTTGTATCCGTGCGTGGTGGCGGACCGTGCGAGCTACAGGGATTTTCCTTAATCCAAAAGTATACGAGCCCAATCAAGGGAATGGCGGTGCCTTGCCCTTGGGCACTCTAAGCCTATTCTGACCTAGCTTTTCCGAAACGTACCGCAAGGAAGCGATCGAAAAATCTTACAGTGTTTCTTCGCAGTATTTAGGTGACCTTGGATCATGATCAACACCAACGACTGCAACAATCGACAGTACGAAATCAACCTTGGTATGTTGGATGCAGCTTCGCGGGAAGCCGACTCTGTTCACCGCACAGTTCCCGCCTGACACCGGCCGAATGGAGTCGAAGCATTGTCCAGATCCCGGGAGCCTTTGGGGCCTTATTCTCGGCTTCCCCAAATTGATAGGACTCACTTCCCAAACAGAAGTGAGCCAGGTCAAGCTGAATGAACTTCTGGGACTGATCTTAGCTTGGGTAGGTTCAAGCGGTGAGTGAATAAGGTAATGTCTACCAATGAATCTGCCGCCCGCAATTTCACATACGCCTCGATCGAGTTGGGCTTGTCTTTTCAGGAGAGGGTATTTTCAATCTGTTTGATTCGGCGAACTGTTTGAGAATCTGCATCTTTTGGCCCCAGTTTGATTCGTTACTGTTGTTGGTAGTAGGTGGGTACGTCAACAGTGGTCGGAACTGACACCGAAACATTGTAGCAGACGTAGTTGAAGGCTGAAGTGGAAGTACACAATCGCAATTGGTGCCCGGGTCTGCCCGTCTTTCACAAATACTTATTCTCTAAAATGTAATTAAGTACCGTATGTCTCCTCCAGCAGGCCGCCATGCCTTCTTTAATGCAGTCTACGCTGCGCCGGCGGCCTCTCAATATCATTGTTCCTGTCTTCCTTCTCTCAAGCTTTTTATTCCTTGCGTACTATCACCGTGATAGGATCCGGTTAAACTCTTCATTCATCCCAATTGCTGACACTTCCAAGCCATCGGCGAATTCGACAGCACAATCGCCCTTCTATTCTTCGTCCCCATCGCGCCACTACACCTGGGAAACTAAATCCTATTTCCCGCCGCTTGATAACACAGAGAACCACAGACCGCCAGACTTTTGCGCAAATTTTCCCACGCACCTCCTCTCCCGAATCCAAGTCGTCTTGAAAACCGGCGCTGGAGAACACGGTCGCACCAAAGCCAACCTTGCTACCGTTACGTCCTGCATCACTAACCTCCTCATCGTCTCCGACGTCTCCGAGCAGCTCACCCCCGACCACCACAGCATCGACGTACTCGGCAATCTCCCTTCCTCCTACGCCTCATCTGAAAGCACCGATTTCGGCGAACATGCCGTCCTCCAGGAAGCGTACTCCAAGGGCGACGCGGCCGCTTACTCGAAAGCTGGCTGGCGTCTCGACCGCTTCAAATTTCTGCCCATGGTGGAGCTAGCGTCCTCTACTAATCCCGCAGCAGATTGGTACGTTTTCATCGAAGCAGACGTCTACTACTTCTGGGACACGCTCTTCCGATTGCTTGAGCAGCTCGACCCAAATGTGCCGCATTACCTTGGCTCTCCGGCGCCAGGACCTGAGGGATTGTACTTTGCTTATGGCGGAGCTGGGTTCGTCCTAGCACGTGGATTGGTGTCTCGCCTAATAGGCGACACAACGTCCGGAGGCGAGGTTTTGAGCGCTCGATATCAGAAAGAGGTTGAACAGTCCTGCTGTGGAGATTTGGTTCTTGCCGACGTCATAAAAAAGAGGACTGGCGTGACGCTGGAGGCTCTATACCCAATCTTTGCAGGAGATGAGCTCCTCAAGCTTCGCGTAAACAAAGAGAGGTGGTGTGTGCCGTTGCTGGCGCTACACCGTGTCTCTGAGGAGCAGATGGATGCTTTGTGGCAGTGGGAACGGACGCGGACATATACAGAGGTGTGTACCCTCTCGCTTGTACCTTATCGGGCAGCGCACAAAGATTGACATGCCAAACTAACGCACTTACTTTGTGCTCCCAGCAACCAATTCTCCACTCAAGCACCCTCGAGCTCACCATGGCAGACCTCCTCAATTCCGGAAACTCCACACGCGAATACTGGGACAACATCTCCTCTGACAAGCCCCCCAACGCCGTCCCACACGGAGACTCCTCCGTCTCGGCGTGCGCTGACATCTGCGCGGCTGATGTGGACTGCCTCCAATACTCCTACGCCGAGGGCAGGTGTCGTGTTGGACATTACGTCACGCCTGGAGTGCCTGTCGATAGGAATGAGAATGACGAGAAAAAATTTATCTCCGGCTGGGAGTTGGAGAAGTTGGCTACGTTGGGCTTTAGAGGGGACGCAAGTATCAACGATGCCTGTTCAGAGGCCGTTTGGTTAAGACCAGGAATTTGGAAGTGAAAGGCACAGCACTGTGGTACTCTTTCAGAAAACTGTGCTGTGCAGTACTGGTATACAAGCAGAAGGAAGAGGCGGAATTATGTGCAATTGTTCGCAGGTGACGACATGCTCCTCATGGTGACAGAGAGGAGAGCCTTCGCAACTCTATGCATCGGAGTTGGCTGGTGCACGCAAGAGAGAATGTCAACGAGGGGCAAAAGTAAGCTTTTCAAATTCGGACTAATCAATCTAGTGAGAAGACTGAAGAGCGGGATGGGCACATTGACTATCGGGGACTCGGACTCAGGAAAACAAGAGAGAAAAGGAAAGCACGATTAAGGGATCCAGGGAAGAATGGTGTTGAAAAAGTAGGAAGAATAGACCTTGAAGTCGAGCTACTTGGGCGTACAAAGACAGTCTTTGGATAGTAAAGGAAAAGAGAGGGATTGAGAAGGCAAAGCTGGATACTACTACTAAAGGGGATTGGATGAATGAAATCCTACTTACCTTGTCTGCGGGCCCCGGGGGTCCGTGATCTGTCTTAATCAGAATCAAAATCAGAATCAAAATCAGAATCCTCCAACCCGGAGATGAATTCTTCAAACTCCAGATTGGAGATCGACTGGAATGCCTCCAGAAGCCATTCGGAGTCCCTACAGCTCTCCGCCCTAGTTGGTGGCGCCGCATTGGAAGGCGTCCTGCGCCGCAGCGAATCCTCACCCTCGTCCTCGACCTCGTCATTCAATCGATTTCGGTGCGCATCCCTTGCGCTTGCCCGAGCCTCCTCTGCCGATTGGCTCCTCTGAGACAGACTGCTCTCTTCCTGAGAATCACCAGCCGTAGAGTCTTCTCCCTCGTCCGTACTATCTCCACTATCCTCCTCCTCCTCCTCCTCCTCCTCAGGCTCATAGATAATCTCCCGCCGGCGCCTCGCAAGCCACCTCTCAAATACTTCCGGATCCTCGAGATACTCATCCACCAATTCCACGCGCTCCCTTGCCCGCCCCGCCGCGAACTCGTACGTGTCCCGCCACGTCCCCCGATGATATAGCCCTCTCCTCCGCAGCCAGCGCCTCGCCCTCCGGTTTAGAATGCACCAGTCGCAGAACATCTCCCTGCTGCGTGCAAGGTAGTCGTCCGGGGCGATGCGGGTGGGGATCTGGAAGGGGGCGGATGTCGAGGTATTCAGTGCCCTGGCCGCGCCAGTGATGGTAGCGGGGTCGGGCGATGATTTGGACGACGGCCCCGCAGGAGAGGCAGTGGCCGGGGCGGAGGGTGTGGAGCATGGTGCGGCGGCCGAGGGGGAGGTAGTTTGGGGATGATTCATGTTTTGAGGTGGGTTGTGAGATGTGTTGGGGGAATATGGGAGGGGTTGGATGACGGTACAGACCAGAGCGCTTCCTTTTATAGTGCGAGCCGTGGGAAACGCTGCCGTTAATGTGGTGACTATTGGCATTGTTCTGGCATCATGGGCGTTGGGAATGAAAGACTGATGAAAGAACTTGAATCTGAATCAAAGAAAGCGTTAAGAATACAGAATGGCCTTGTTCAATTGCTGTCAGTCGCAACGTATCAGAGCAAATTTGTCAATACCAAGCTGTGGTAGACTGGCTTCTAATTCAACAGAAAATGGTGCTTCCAGCAGTAATTCGCGGCTGCTCTACTCAATCCGGTTGCATTGAAAGTGCTTGTCCTCACAAGTATGGACATATCAGAAGAGCGCAGTATCAAAACCCTTACGCACAAAAGGAGAATGCGATCTCGTGGTCCGGCTTCGCAAAATAAGTTAAGAGCATCCACATGCAATTTCCCATTGCTACAGTACACCAGGTTCCTCCAGTGACTTTCAAGGACCAAGATCAAAGATTGGATCTACAACAGGGTGATTTTGGAAAATTTCTAGCAATGGAGCAAACTCCCTAATGTCCATACGTTTACGAGATTAGCGATTTTCTCTTTTATCATGGAGCAACACAAAGTAGGAAATGTATGTAGGGTAGAAAAAGAACCAAGGAAGCACTTTAGTAATGAAATTCATTTGCGGCGCTCACTGATCGCTTGGGAGTATCGTGCTATGAGTGGATCGTACCGTACCAGGACCAGACAAAGCTGATCCGGTATGGTTGACGATGCTGCTTGAGCCTGCCCAGGAGCATCTACCGTCCCGAAAACCAATTTCAAAAGTTCCTTGATAGGATATGGCTGCCTCCGGATATCTTCGTAAAGGTCCTGAAATGCGAGAGTCCATGGCCTGATAGGTGGAAGTAAGTAATGCGCGGAGACTTCCGCAAGGACGAAACCTAAGAATAGCAATACGAAACTCAAGAAGAGTACCCAGAATATGGTGACAAGACATGAGAAGAGCATTTTGGCTCCCGGGAGGTAGTACAAGGAAAGGAAAGACCAGGAAGTGGATACGACTCCTTTCAAAACGCACCTAAGCGTGGATACCTTTTCTCTACGCTTGTGTTCTTCGAGAGCCTTCTCTTTGGTGATCTTGTCCATTTCTTCCTGGCGTCTGCGTTGTTTAATCTTCTCCGCTTCGTCTCTTGCTTGAGCCTCTCTGCAGTGCGTGCATACAGTATCTTCGGGGACGAAATTTTTGTTGCTACTAAAATATATCAAAATACCAGTTGGGCAGAGTCTGCACGGCCACGTCAGGTAGGTTCCTCCCTCAAAATGCTCTTCAACATTTTCAAAGTTGTTACTAAGATTCGCGAGTTCCGGGACTTTTGTTGACCTGGTGAATGAAGATGTGTACTGGCTGGCTATCAATGGTAACAAGCACAACTGCTCAGAGGCGTTCAGCAAGGAATTTATAGTACGGCATCTTTACGCAATAGACAAAGCAAAGGTACAACGACAGAAACACATAGTCAATGTACGGTCTAATATGGTGGTGCAGAGTCTTTCACCTCAACAAATGAATCAAAGAATAGCATTGTGTCAGACTGGAATGCAGAGGCTTTCCATCTGCACCAAAACGGTAGCACCACAGAGTCGGAAACCACTAGGTTTCCCGACTATACAGGTTTAAAGGCTTTGTCCAGCATGACACATTGTCTCAGTGTTGGTCAGACTAAGCGGTCCGCTAAACGCAAGGAAAAACATCGGCACGGAAAACTCCACTTCCCCGGGGATCAGCACTGCGGAAGAGAGCGGCTCGGAAAGTCAAGTCCCCATTCCAGGCCCCTTTGATGGGTTTGCATGAATCCAGACGTTATAAATCGAGATACAGTAAAACCTCTTTAGTAGCATAGGGCAGTTTCGCTAGGTTAAATGCTACTAGAGAGAGATTACTTTTATTAAAAATGCCGATTTGCCGACGTTAAGCTTAATTAGGTAATTTTTCAGATTGGATTCATCAAAATTAGAGTGGTGGATCACCGTATAAACCTAAAATTCACCCTTCCCTCACCCTCTTTATAAGGAATCCCATATAAATTAACCCCTATAATTCCACAATTATAAGCAACTTGCTAGTAAAGTAAGTATAAGAAATTCATCATATAAAATCGCTAGTTCTAGAGATCGATTACTTCTAATGGGGTGATTGCTTATGTCCAAATTGCTACTACAGAAGTTTTACTGTACTCATTGTTCTCCGGTTCCCTGTCGGATCCTCAATGAGTGATCTTGAAGCCTCGCCTAGGCGTCGAATAAGAAAATCCATGGCTTTCCCACCCACCGATCGATATTCATGGGCGTGAAAGAATTTCAGCTTGATTTTCCCCAATGTCAACCCCTATGTAAGGTTTTGATGTTATGAGTTCACCATCAATGCTAGACAAGACTTGCAGGGGCGAGGTTTGAAAATTGTTTAACTAAATTTCCCACGACGCCGGCTCAAGCGGTCTCCACAGTCTCCTACTCTAGCCAGATATCACCCTTCTTCCTCTTTTCCTCTCTAGGCCCGCTTTCGCTCTCCCCAGTCTTCGCGTTCCCTTCCATCTTTTGCCTCTTCTGTCCTTACTCCTTTTCCGTCTTTTCCTCACTACACTGATTTAGAGGGTACTGTATGTTCAAGTAGATGGTGTGGCAATCAGAAGAACTTCTCAACTACATCTAAAGATGTGCCGAGCATTCTGTCTTTATTCCTCAGCGCTCTCTTGCTACCGAGAAAGTCCTGCCAAAGTCGCCAGGTCTATGCTAGAGTCTATTACGCTCAGTCGCGTCCCTTAGGATCACCTTGCTTATCCGCTTCTCCATCTTCAAGCTCTTCCGTCTTCGTATCCTCATCGCCGTCGTCAGCTCCCTCTTCCATCTCCTCTTCCACTTCCTCATCCTCGTCCTCCCCCTCCTCCATCTCCGCCTTACACTCCGCCAAAAACTTCCCTTCATCAGGCAGACTGCCAAAATCATACCGACAAATCATCCTCGGCACCTCCCGCTGACCCTCAGCTAGCATCCCGTCAAACCTGTCACCCCCTCCCTGAGTCCTTCCTGTGAACCCACTATATCCCTCAAAAGCGCCAGCGTCCAAATCCACAACCCAGATAAACTCGCAAAACAACGAGTCCGAAACAAACCCCTCATTCCTCTTCACCGGCACCTTCCTCTCCTCCGTCGCCCCGGCAACAATCTCCAGGATCCCCGCTCCGGTATCCCTCGACAGCGACGGCGCCACAGCACGTAACGCCTCCCCCATCGTCAATTTACTCAACTCCATATACCTGACCGGCTCATTCTCATACTTAATCGTCTCCAGCTGCTTCTGAGCATCCTCCTCCACCTCATCCACCCTCTTGTCGATCTCCTCAAGATACTCTTTGCTCGGTTCGTAGATGTGCGCCAGCCCGCTGGTCAAGCGGACGATGTTGCCGGGTTCCCGCAGGAAGGAGAGGACTCGGCTGCCTTGACCCTCGGGGTAGCCGTCCCACTGGCCGTACTGGACGATGAGCATCTATATGTAAATTCCTCATTGTCAGAAAACTCTCCACATAATATCATGATATACTTTTCCTCCCAGAAACAGCCCCCAGCTAAATCGACGCTTTGGTCAAATAAGAGTTCAGACTGAAAGAAAAGAACAGAACAGAAACAGTGCCACCCAGGTAGTCGAAGGAGCCGTGCAAAAGAAACCACAGTCCAGGAAAGAAAGAAGCCACCGTATCAAAACTCACCTGCCCGCCACGCACGACAATCACAAGGTTCCGCGTGCCCATCGCGTCTCACAAAACAGCAAGGTGTGTACCCAAGATAATGGATCCTCAGATCGTTGAACTCAGCGGGAACTTTAAAGCCACAAGACGTTTCTTGTTGAAAAGATCCAACCAATAGGCTCGAAAATGGGAAGAGAATGCAAGAAAAAGGTCCAGAGCAAGCAGTTCCTTAAGTATTCCTTCTACTTTTCACTCACCGTTCATCCCAGATCACAAAAACCCCATCCGAAAACGGCGCCCTGGCTGCCTAGTCCCCCTGCATCACATGCAGCGTTCCTGCATTCTTCTGCTTTCACTCGGAAAGGATTTAGGCAGCAGCCAGCCAGATACCTCTTTTCCAAAATTTAAAGAAGCACTGCAGCAAGTGCCTACCTATACATAGCGTTGGCAATAAACAATTACACGGCCTTCGTGGCGTCCGTACATCAGTTTTTCAAAGGAATCTTTGCACATGTTATTGGAAGGGTAATCAGATAAACACCCTTTGTGGCCCTCCACAAGCTCGTAGCAGAACTCGTCGCACCGGATATGTCATGATACCTTATGCTCAGACCTTCAGTCGGAGTTGTGTAGATCAAAAAATCATTCACATAACTTTGCGTAGGCGCATTCCAACCTTTGGTCTTCCTGTCTCCTAACGCCTGCGCAGTCTGTCTATGAAGCCTCCGTGTAACATTGTAATACCGCCCGCCGGGAATGAAAGGGTAAAAAGGTCGTCGAGATGCCAGATCTCGACCCAAGAAGCTGACGACTTAATGCCCGTCAGCAGAAACGCCCTGAGGACTCTAGTCAGCAACATTCATACTACAAGAAGATGTTGGACACATACGAAAAGGTACGCAAGGTCGCGTGTGCTCAGGCGGCTCACGCTCTGGCTAGCAGACTCATCGAGGGCTGATTCGATTAGATCCCGCTTCCGCTTTTGCATTTCCACAATGCGGTCTTCAACCGTGCCCTCGATCAAGATGCGATGCACCTTGACTGGCCTTGTCTGTCCAATGCGATGGGCACGATCAATGGCTTGCTCTTCAACATAGGGATTCCAGAATGGATCAAGGATGATGACTGAGAAGCTTGGTTAGTCGAAGAATCTTTATGCTTCAGAAAGAGTACACACCTTGGCTTGCTCGTGTCAAATTGAGTCCAGCGTTGCCTGCTTTCAGCGAAACAAGCATCAACTTGCACTCAGGATTATCTGTAAACTCCACCACGGCGTCATTCCTAGACTTCGGATCCATGCTTCCATCGTATCGGCGGTATCCAAGCCCAAGGCGTGAAATTGGAACTTCTAGAAGGTCAAGCATTGAGGTGAAGCTGCAAAAGATGATCGTCTTCTCGTCGGGGTCAGTAGAGCCTATAATGTCAAGAAGCTCCATTACTTTCTCGATCTTCGCAGATGTCTCCCAGTCTTTCTCCAGTTTGCGGAGATACTTTCGTCTCATGGCTTTGGAACGAAGGGACTGTTTCTTCAATTCCGCAAGGGTCAGCCTCTTCGTTTCCTGGAACTTTTCTTTTTGTTTCCCTTTGCTCTTGCTTTTGGAGTGCCAGTGTTTTCGCGGCTTGCTGTCGTCGCTGGGTTTGCTTCCAGACGACTTTTCAAACGGTGTCTTGCCTTTCCGGTAATCCTCATCATCCCCACTATCGGTATCGTAATCAACGTGATCATCGGGAACAATGAACCCTTTGGTGTCTTCGTCATCCTCACTGTCGACCTCCGTTGAACTATCGCTGTCTGATACACTCGCTGTCTCCGATCCATCATCGGCGGCATCAGGGCCATGAGCTCTACGAAAAGCTGACAATGTGGTATTCTTTTTGACATCCACCGGGGTCCGACATTCAGGGCATCTGACATCTATTCGGCCATCATCAGTAGCATTGAGCGCTAGTTGCGCCGGATCCGAGATTCTTGTAAAGCATTCACTACAAGACCCATGACCGCAGGGATGGAAGAGGACAGGATCTTCAGAAGCGTCCATACAGATCGGACAGTCGAACGCATCCTTTTCAAGAAGTCTCGCAGTGACCTCAGGGGACAATTGTTTCGCATTCGCAACAGGATCAATTTCTCCCATGCTAGCTCCAGTGTCAATCGCATGATCTCTAATCAGGTGAGGGTGACAACAGGCCTGCCGTAGCCGGAGTAAGAGCACAAGGACATTGGAGTAGTTCCTGCCCACGGTACCAGCTCTCAAATACTTGTTGAAAGTAAGCTGTGTCTGGTTCTCCAATGCCTTGTAGAATGCCATTTGCTCGTCGTCAAAGGTGGCCTGTGCTTCCTCACTCGTTCGCTCTGGGAGCTGAAGAAGTGGTCTTCCGTCGATTGTCGATGTCTTCGTCCGTCGGAGCAGTATAGCCTTTAGTAAGGCCTGAAGCTGACGCATGGCGCGATTCCTAGTGATATCAGACACGCCTCTTCCCAAGGGCCGAAGAAAGTCCGTATTGAATCGATCCTGAGCGTTATATGGCTTGATTCTCAAGAATTTGATCAACGAATACAGCTCACCAATGTTGTTCTGCATCGGCGTTCCTGTGAGACACCATCTATGTTCTGCTTTCACCATTGATGCAGCCGTAGCAGCTTTCGTATTCTTGTTCTTGATCATTTGAGCCTCGTCTAGGATAACGCGGTACCAAAGAGAAGAATCACCAAGCATAGGAAGCGAATCCTCGTTGCCAGAAGGCCGAGCATTGGGATAATTCTTCTTCTTTTCATCCCACTGAAGTTTGCGTTTGAGTTCCGTTCCTAAGGTTCCATAAGTTGTGAGGACCACGTCGTGAGCCCGCAACATATCCCATGATGTCTTTCGGCCTTCAGCGTGGAGAATGTGCACACGAAGCTGATGCCTGCCAGGTTTCATCAGCCTCTGTATCTCTCGCTTCCACTGCTGAAGAAGCGCAACCGGCGCAACAATAAGCGTTGTCTTTCTTGCACGATCTAGCGATGGTCGTGAAACCATCAAAGCAAGCGCCTGAACGGTCTTTCCGAGGCCCATGTCATCCGCGAGTATGCCACCTTTGCTGGAACCTTCCTCCATGTCTTTCATCCATGTCAATCCCAGTTTCTGATGCTCCATCAGTTTGACCGTCATTCCTTCGGGCGTCGGTTCGCGATGTTCCGGTTCCGTCTCTTCATCTGGTCGAATGTTATCGAACAGGGCTTTGATCTCTTTGGCAGTCTGTTGAGGATCATGAGCACTGTCATGCAATTGGCCATAAAGCGTGTCAAATTGTGAACGCTGGACATCATCTAGCCTGCCGATGTCTTCAAAAGATGGGAGATACTGAGATGGCTCTATAGCTCCAAATCCAGGTTCCGCGTTGCCAATGGAGTTGATTTGGTGATCGAGGTACTCATAAGCAGGATTGTAAGCATTTAGATTGCTAGCAAAGGATGGTGAGCTATAGACATTCGCTCCTCCGTAACCGTGATAGCCTAGTTGGGAAGAGGAAGAACCAAACCCATAAGACATATTCGAAGACGGATTGGAAAAGCTAGACGGGGTAGGGCCGCGATTGTTGGGACGGAACAATGACGCCGAAATCTCCTCGAGCTCGCTGTCGCTTGAGCTTGGCGAGGATGAGGATGGATATGACGGTGGTACTTGAGCAGTAGAAAACGAGCCAGGAATGTTCAGAGACTCCAGTGGATCTGGTGGGAGAGCTTGAGGCTGTGATCTAGGTAGGACTGATGGGGCGGGTCGTGGAGGCACTGGAGGCGGGGGCATGAGGTAGCCATCGTATGAACCTATCATGGGTTGACTTGATGATGACATTGGAGATGGTCTGAACTGCTGGACTGGGGTCGATGCTGCTGCAACGCTTGGTAGTACCTCCTCATTTTGCAATTCCTGCTGTAGCATCCGTGCATATTCTTCATCCCGGCGCTCCTGCTCCCAACGACGGAACAGAGCCCTTTCAGCTTCCCTTTGCTCTCTCTGGTAGGCTCTCCAGTCTGTTTGGATATCTTCACCAAGAAGTCGTCGAATCATGGGATCATCGTCAAGCTCTTCAAAATCACTCGAACCGGAGGCGGTCGGAGTTGTGGCCCGAGAGACGGCGGGACTGGGTGACGCCCGTCGCGATTTGGGTTCGGGAGTACCATGTTCGTAGTCTGTCGTGAGCCGATCTCTCACTCGCTTCCTGCTTGCTAGAGGCGAATGCTCCATATTTCAATGTGCCAGAGCCCCCGCGCGAAACACAATCCCTCAATTACGCCTCGTAGAAAGGGATCTGTTCTCGGTCTTTTGATGGCGAACGAGGGTTTGTTGGGAATCTTGACAGTAGGGTAGAAGTAAGTGCTCGATAAGGCTCAAGTGTCCGGGTGATGAAATGCCGCTAGTTCGAGGAGCAAGGTTAGGCAGCAGTCCTTGGAAACGTCTCCTCGATCAATGGTGATTCTCGCATGCTGAGTCTCGGTGAAACTCCTGTCGGTGGTGGTGAGTGAGAGTGGCAAAAGGAAAGTCGACTCGATGGAAGGGCGGGTGCAAGGAGTTTGACGCGAAGGCTACGGTAAGAACGTTGTAGAAACAGCCCCACCTGCCTGTAAGGCGAAAGACTCCGGACGGTTGCAGCTGAAATAGATCCAAGGACAAGGCTGCGTGCATTGAACATGTTGATCTTGTCCAGAGAGCTGGGGCTGAGAAGCCATGAATTATTTTTGTTAGTGAAGCAAACTTCCAGCTCGTCGCGACGTCACGCCGTGCCAACACTTGGATAAATTGGGCATGGCTTCGTCCCCACCCACGAGATGGGTTTCTAGAACAATCAGATCCTAACGCGGTACCGGGGTCTTGACAATTCTTGCGGCTCTCTGCTAGCGGGAGCAAGGTGAAGCAGAGCTCCAATGACACGTCGAGAAAGACGCGTTTCCAGGAAAGACGCCGTTTGCAGCCAATGGGAAGCAGTTGGAAGGTTGATGATCGCGTTTCGTGGAGCGGTGAAGGGGGGCTCTGGAGTCCCTTACTGACCGGCTCGACGCGAGTGCGGGGGCGAGACCCCAGGGCCCTGCATGCAGCTGTGGCAGGTCTCTCTCGGGGGCATTTTCCAAGCCTGAGGCCACCGTCACTGGTTTCGGTCGGGGGAGATGGAGGCTGCCAAGTGTTTGCCCCGAAGCGAACGGTTTCCCCCCCGCGCTGGTCAAGAGCCTCCCTGGTGGCTGGGAGTGCATTCAGCCCCCAGTGCTCCCTCCTCCCCACTTCTCCTCCCCTCTGGCCCGCCGTCCTTTCCCCCCAATCGTCGCGTTGCTTTCTCCAGAATCACGACCAAGGGCTGCAAAAGTATCACGAAACAAACACGACTTTTCACGCTTCTTTTCTACGCTCAACTGCCCACCGACACCGAATGACTCACACTCGAATGCTGCAGGCGGCGATGGTCCATTTTCCCTCAAAAGCCATGGCAACTCGAGATCCCCTCGATGCCTTATCCTGTTCAGGTTCCAAGTTCTCTTGTTTGTTGAGCATCGTTTCTATTACCACAGAACTCTCCACTCTACCAAGGGTTATTATTGTAGAATTTCAGATACTGCGAGCATATTGTTATTCGTTCTTCTACCTTGTATTTCTTTAATATTCAAACCTTGTTTCAGCCGGCTCTTAACTGCATTTTCGGCGAAACAATTCAACGACAGTGACTCGGCCTCAAAGACGCGGATACCATTGCGCCAGGCAGAAATCCTCGATATGACGATAGGCCATGCCGCCTACTCCTGCCTCGACCAAATTCTGGCAGACCGATCTCACCCGAGAATGCTTCCTCTCCTTTGCGGCCCAAGAAGAACGCCGGACACTCCGCCTGGTGTGCCATGATTTTGCCGACTCAGTGGCCCCGGTGCTCTTCTCCTCTATCCATGTCTCGTTTGGCACTAGCACTTTCACAAAGCCCTCGCGGATGGCAGCACTTCAGCGCATAGGACATCACTGCCGGACTTTGACCTTTTCAATGCCGCACACCTCGTGTACATTCTTGCCTCCACTACTAGACCCAGTCACCGGCGTGGAACAAGACTTCGTCTACCATCCACAGTACCGGAGAACTCCGTCACGATCCAGCGACTCTCAGTATGGCAGTTGGGACGTCACTGACCTGCTTGTTAAACAATATCCGCCGCTTTTCCATGCAGCGACAAACGTCCCCTCCTTCATCGACGCCACCTCCTCCTTACCGTGCCTTCGCCATCTACATATCTCCACCCCTGACCAACCATCAGCCCAGCGGTACCGCCGCAGCGCCGTCGACTATGCCCTGATATCTCTCCGCATTGCCATCGAGCAAACCAACCTTCCCTCCCTCACCAGCCTCACCCTCTCCCCCATTCACCCGGGCGCAATCACCTACCTCCGTCCGATCTCCTCCTTTGGCTGCTCCCCATCCTCTCCACGCCGCTGGTCCAAAATCAAACACCTCCACATCACCATGTCCTCGGTCCCCTGCACACCAGACTCTCCCACCGACCACCTCAAAATCCTCAACGGCTACCTCCAAACCTTCCACTCCCTCTCCACCTTCCACTTCACCTGGCTCGGCTCCCCCGGGCCCTTCCCCCTGACCCTCTCCACCGAACCCGCCCTCACCCCCTTCCAACCCACCGCCATCTCCACCGCCTGTCCCAAAACCTGCTCCCGGCCCCTCCGGCCCCTCCTCTTCCATCGCCTGACCTCCATGTCCCTCACCAACGCCTGCGTCGACGCCGCCCAGATCTCCACCTTCATCCACGACCACCGCCGCACCATCGCCACCGCCGACTTCCACGCCATCGCCCTGCGGTCGGGCACCTGGGACACCGCGCTCGCCCCTTTGACGGCTATCTCCGGCAGCGAGGACTGGAAGACCAAGCGCGCCGGCGTGCCGCCTGAGTACGGGGATATCCCCATCCAGCTGAGCGAGCCGGACCTGAAGAAGAACAGGAAGAAGAACGCGGCCGGCGGCGGAGAAGAGGAGGAGATTGTGGAGATCTTCCCTGTAGAGGAGGAGGAGGATTACTGGAAGAGGAGGGGAGGAGGAAGAGGGAATGTGGTGAGCGGGTTGAGGAGGGCGGGGGAGAGGACGAAGGGCATGCTGGCGTGTGGCGCCGAGCATGGGAGGAGGTTGTGGAAGAACTCGGTTTTTAGTTGGCGGTGAGATTTGGGGTTTTTGGCGTTGGGAAAGGGGCTGTGCATGAGAGGGGAGAGAGGGCGTGTGATATTCATGAAGTTCTCTGGATGATTTGGGTTTGGGTGGTTGATTGATTGTTGATGTGAAAATACCATGCTTGATGATCTTGACGAAGATGACGAGCCTGGACGGTCATTGAAACTTGTAGACAATGTGAATCGGAAAAAAACCAATCATTTTTGAATTCTATCATTTATCCGCCAGATATCCAAGCCGAAGTATATCCTTTACAACCCACCCCACGCTGCACTCTAACAATGTTCGCAACACTCCGCCCCTTTTTCACTGAGCGTCCTCATCCTTCTCCACGACAGCGGGCGCCTTGATCTCCCTCCCCTTCAGAAACTCCAACCCCTCCCCGCCGTAGCTGATCTTCGGCGAAACCTCCACCCCGGGCGACCCCTCCTGCTCGCTCACCACCGTCGCGCCTACTTTCTTGATCCACCGGTCGCCCTGCTGCATGATGTCGCGGCAGCTCGTGTCTGGGTCGTCCTCCCCTGTGCCTTTGGCGTTCTTGAGGGGGGAGAATTCCTCCGCGCGGTCGACTTCTAAGCATGCGAACTTGGCGAGCGGGAGCAAGGGGAACACGTCGAAGACGAACATCTCGAGCTTGATGCCGTTCGGCTTGTCTGGCTTGACGGACTCGCCGTTGTCCGGGTTGATGCAGGGGATCTTCTTGCGGGCGATGTGGTGCGGGAGCTTGTGCACCCAGTCCTCGATGCTGTCGAGGAAGTGGAATGAGTAGTAGTGGTTCACGATGTTTGCGGCGCGGAAATTGAGAACGCCAGGTTGTTTCGGGTCCTCGGCCTCGGCCATCTTGCCGTCGATCTCGGAGTACTCGACAACGTCGGGCTTGCCGTTTTTCTGCAGGATGAGACCGACGGGCTCCTTGGCGTTGCGCTTGCGGACGACCTTGGTGGCAATGTCGACGGATTTGGAGGCGGAAAAGCCGATGAAGGTTGGATCGGCGACCTTGACGAGACAGTTGTCGACGCAGTAGGCGTGGATGTGCTGGATGCTACGGTTACGCATATCGGTGCGGACTTTCGAAGTGAGAAGAGCTTCGTAGATGCCGCCGTTGCCGTTGGGGGCGACGGCTACCTGCAGGACGGTTAGGCACAGTGTATCCGTGTAAGGGGCGGGGTGGTGCAGACCTTGGATTTGCTCTCCATGAGGATCTTACCTTCGTTGGAGATGCATGGCAGCACGCCTTGCTCGAATATGATGATGTTTCCCTTCTCGAGTCCGAAGTACTTCTTATCCTCGAAGAATTTCTCTGTCGGTGCCCTTGTTGGTCCACTCGTCATGACATACCACGGTATTACAACCTTCTCCTTTCCAAATTTCTTCTCCGCCAATTGTTGCAACTTCCATATTCTTTCTGCCTGAACTTGGAAGAGTGATTTGTGACTTGGTAGTCCAATGTCGAAGCATCCCTTCGGGTCTGAGCTCCCGAGTCGAGTGCCTTGTCCTCCTGCCATGAGCACCACGGCAACCTTGTTGTTGGCAATCTCTTCGAGCCCGTCATTGTACCATTTGTCAATTGACTCCTGGTCGGCGTCAAGGACCGATGCCGTTGAAGAATTCGGTAATGGCTCGATATCGGGGGCTTTGCCATCATCCTCAGATTTTGCGGGATTGAGGACTTTGTCTACTATTTCGTTGACACGTTCGACATTGAAGGATTGGAGTCGTTGGAATAGAGCAGCTTTCTCTGGGACCGAGAGTTCGTCATAAAAAGAGAGGACCTGGCCTTGCTGGGCCTTCTCATATGTCTCCTTGAGTTGTTTAACCTCTTCTTCAGGGGGCTCCGTTGGGGCAGGGCTCTGATCTCCCGATGAAATGTGGAGCTTGTCGAGCAGGTTGTTCAC
Source organism: Pyrenula aspistea (assembly GCA_021030945.1). Classification (NCBI taxonomy): domain Eukaryota; kingdom Fungi; phylum Ascomycota; class Eurotiomycetes; order Pyrenulales; family Pyrenulaceae; genus Pyrenula; species Pyrenula aspistea. Next base: position 216,737 of record JAGFML010000021.1, read on the forward strand.
AGTATCCTTGATAGCAGTCGCCATAATTATGTCACATAAAACCTAAACCTCTTGTAATGTATACTATACAAAAAGAAACTCGCGTACAAACCTTGGTGACATGGACAGCTTACGCCAGCCCCAGGGACAAAGGTTGCTGCGGTGAAGTGGCATCATTTCTTTGTGAGATCATCTGGCAAGCTGGGGGCGGCCTAGCCTGTCTCGGCAGTGCAGATCCTACATGTTAGGCTTTGCACGAGCCCGCTTAAACGAGCGTCAATAAACATGGCCTTTGGACAGATCGCAATTTTCGGCGTGTGGTGCAGATCTCGTTGCAATCAGCAGTCTGACTGCGTAGGGGAAAGGAGGCAGCGAGGCAGTAAATGCATCCGCGTCCCTCAGGACAAAGATACAACATGACAACGTGGATTGCGGGGACGCTACTGGACTGGGGTAGTTCGTGGCCGCGTCAACGCAAACGTAGAGCCGCGGTCTCGGTATTCTAAAAAGCATTTGAGGAGGTTAAGGAATAGGCTTCCTACTTGATGTTCATAGGCCAAAGACTTTAATATGATCGCATCTGGTGCATTTCTGCTTTAGTCTCCGGGTTCGTGGTCCAGGTAGACCGAAGGGGCAATGCCTCGGCTCCAGCAGCTTGCGGCCTCGTGCCTTCGGACTTCACATGCTCCACGTCCCTCCAGGCGCATGCTTTCTGCCCATACATATAATTTTGGATGCCGACATCTCTTGCAACCTCCCATACCATAGAAGATCATCAGAGCCTGCTCTATCACCCGACACCTAAGATCTCCTTCCCACGACCGACCCGACTTGAGACTTCTGGGCGAATCGCATTCCAACAAGATGTCTTTGGCAGACGGTATGGCGCGCGTGACTCGCGCCGAATGAAATTTGGCTAACTTTGCATTTCTTGATAGACAAATTCCCCGCTTCCGTTGCCTTTGATGCGATAAATCAGGCTATGCAAGGCGACACTGCACGCCGAGAGGATGCTGTGAAGAAGACGAAGGCCATCTTCGGCTTCAATCTGAAGAACAGTGCCGGCGAAACTGAGAGTTGGTATGTGGATTTGAAAAACAAGGGAGTGGTCGGAAAGGGTGTGCCAGATGGTCAGAAAATAGACGGTGAGCCGTCCCATTCCCTGCGATGGGGCAAAAATTGACGTTTAAATCAGCTACACTGTCGATGTCGGATGAGGACTTTGGCAAGCTGGTGACAGGCCGAGCCAACGCACAGAATCTCTTTATGGGAGGGAAGCTGAAGATCAAGGGCAATATGATGATGGCGACTAAGCTAGAGCCAGTGTTAAAGCAGGCGCAGACCCAAGCCAAGCTGTGATCAATACCTCTCTTTGGATATATATTTCAACTGTGCTCTATCTGGTTACTATAGAATTGAGCGGACTGTGTAAAATTGGCAAACAGCATTACAATGAAGCGCAGACTTCAATAGCTCTGTCCAGTATTTAGATAAACGTGTTAACTGTGGAATCTACCATTGTATTGTCTCAGGTCTCTTTCGATCTAGGTTGGCCAAACGAAATGCTCTCCTCGATGAATGTACCAGGCTGTGGAATCCGCAAGAACACCGTTGAGTGTGTGTTCAATATGTTGAAGAGCTTCTTGCCTCACAACGCCGTGCTCCCAATGCAGCAGGTTGAATTTGTCGTCCACATGTTGAAGAATGGAGGGTTTGGTCGTACTCCGATTTATTCTTTGTCGTCATCATCGTCCACAGTTAATGCGAATTCCTTGATCACCCATGCGCAGAATTCCTCGAACTCCGCCCGCCATTTCTTTACTCGCTGGGCCTTCGTTCCGACCCCATTTTCAGCCAGTGTAACGTCTCGTAACCATTCCGAAGTGTTCTGGTCTTCAAAGCAAGACCATTTAAGTGAATTTTCGGCCATGGTAGCTAGGCCTTCCAAACCTAGGTTCTCGAAGCCGACATACGTTTGCCAGAAATCGTGAGTCAAGCCATTCCTACCATGACCTAGCATCGCCGGGTCATCGTTATTTAGGGACACAGGCACTCCACGCGCTAACAACGCAGGAAGGGGATGGGACAAGATTGAGCTTGTGAATCTCAGAATTTCATTGGATATCGGGCAGCTTTCAAGCAATATCTTCTTGTCCTTGACCATCTCCACAAGTAGAGGATGCTTGTAAATGGAGAATCCATGTCCGATCCTGCGGGTTCCAAGTAGGATTGCGGTGAACAAGTTGTTATCAACTTCATTGCCGTCGCCAAGAGTCTCTCCAGCATGGAAGAAGAACGGAATCTCGACTCCTTCCTCAACACACCGTTTGCGGAACCAAAATATAAGCGGTAGAAGCTCGGTTAATGGCCGTCCGCGGTCCTCTTGACCAACGAAGTCGACGCCAGCAATAAGATGGGGGTATATCTTCTTTATACGGATACACTCTTTTAGTGCCTCAAACAGCTCGTCGTCAGGGAGAAATCTTAAGACGGTGTATATCATCCGAGCTCCATAGAATCCTTTTCCAGCTTCTGTGGTTTTGAACCGCTCAATCTCCTCCCCGAAGGCCTGGAAAAACTCCGAGTAGCCTTTCTGCTCGGTTTCATGGCCTTCGAGTTTGTACGGGTATCGGAATCCGTGGCGAAAGTCCACATATGTTATGCCATCCTCGGAGAGCTGTTTCAATAACCGGCCCATTGCAGCCCTAAATATAGGCTCGTAGAGAACGATCGAATCCACAATCCCAAAGCAGCTTGTGAACTTGCGCCATACAGCATCTGAACCGTGATGATGACATAAACTTTCTTCCGCTGTGATTGTGCATCGATCGATAAGCCATTGGCGAAAAGCGCCCTCGCCTCCCCCAGGAAAGGATTTTGCGGCTACGTGAACTGGAACCGGAGTGTCTGGCGCATATGATGCATCCCAAATATCGACACTCGAAGTGGGTGAAGAGGCAACAAAACTGAACTGAACCGGGGCTTTCTCAAGGGCTTGTTTGGAAACTAAGGATTCTGATGCTATCATGTGCATACCGGGTTGAGAAAACACTTGATCGATCAGAAACTCAGTGTCCATCATCGCATCTAAATGAGCATGAAGCAGAGCTCCTTTAGGCATATTCTCAATAATTTTCCAAAGCACTGTCTTCTCCATGCGATCTCGGGCAAGCATGAACATCATTCCGGGGTACAGATTGCCACCATTCTTTTCCGCGAGCTCTTCTTCAAAATCACTTGTCCAAACCGTTTTCAGCTCCTTGCGACGGATCAGAGACATGATACGGCCCGCTTCGGCGACAATTGGCGACATTTTTGATTTGAAGGCGTAGTCTGAATAAGAACATTAACACAATGAACAAAATAGTCACTTGCTCCATGGAGCTAACCGTGCCGTTGCTTCTTCTCCTCATCTATCAGGTTTTCACGGCCTCGTAGAAACTTCTGGATGAAATCATCTTCAATCCGAGGCAGCTCAGCTGCGGGTGACTCTCGCTCCAGAGTATGCCTTGCTGTTTCCATGGTCCAGACTAAGAGCCTTCTCGACAGAAAAGTAATATGCTACCTTTCATAAACAAAAGTCCAGTGAGACTATTCCGGGGGAAACAAGTGGCCGAATGAAATAGGCGCGCTTATGGCTCAAAGCTGGAGTGACGCTTAACTGGATTTAAGACCCAATGTGGCTATTGACCGCAGGTTTCAAAAAAGGAAAAAGGACGTATGTATGTCTAGATCAGTGTAACTTGGGAGAGCAGAAGGATTGAATTGTTGACACAGAAGAACGAGGACTTAATGCAAAGATCGAAGGCTTCCACACCAAAGGAATTTTACGGGCCAATCTCGAAATGGTACTCGCGATTACAGTTGTAGACCTTTTTTGCCTGAGAGCTCGTCTATTCCGCCGCCCTTGGAGTTGACTTGCGACAAAGTTGCGGCGAGCTGCCTTACGGCTTGTATGGTTTGGTGGCTTCCGAGGGTTCCCCATCGACAGGGATGCACCCCCACACCCGGATGGCACAGGGCCAAAGGCTCGATGACCTTTGTACTGCCCCACTCTGCAGTTACCCATCACCAGATATCTAAATTCCCCGGCCAAAGTTCCTGACCACACCGCTCACATTGCGGCCATCTATTTTGATACTGAGAGCCCCTTGTCAAAATCACCGTATACGAGCATCACGTCTCTTCAGGCTGGTGCAGAACCCTCTTGGTGTGCGTTCACGGCATGTCCCCATGAGCTTGCCCACGCGAATCAAATCATTTTATAGACGTCGTCAAATTAATTTAGACAGAGGTCGATTTTGAGCGACGGAGATGACTTATGGATGATGGTGGTCCTTCCTTGATCTCCTTCGAGCCGGCCTATCCACTGAAATCTTGTTACTCGAAAGCATCCTGTGTCCACGAAATGAGACTCGCCTTCAACGTTGACCACCATGTTTTTCCTGCCCTCAAACATTCTACAGAGAATAGTCAAGCACGCGCTGTCTCGATATGGCATTATCGATGATAAGGACTTGGATCTCACAGCCCTCGACTTCAGCTTTGGTCGAAGCAGTACCTTCGAACTCAAGGATGTGAATCTGAAGCAGGAGGTAAGCTTGCAAAATCTGCCCTTGGAAAACTGGGCCTTTTTGCCTACGATATAGCTGATGAGACGAATCTTCAGAGACTAGCAGAACTCCTGAAGCTTCCTAAATCTATTGAAATAATCTTTGTCCGTGTCCGATCGCTTCGTCTCGGCGTGGATTTGAACAAGGGCATCGACGCACTTGTTTCCACCGAAATATCAGGCATTAATGTACGGATACGAATTCGCGATGCAGACTTCATTAGCCGAAAATCCGCCCAGAAGAGCAGCATAGGCCAGCAGCCCCCCGAAAACTTCAATCGACGTGATCAAGCAGGCAGCCCACTTGATGCTGACACAAGAGAGGGACATCATAGGGATATTGCTGAACCCATACCCTCGACACAAGACCTCGTAGAGTCATTTGTCCGGTCTGAGCCAATAGGAGAGCAGAATGAGCTCCAAGCAGCAATAACACAATCGCTAGAACAATCCGATCTGACCAGTCAATATGGAGAAGAAGAACTTGGCATTGGTACAGAAGGCGGAGCGTCCCTCCCGACTTTTCTTGCTGGATACCTCAGAGGCCTAGGCGAGCGTGCTCAAATTGTCATCAAGGATGTGAGCCTTCACGTCGAGCTTCCTGGCTCTTCGGAGTCACCGAACAAGATTGCAAAATCTTCGCAGTCAGCGGGGGATGCTATCTTCAAAATCCGCGAGATTGCTAAACAGGGACTGTCTACAACAACAGAAGGAGCTCAAGCCGAAGACATGATATTCCAGCTCAAAGGTCTCTCGGTTGCGCTGCTTACAGGATTTGACGACTCGTCAGAACCTGCCAGAGATGCACCAGGCTCAACGAATGAAGATCGGGAAGTGAAAAGCTCACAAGTTTTCGGCCACCTAGTCCCTGAAGAGTCCAATAACCTTGGGGATATACACGTATATTCAGAGATATCTCCTTCTACTTCCGTCTCATCGTCTCGCGGACTGTGTCCGATAGAGGGACGTTCAGGCTCACAGACACCAAATGCTGTCAGTCTCTCTGCGAGTAGTTCAAGCTTGAGATTGACGGAGGATCGGCAACGATCTTCGACTCAGACACCTTCACCTATACCCGAGGATCTCACAGTCTCCAAGATTTTCACTCATGAAGAAGCAGAATCAATGTACATGTCGGCACTGAGCACTAATGACGAAGCCGATGTGAGATCTCCTAATATGCCTGGGGCTTGGAACACATATATTCCTCCGAGACAACTAGAGGCCAGTGTCCCTATGCCTGAGACGCCGCAGCAGCCTTCACCTAATGGTCCAGATATCCGCTTTACAGAGACTTTGCAAAGAGCAAGTGCTCTGCGGAGTAATAGAAAGGAGAGAGCTACTAATCGACCCATGACTCAGACGAGCACAGGAGAAGAAGATATCGAAATGGAGTCTGACGTGTCAGTGACTTTATCTACCGCGAAAGAAATAATGACCGTCGATGAAGTCTTGGTACGAATACCGCTTTCATCTCGTGGATCACCGAGTGAATCCAGCAACTCTCCCTCTCTCGTGGCAGAATCGTCACTACAGACAAGCAAGTCCAGTAACGGACACAGATCGGACAAAAATTTTGCCACAAAAATTTGTCTCGAGATTTCCACTGTGTCATTCTTCGTTGACTTGTCGTGCGGTAGGCTGATTGCCTCTGTTGTAAAGAAGATGCTGCCGGCGTTGAACGCAGAGGGGATTTCGTCAAGCAATACCAACACACTTTCCGTTTCTCCTTCAAAATTTGCGGTCTCGATCAAGAATATAGATTTTGGATATTACGAAAGTGTGCCGGTCCTCTCAACGGACAGGACCTCAAGTCTTACCGCAAACCAAAACTACGATGCTTTGTTTAGACTTTGCATTACCGGTCTAAGCGGACTGCTTTCTCAGGATCCCGAGGTAAGAGAGCAGAATTTCAGGCTCTCCAAAATTACTATTTTCTACGGCCCGAAGAGGCTGCTCTGGTTTGATGACGGCGAGCGTCTGCGGGGATCGATGAGGGACATTCGCTCTGGCCCGAAAGATGATATTTGTATCGCTACGAGAACAGCGAAAGGGCAGACAACAGTTGATATACAGACTCTGCCAGTTCGCTTAACCATGGAATTTCCCAGGATTGATGACTTTCTGAGTCGAAGCGGTGGTCTAAGTACTCTTTTAGACCTTAGTTCGAGTTTCTCATCAATAGGGGTAGAAGCCCCCCCTAAACCCCGCGAGCAACATGTGCGAGGAGTGCATTTTGAACCAAGTATGACCGTTGAGTCGTCAGCCGAGCCCAAAGCAGCTGCCATAAAGATCAACGTCCGCTTTCAAGGTCTGACCGTCACGTTATCTGGGGCAGAAGCCACGTTCAGAGCACAGACCTCTGCTGTGAAAATTGTCCGTCGACATGAACAAGTACGCTTTCAAATCGACAAAGTGCACCTTGATGCGTTGCACGGCAGTAATCAAAATAACAAGCCAGCAGTCACAGTTGACGTGGAGAACCTAAGAATGGATTATCTCCAGACACCCTTAAAAGACGATCTAGACCATTTCATTACCATCCTGACTCCATCAAGGAATAAGTATGATGATGACGATGAGATCATGCTCGACACCCTTCTTCGCCAACGCCGGAAAGGCGCCCTGCTACGTGGAACTGTCAGTCGAGTACATGGGTCTCTTAAGAGCTTGAATGAAACAAGACACCTTACCACACTAGCGTCTGAGATGAGTGGCCTTACGAGGGTAGCCAAGTATTTTCCCGACGATGATCGGCCAGGAATACTCACACTTTTTCAAATTGAAAGGACCACATTGGAAGCCAACTGCCGGGGAAGAATAGGAACCCTGGCGCTCGACATCCAGACTTTTAATCTGGTTCACGTTTCGTTACCATCACTCGTTGCTTTGACTCTTTCTCATTTTGAAATTTATCGAGATTCAAGCGAGGAACTGCTAGGTGGAGTAACTCATGCTAATATGGCAAATCTTCCAATGCTGATGTGTCGGTTCATTGGTGACGAAATGGAACCTGCAGTCAAAATCAAGCTCAACAATCTCCGAATAGAGTATAGTGTGTCAACTCTGATGGATGTTCTGGGACTTCAAGGGACTGTGACAGACGAAGATGTGGCTGCAGATCTTGCGCAATCTTTGATCAACTTAGATACGGGAAACAGGGTCATGAAACCACGTGAGACTCCCACCGAGTCTTTGTCTTCGAGCAGCCATATGGATCCGTGGACACGGCCTCTCAAGTTTTTGGTCTCTTTAACAGACTGCGCAATCGGCCTCAACCCGCGTGCAATACCTGCCAAAGGCGCCATATTGTTCTCAGAAGCAAAGTTGTCCGGATCGTTGATGAATGATAAAGACACAAGTCTTGAATTAAGCGTTGGCCGCGCGTCAATCTTAGTCATTGATGATGCTGGACAACTCCACCAAGGCCAGGAAAGGGACGAATTGTCCCAAAGTCTTCCTCAGTCAACATTGTCCCTTCTACTAAATGCTGGTTTTGTCTCCGTCGGCTTGATCTCATCCGCCTCGATTGTGGCAAAGATTGTGAGAAACAAAAGTCTTGAGCAGGTCATCGATGTTGAAATCAAGGACGATCTTCTCGTACTTGAATCGGCGGCCGATTCGACCCAGACATTGCTGAGCATATTTAACGGCCTTAGACCCCCGATGCCCGTGAGTAAAGTTGCACAATATCGAACAGAAGTTATCCCAATCGAAGACATGTTATCATCGCTAACTGGGGATGCTTTCGTTTCTGAGCCCGGTCCTGAAGAAGGATTACGAGCTTCGACTGTCGCCTTGTCAGAAGTGAACTCTGAAAGCGATGAGGTCAATGCTGAAGATGTGGATTACGTTAGTGAGTTCTACGAGCCTGACAATGAAAGCGAAGGGCTTATGGCTGGGTTTTCGGCACATGGACTTTCTGATGCCCCAAACCCATCTAGGAGAGACAGCTCTTCTCCTTTGAGACTTAGTTCTAGCATTGGTTTAGTCTCAGATTCTACAACCAGCTCTTTAGAATTTCACGAAGATCATTTCCAGCAAGATGTCACTGTAGGTGGCACAGCACACCGGTGGGACTCTCGGGCCAATACGTATGGAATCTCGAGGAACGCCCAAGGCGACCGATATCCCTTGAAGGTTCGCGTCCGAGATGTTCATATCATCTGGAATCTATTCGACGGCTATGATTGGAAAACCACGCGTGATCAAATTACGAAAGCTGTTCACGATGTCGAACATAAAGCATATGCAAAACAATCTCGTGGCTCCAGCGGATTGTCTCCGACAAGGGAGGAAGAAGAAGACACTGTCATTGGTGACTATCTATTCAACAGTATATACATTGGTATTTCTCCTAACCGTGACCCTCGCGAGCTTGCAAACGACATCAATAGAGATATTGATGATCTCATCAGTGACACAGGAAGCTATGCGACAACCACGACAATTACTCCATCAACAGCTCGACAGCAGACGAGGACAGGCTCAAAAATGAAGAAATTAAAACTCAACAGAAGTCAGCGCCATAAGATTACCTTCGAGCTCAAAGGTATCAACGCCGACTTTTTATTATTTCCGGACTTGTCAAAGGAGACACAAAGTTCTGTCGATGTCCGAATTCGTGACCTAGACATTTTCGATCATGTCCCAACCTCTACATGGAAAAAATTCGCGACTTATATGCGCGATGCGGGAGAACGCGAAAGCGATACTAACATGATCCATCTTGAGATACTCAACGTCAAACCTGTGCCAGATCTTGCCGCTACGGAAATTGTTTTGAAGGTCAGTGTACTACCGCTGAGGCTACATGTTGACCAAGATGCTCTTGAATTTATGAGTCGGTTCTTTGAGTTCAAGGACGATTCCGTACCCGAGACTACTACCCAATCCAGCCCACCGTTCCTACAGAGGGTCGAAGTAAACCCAGTGAAGGTCAAGCTAGACTTCAAACCTAAACGCGTCGACTATGGAGGGCTTCGATCTGGTCGAACGACAGAATTTATGAACTTCTTCGTTCTTGACCAAGCAGACTTGGTCCTCCGTCGGGTGATTTTGTACGGCGTCCCGGGGTTCGATAGACTTGCAGTTATGCTTAACAATATCTGGATGCCAGATATCAAGCGCAACCAGCTTCCAGGGATACTCGCTGGACTAGCTCCTGCCCGATCACTGGTCAATCTTGGGAGTGGAGTAAAGGATCTTGTTATAGTGCCCATGCGAGAGTATCAGAAGGACGGGCGTATCGTACGAAGTGTAAAGAAGGGCGCTATTAGCTTTGCGAAGACGACTACAACCGAGCTTGTCAAGCTTGGAGCCAAGCTTGCGCTCGGAACCCAGACAGTTTTGCAAAATACCGAGTCACTCTTTGGTCAGCCGAAAAGTTCCACCATCTCTGATGATTGGGACGAGGATGATGTTGAGGAAGAGGTAAAGAAAAAAGTGTCGCTTTATGCCGATCAGCCTGTGGGCATTATCCAAGGTGTTCGAGGAGCTTATGCGAGTCTTGAACGTGATCTTCTACTTGCCAAGGATGCTATTGTCGCGGTGCCTGGCGAGATCATGGAAAGTGGCTCCGCTAAAGGGGCTGCCAGAGCAGTCCTTAGACATGCACCGACCGTCATCCTCCGACCAGCAATTGGCACAAGTAAGGCTATTGGTCAGACGCTGTTGGGAGCGGGGAACACACTTGACAGAGCGAACTTGCGGCGAGCTGAAGAGGTAAGTATTGTTTACCTAACAACTAGTTGATCTACTAACAACGTTTGTAGAAGTATAAACACGGCTAATTCCAACGAAATATTGCAACCAATTTGTGCTTTCCATGCAATCGGCATTGTCAGAGCGTTGGGAGTTCCTTTATTCAAGTTCTCGTGGTATTTGGATGGCATTGGCATTATGGGCATCTGGTTAGCAATTGCATTGGAGTCATATTTAGCGGCCTTCGATTTCATGGAATGGCATCTGCGTGACATTGGGATTGAATACGAGGCACGAATGCATTGGGTGGGATCCAGCATGGGAAGGTATTTTGATTCAGCGCTGTAGGGCACCATTTGCACCTGTTACCTGTACAGCTGTTGTGCTTTACAGCCGATGTGTTACTTGCGTATCTCAAATTGGTTGGGTCTGAGGTCGGTCATCTACGCAAATACACGCAATGAGCCCCCGGCTCAACCTCGTCAGCCGGCTCACGTTGGGCGAGGGACCGTGGTGATCAGAAAGAAGAGCAGGAATGTGCGAAACTTTGAGGCGCTTAATTAGCTTTCTAGAGTGATACCAATTCATGCGGTTCAGAAGACGAAAGCAATCTTTGTACCGTAATATTCCACAGATCTTTGTGGTGCCCGGCAAGGTTGTGCGCAGCTCCCAGCCCCAGTCTGTGCCGAGGCTGTGGACGTCTTGCCAAGCCGAAGCTCCCGGGGTCTCCTTTCCCTCGTTTCCTCTCATCTTTCCCGTCGAATTCATTTCTTTTCTATCAGCCGCTTCTACTTGTCGTAAACTCGAGATATCCCTACGAAGATCTCAGAATTTAAACCCTGTTCTTCAGCTTGTTTCTCCAATCAAATCTCGCTTTCATCACCGTACCATGCTACTTCTATGAGGACCTGCACATAACACTCCAATCCATTACTGTTACACTCAATTACATCGAAGATTATCTACACTTAGACTCCGTACCCTTCAACAATGTATGTGTATGCTGTTCAATTTGACGGTCACGAAAAGACAGTTGCGATTGTGAGTATAAGAGCACGCGCACAACCTGGAACTACAAGGCCAAGGCAAGCCATAGCTGCTCGGTGGTGCTGAATTGACTTTTCCCAACATCTCCTTCCTAGAAAACTCCTTCAGAAGTCCCAAGTCAGGTAGGTGGTGACCGAACGCGTCTTCTAGGATACATCTTGAATAACACTGCCGCCCAGAAAGTACCTACCTGGTCGTAGATAGCTATTTCCTTGCTCATGCCCATCCGACTGCCGAGTCAGTGGTCATGATGTCTTTTTGCCCTAGTACTAGAGGGAAGCAGCCTCCTTGTGTAAATGGAAGCCTTGGGCGCTCCCCTCCCGCCGTTGAACAGCCTGTTTAGCTCGCACGCCTTACACGGGTTGCGGAGGAGCAACGTTTTGGTCTGCCTTCCTTTTAGACTAGCAAAAAGATGAACGCTTCAACTTCATAAAAAATATTTGCTCCCAAGCTGCAGCAGGTTGGAATTTGATCGTGATTCTTTGAAGCGAGCCGGCGGGAAGCTTTTCCTCACAACATATGCAACTTTTTTGGGTCCAAATGATACGCTTTGTATCGAGTGGATTACTGGTTTTGTGCGTAAGTTTGAAGGTATCGCTATACTATGACTGCAGGGGCTCACTTCAAATTTCGAATAGCTTCGAAATGAGACTCAGGTCATGCGCAGATTCCTTCTTTCGCACCGGCGAACCAATATAGTCGAGCAGAAGTGTTTGACACAAAGTTGAGAACGAGAGCTGCTGCTGTTCTGATATAATTACAAGCTTGAAGATTTGGGAAACCTCGATCTCATGGCCAACACCGGAAGATACCAGGAAAGCAAGAAGCTAGACAGTGATGGTGGTCGGGTAGTACGGAAGATAAGCATGGAGCACAAAGAGGGGATTCTTGTTAGTAAACAAGGGGACTCGGTCTGTGATCAACCACCACAACACTTTCGCGGCGGAAAAACACAGTCTAATCACTCTAATTGGCAGTCTTCGATCAAAAGTCCATCGAGGAAATCTGTCCGTTTTGCGGACTCTGATGCTTCTAGTCCTCATCAACGCCAACCTGATCGCATTGCATCTTTGTCATCAGCATCTTTTCTGAGAAAACCTCCAGCCAATTCGGTGGGTCAAGAGAGCCATTACGGTCTTTCTCTTCACTTTAAACACTCGTCTTCGCACTACAAGCGTCATCGCGGGACGGCAGACCTGAATACGCCGACAGTCTTCCAGCCAGGGCTCTCAAAAGTTTCGAGTGTTTCCGAGGAGAGGAGTCCGCCTTTGCTATATCAAAAGTCATCAGCACAGGCCTGTACGTTTCCTCGGTCTATGCGCTCACTCCCGTTTGCCTGAAGCTAAATTCGAGCAGCGCAATTAGCCGGAAGAGCTACAGACCTCGAGCTCTCCCATAATCAATACCCACAGTCTGGCTCTGTGAGACGACTTGTCACTCCTTCTTCATCTATTCCTTATGTGGTGCTGATACTCTTCAATCAAACCAGACTTTAGTTTATCGTCTCTCGAAACCATTTGTGCCAGACAGAGAGTCCACAAATCCTGACGACGGCGTTTATTTCGAGTGCTATGGATACGTTTTCGAGATTCTCAATCCTCACAAATCACTCTCGCTTGCTTGCATAGAGTCATCCGAGGATAGTTCTGGCCATAACCCGTCCCCAAACCTGCAACTCCCTCCAAATTGCACTTATGCCATGTCTCCAGGTTACATCCTCTCCGATGCAACACAACGGTCCAATAAACGACAAGTGACACCAACCCGAACCTTGTATCCAGATTATCCTATTGCTTACTCAAAAATCACATCTGCTGAGCCAGGGAAATCCTTTGGTCTTCCTCGAATCTGGACAGAAGAAGCAATACTAATCCTGGAACGAGAAAACCCTAGGCGATCGCTTGAGGGTGGACTCCCTCGAAAAGATTCCGGGATATTTTCCGAAGGCTCCACTCCTTTCATTCTAAAGGACGAGAGCACAATTGACAGTATAGTCGATAAGTACAGCTTGCCGGCTTCTGTGAGACCTGAAGCCCCGAGTTCAGCGCCGCCTCACGTAAACACCTCGCAACGTGACACTATACAAGATGACTCTGATTTCTCGGCCATGTATAAGACCGCCGGCGAGACAAATGCGAGGCCTTTGATATATGGTACTCCCGGTCGCCCGCCGCATGAACCTCTTCCTGATCTCCCCGAAACCCATGACAACAAAGACAACAACATTGGCAAGGCGTTATTGACAGAGCCCTCGGTTTCGACACAATATGAGACCACCCAAAGCCTTTTGAAGTACAACAGCAGTCCATCTCATCGCACCGAAGGCCATGGTCAAAGCGACCTCCAGTACAATCTGGGTACTGGCTTCTTCCGCGATTTATCCCAGACCGAATTGAATATGCTTCGCAAGGCTAGGCCAGACGAAAGCATATATTCAGAACCCTGCCAGGCGCAGAATCTTAATCCGAAAATTTCCGTCGATCCCGAACGCAAGTCTACAAGCGAAGATTCCTTTTCCACTGATTCTCGTGGATGGGCTGATGCAGGCAGCTCAATCGGTAATAGTGAGAGTGCGCGTCCTTGGTCACTACAGTCAATAGATCGACAAGTGGACAGCGCAGCGGGCTTGCTCAGAGATGAAGATTATTCGTCAAACAGAGACAGCGCGTGGGAAACTGTGGGCACAGTGACCCCAAGGAAATCTTCAACCCCGCGAAGGAAGGTTGGGAATACTCGCAAAATAGTCGGCTACTCTGGAGATGAAGACAGCAGACAAGATACCATCGGGTCCACGGAGGCAAGAGCGCCGGCAGAGCCTTGGGATCCTATCAGAGCTAGTCACACTCCAGTACATACAACTCGGAAAGTGCCAGAGTCCGCATGGGATCCTGATCAGGCGAATGCATGGCAGGAGATATTAGACAATAAGAACAATAGGGGCAAACCCTGGCCGGTTCATACACAGCACTTCCTCCATACGTCTCCCTCCACCGTTTCTACATGGCCCGAACCAGAGATAATTCCTCCTTCCTCAAGACGCTATCGATATCGACATCCGACGCCTCTTCCTCCCTCACATATCCATCCTCTTGATTCGTTGACAGATATCGTCAAGCTGTCCCCTTCCAAGGAAGGCCATACTGAATGCTCCGAAGCTCCTGCTAGAAAAGCGTCGAAGCCTACATTTTCACCACATGTTCGCGACCTGAGTTCGTCTCCAAGCCAGACCGCAGGCTTGGAACCACCGTTTGACCTCGGTTATTTCTCCAAGCATCCTCGGAGGCTAGACAAGCGCGTCAGAAAGTATCAGGACGAGCAACGAGAGCTTTTGGCTCGCACATCTTCCCAGTCTTCCCGATCCACCGGTTCAGCTCCTGGCCCAGGTCCACTACCAACAGCTATCCCTGTCGCACCGATCAGGGTTCCACGTCCCTTTGCTCGTCTACCAGATCGATCCCGAAGAGATCGTATCCCAGCATGTGTGCTCCCCTTCGAAGCCCGGCTACTAGAAGAACCCCGTCGCGGAAACAGTACAGAAGAGCAGCAAGATGAATGGTACGGGCGCACGGTGCTCGGATTGAGGGCGGATCCAGAAGACAGAGACCACGAAGCCGCCGCAACCTGCCCGACCTTCGCGGCTCACAGCGTCGTCCACCACCACACCATCCACACCACGGCGGACCGAGTGCCCCCCGGCTACACCATGAACCCCCACCAACGCTCCAAGTACTGCGCGCTCCACCACCGGCGCGAGTTCTCCACGGTCCCGACGCTCCTCCTCCCGCAGCCCAGGCATCCCTACATCCGGTGGTCCGATGCCGCCGCTGCTGCTGCCAAAGAACGGCAAAACCACACGTACGGCCGACGGCTCGTGGACGTGTGTCTTTTTGGTGTTCCGCTGTTTGGGTGGGTGGTGGTGGGGCTGATCGGGTGGAATCATCGGGGGAGCGATGATTTCTTGACGTGGGTTACCGGGGGTAAGTATTTGAGGATTTTGGAGGAGGAGAGGGGGTATGCGAGGAGGATGCTGAAGAGGGTGCTTGGGGTGGTGGGGTGTCTGGTGGTGGTGGGGTTGGTGGTGCCAGCGGTGGTTTGGCATCATCATCATCGTCAGATGGGGGGAAGGAGATAGGAAGGGTGGGGTGGGTGGGTGGAGGAGGGTGATTGGGATTGGGATTGGGATTAGGAGAGAGATGTGGGGTGGAAGGGAAGGGAAGGGAAGTTATTTTAGACAGGGGGCTTTGTTGTTTTTCTTTCAGTCAGAACCTTTTAACTTGTGTTTGGGATAGGGATAACGGCGAGTATGTGTCATGCATACATGCATGGGTCATAGGGTAGAAGGAGCCGGACCGAGCCTCTCGCGCTCTTATCTACGGGCTCTCACAATGGACAGCAGTCAGTTCGGAGGTTTTAAATGGATTACTGTATTCGGGGATAGGTTCCTGGATTAGACATTTGATTGGTTCATGGCATCTGTCCTCCCCTTTTTCGTGAGAATTTCTGTTCGATGTTGTTGATCATGATAATGTTGTTGTTGTCGTTGTTTTCGTTGTTGGTTTATGGGGATGTTTTGGAGGGGGATTTGCTTTCTGCTGGTGCTGGTGCGGGTGCTGGTGCTGGGGTTTTTTTTGCCGTATGGAGAGGGGGAGAAAAGGGGGGGGGGGATTAGAAAAGGGGGGGGAGAGCGAGAGAGAGAGAAGGAGGGTAGGGGAGTGTATGGATGGATGGATGTGTGCTAATTAAGTAAAGACGACTAAAGACTTAATAAAAGTATGATGGGATGGGAATGTGTGCTCTACCGCTCTTGGAACCTGTAAGGCGAGGAGAGGAGAGGAGGAGGAGAATGGTGTTGAAACGGCCACTGGTGGGGGTTTAGTCGTGATAAGAAAAGAAAAATCTCAGGTCAGGTCAGATTCTTTAGGGACCGAAGGTGTTGTAGCGGACTCCTATTCGTTTTCGGCAACGCAAAGATTGCTGGGCAAGGGAAGGGAATTACCTTTCTCCATTGGGATCGGGATTACCATCGCGGTTTGTCATAGCCAGTTCGGTTAAGTGGACGTTGAACCGGTATCGAATCGAATCGGATTGTCAGGGGGGAAGCAAGGGAAATGTTTTGATCAGCAGACTTTTAAACTATTTTGATTTTATTAACTAAGTTTTAGATTTTGTTTTCTATTTTATTCACAGCGTGGTCCTCTTCCCCCTTCTCCTCCCTCCGCTGCCCTTTCCGCCCCCCGAACAACTGCTCTTTCCCTTTTTCTCGACTCTCCCGCCCTCGACCACGCCGGCGCTGGTCACGCTGCTCCGTCGACTGCCCCCGTCCCCTCCACCGGAACCGCAGATCGAGAGAGAGAGCGAGCTCGGGTGGCACTCCTCCAAGAGCATGGCGAGTTCTGGCGCGGTTTGGGCTAGGCACTGCAGGCGCACGAGGGATTGGCGCTGGCGGCGGATGAGGGAAGATGGGGTGCTGGCGTATGATGAGGAGGTAGAAGTGTGGGAGTGAAGGTCGGAGAGGGTGCTGCTCCAGAGGGACATGTCGGTGGGTTCGGCGTAGGTATAGGAGGGGACGGTTGGGCTGCTGGGGATGGAGGGGGAAGAGGTTGCGGAGGTTGAGGTCGAGGTTGAGCGGGAGGAGTGGGAGTCGAGGGTATGGTCTTGGAAGCGGGAGGTGAGGGCGCCAACGGAGATGGCGTTGGATGAGGCGGAGGGGTAAAAGCGCGGGTCGCGCTGGAAGGTTTTGGTGGAGGGGGCGGAGTACGATGGAGTACAGGAGCGGGATGTACGAGGAGAGACGGACTCGCTGCTGTAGCCGGTGTAGTGTGATTGGTCGGAGATGGAGAGGGATGAGAGGGATGAGTCAAGGTTGGAGGTAGAGGCGGATGAGAGGAAGGTGAAGTCTTCGAACATGGTGGCGATGAGTACCCGTTCAATTGAAGAGGGCTCACTGTGACAATCGATAATCGTACGGGCGCATGGATCAGATGGATACTGCGCAGCGAAGCCGGGAGAGAAGAGGCTAGGTATATGTATATTGCAAGTGGAATGGCAAATGTTACCTTGCCGTCGCAGGCGTTGTTGCGGCCGCCAAGGCAGAGTGGACTGCTCGGAGGGAGCTCCACCGGGCTGATCGTTAGGAATGCAGGCGTTAGTCCAGATCGAGCTGCACGAGGGCGCATTTAGGCCTTCTAGAAGGGCAACCACCAGAGCCTAGGGCAGCCTCGGCTCCCCTCCGGCCATCGGCGGCTCCTCGGCGCAACCCTAATTGCGCCGAAAGCCGCCCGAGGGATCCTGGGCACCGGCAGAAAAGCGCGTCTCATTGGGCAGCCTCGCGCCTACACACGGCTCGCCAGTTTGAGCCAATTTGCGCGTGGGGATCGGCGACTTGCGCATCAGGCGGCTTTTGGACACCATAGTCGGTCCGCCGTTAAATAACAAGGCCCAAACGGCCCCAGCCCAAACACGAACACTCTGTTGCTGTTGCGATGCATCGGCGCTAAATGACTCGTAGAACCCACGTCGTTGGTTCAAGCTTGCATCCGGATATGCAACCTACATCGGAAGCTTACCGGGCATGAAACATATTACTAGAAGGAATTGGTTGGCTGCCTAAGCATGGACATGAGCCATTTCTTCTGCGCTTCTTGGCGACCTATGGACCTGTGCTCCCTTTCATCTCCCCAAGCCCCTGGATCAGCCGGTTCCGGCGTCGAATCTCTGTCCAGCGGGTGAGGCTGCCAAGCTCCAGAATGCTCACCCTGCGTGTGGTCCCGCTAGGGTTGCCAATGATAACAGGCTCCCACTCCGTCTTGCGTCGCCCAAAGTCATCTACTACTGAAGAAGTTGGACCGGGAATCATCTTGACGGTCTTGAGCCGGATCAATGCCAGCGTGAGCAGTATTGTCAACACCATTAGGATCACCGCAACTGCTGCACTGGCTCCTTCTGCACCATAGCGTCGCTCAATCGCTCCTCCGCACCCTGTTGCCCCGGCTGCAAGGAGGTAGCTGAGACCTTGTGACATGGCAAACCCGGCGCTGACTCGAGGGTAACTCGTGAAGTTGGTCCTCTGTGCGCGATATTTTTCAGGAATATGACTCTGCTTCCGGCCAGTCCTGCCGCCCTGGAGATCGGACGTATCAAACGTTTCCATGATGAGGCCATTGCATTCTGCTATGGCGAGGCTTGAAAGGAATCCTACGAAGCCGGCCATCAGCGAGGGCACGGCAGCGTGGATCGGCGGTCCATCTGACGTCAACGTACTGGCCAAAGCTGCCAAAGGGAGGCATGCCATGGAGACAATTCTTCGCGTCAGATGTGATGAGCAGATTGTATTCTTCTCGAACGTCATGCTGTCCGTCCGAGGGGGGTGGTGCCTCGCACGACTGAAAAAGGAGGCTTTCTGAAAGGGCATGGCGGCCAAGGCTCCGATCGAGAGGGCACTTACGCACAGTCCCACCCATCCAGGTGTATAGTGATAGTACTTGGAAATTAAGGCACCCAGAAGCTGGACTGCTTGTCAGCCATTGTTCTTCAATATACGATGTGGTCACTTACCATCATGATGAGCGTGAATTGGGCATACACCCACCCAATATAGAGGGAGAGAATTAGGAACCCAGGCTGGAACATCATTCTCTTTGAGAGCTCCTAGCCCCACTTAACCTCCTCTCCCCACCACAAAGGTCCCCTCGCCACAAGGTGCATCTTTATCTCACCTCGACCCACCCGCTTCCACTTCCCTTGCCCTTTGATAACCTCTGATACAGTGCGGCGGTATGCCGACCGACGGACTTCAGGCGTGACAACGTTGAGTGCAAGCGCAAAGGCGATGAAGAATATTATGATCCAAAAGCCCCAAGTCACGCTGAGTCCGGTTATTACAAGCGCACCAATGACAAAGCCAAATCCAATCGATCCAGCACTACACCATGCCCATATGCCTAGCCAAACACCCATGCCTCCACCATGACGACGAACGTCGTATGCTGACACAACCTCTTGATGAGGATTTCCACTTTGCAGAGAGGCCCCGAAGAGGTCCAGCAAGGTTGTCTTGAAATTGATCGCAGCAAATCCCAATGCAAAGCCTGTCAACCCACGGCAAAAGAGCAGCAAAACTCGAAATCCCGCCACATCGGGGGATCGATATGCTCCAACTGCAAAACCTTGTGGTATCTGTAATGGGAGAGCAGCCGAAAGTGCCATGATTGTGTACGGTTTACGGCCGTGCAGGAGAGGCAGTGGCCAGAGGAAGAGTGTTGGGATAGCAAGCCCGAGGTAAAACCAGACATTGCCCGTGATCACATAGTGGTGGAAATCCGCGAGCGCATACTGGATGGCTGGCACTTCCCCAGCGTAAATTCCAATGATCATACCCAGAAGAGCTGTGTTGGCACACGTAACAAAGGCGGCAAATCGCTTCCTTGAAGTACACCAATCTCGCGCAATCGGTTGGTGATTTTGCTGGTAGTGCGTTTCCGTATCTACCGTCGCATCCATGTCGACATGCCGCCGATTCCTCAGGTCGAGCCATTGAAGATGCGGTTTAGCTTGCTCATCTTCTCGCTCTTGTCGCAGATTGGGGCTAAGAAAAGCTCGAGGTTCTGGCCCGGTCTCTTCGAATCCAGGTTCCTCAGCCGACTCTTCGGGTAAAATGTTATTATACCGTGGCTCTTGACTTGCCATCCCTCCGAGCCGCTGAGTGAGCAGCGGAGGAACATTTTGAGACGTTTGCGTAAAGTCTAACCTTGCAGAGCTCGATCGAGGCTGGATCGGTGGCTGTTGATATACTTGGGGGTATCTGCGGATATCGCGGACCTTTTTCATGGTAGGAGACCGGCGAGCAAGGTGGTCTTCTTGTGCTCGAAGAGGTGTAGCAGCGAGCTCTGGAGGATTTGGCGATGATGGTCTTTCGTCTTTGTCGATAGGGCAAGGAAGGTTCGCCGTCGGCCACGAAGTGATCTCGTTAGGTTCTGGATCAGTATAAGCCGTGATCTTGGATTCTTTTGGTGAGGCTCTCTTTGCTGGGAGCGGGAACAGTCGTGCTCTAGTAGGCGGAGCTCGATATGATGGCGCGATTTCTGGCACTGGCTGATACGTGTTGATGGATGTACTCGACGTCCTTCGACCCGGAGTCGGAGGTGCGCCGGCAGCCTGTCTAGCAACCGAGATCGCTTCGTTGAGAAGGTGTTCGACTTCTTGAATAGTGCGGGAGAAAAGCCGAGATGTCTCATGCTCCGTTGGCTCGAGACGTTCACGGGCATTTTCTGACGATCTCCCAATACTGCTGCGCGAGGCGTTGGACCCGTTGGCCATCTCCCGTAGCGCCGATGCCATTCCCACAGGGTTGATAGCCACAAGTGCTTTCGGAGCTACTCAGCTGGAGGCCGGGGTAATACTCGGACCTTGAGTTGGCCTTGTATGCCAAAGATTTTTAGGCACGTCGATCAGTGGGCAATACGAACTCAGGGTAACAGTGGGAAGACAAATTTCGGGTTGTTTGAGGGAGGTATTCGGAGCTTTCAAGGTCAAAAGAAGAATGTGAATGATTCGCTTGTAGGCATCGGCAAGCAAGGAAAGACAGAGGAAAAATAGGGTACTTTTCGACGCGATAGAGATGTGGTTGAGGGCTGAGCAAATACTACCTACCTAGAGGTACTAGGTATCGAACAGATGCCGAGTTAAAGAGATTTGAAGGGAAACCATAGCATGCGCTCCTGCTCCGATTTTGCGTTCCGGAGACGTTTAGAAATTCTCTAGTAGAAGCTGCGATCATTCACAGCGGCCCATGTCCTCTCGGGTAGTTCCACGACGGATGTCGGTTTTCTTGCGTTACGTTGAAATCTCAGCCTTCACGGAACCTTGTAAAACGCTGCGGTAGAGGTCGCCGAGCTCTTGGCTAGAAGGATCGACGGTGAGCTAACAAAGGTCTCGGAGATGCTAGTTCTTATATCACGATTTTCTTGCCACTCTTGCAGATTTCAGCGCCGAGCCCATCGGGATCGCAGACCCACAGGCTTTTTCTGTTTAGTCAATGGGACCTAAAACATCCTCAACCGAAAGGATCCCCACGCTTCGAAGCTTTCTTGCGGGAGCCCCAATGACATGCCCGCAAACCGTTCTCAGCTAATACTGCAGAGAGCTAACTTTATGGAAGGATCCCCTTCGTCGTTCTCTTCGCATCAGCCAAGTGCTTGTCCGAACGATCCTACTGTAGTTAACGGCTCAAAACCTTAAAAACTATAAAGATGACGCTTTCGCACATCATTTGATGAATACTACTGGCAAAATGTGTATTATAATCGCGTAAGTCCAAAAATGACACTCACTGCCCCAATATTGGGAGCTCTCATCCTCGTCCTCCTCCCTTCTCTTCTCGCTTTTTTTAAATCTTACCTCGCTTCTCGTCCTCCACCAGGAGCCCGCAAGCTCCCGGGACCTAAAGGTAAAATACTGTCATTTGATCTTGTCAACTCTCACCATCACTGACCGCCCCCTTTCCAGGCCTTCCCCTCCTTGGCAACCTCCTTCAAATCCCCCCAACGCACTCATGGCTCCAATTCAAGTCCTGGGCCGACCAATACGGCCCTCTATATGGCATCTCCATCGCCGGCCGCCCACAAGCCATCGTCTCGAGCGAGAAGATCGCTAACGAGTTACTCCGCGAGCGCGGATCGATTTATTCATCCCGTGAGCAGCTCGTTATGGGTGCACACCTGCTCTCTGACGACCTCCGGCCGGTCCTTCTGCCATACGGTGACGTATGGCGCCGTGGGCGGAAAGTTGCGCAGTCTTTTACTGCGTCCACGGTGGCTCCAAATTACGAGCCTGTGCAGGATCTTGAGAGCTTGTACTGCTTGCGTGACTTTATTCGGGAACCCAAGAAGTACGAGCGGTGGTTTGACAGGTATGCGGGGGGTGTTATCTTGCGTTTGGCCTATGGAAAGCGAGTTGAGACCGGGGAAGAGGAATTGGTGCAAAGGATTGTGAAGGTGAATCACAATCTGGAGCGAATAGCCTCCCCAGGCTCGTATCTCGTTGACACGTTCCCTTCTCTCAATCTCCTCCCCTCGTTCCTTGCCCCCTGGAAACGCGAAGGCGCTCGCCTTCACGCCGAAGAACTTGACCTTTTCGTCACCCTGCTCAACTCCGCCAACCCCTCGACGTCCTCTCAAAACCCGCCACCATCCTTCGCCCGCACATGGTGGGAAACCCGCTCCAAATCCAACCTCACCGTCCCCCAAGCGGCCTACGTAATCGGCACTCTCTTCGAAGCCGGCGCCGGTACCTCCAAAGCCGCCCTCTGCTCCTTCCTCCTCGCCCTCATCCACCACCCCAACTGGCTGCGCCGCATGCAATCCGAAATAGACTCCGTCATCCCCTCCTCTCGCCTCCCATCCTTCGCCGACCTCCCCCGCCTCCCCACGGTGCGCGCCTGCATCAAAGAAACCCTGCGCTGGCGGCCCGTCACCTCCGGCGGCCTCCCCCACCAACTCACCAAGGACGACGTGTACGAAGGCCTCTTCCTGCCCGCAGGCACCAACGTGCACCCCAACCAGTGGGCCATCCACCGCGACCCATCCCTCTACCCGGACCCCGAATCCTACAACCCGGCCCGCTGGCTCGAACCGGGTTGGCCGACCTACCGCGAACCCTTGTCCGTGCACCCGAACCTGCAGAACTTCTCGAGCTTCGGGTTCGGGCGGCGCATCTGCGTCGGGCAGAACATCGCCGAGCGGAACCTGATGATCATGGCCGCGCGCATCGGATGGGCGTGCGAGGTCCGGCAGAAGGAAGACGGCGGGAGGAAGGTGCCGTGGTACGAGTATCACAGCGGGTTCAACAGTTTCCCCGTGTGGTTTGGGGACGGGATGGAGGTCAGGCTCAGGAGTAGGGAGCGCGGGGAAGTAGTGGAGAGGGAGTACGATAGGGCGAAGGACGGGGATCGGGAGGTGGGAGAACTGGCTAAGTAGTTCTGAAAAAAACCGAGAAGTGGGGTTGCCCTAGATTGGATGTTTTCTGAAAGGATACCTGTAGAGGGAAAGGGGGATCGGCGAAACTTTTCACGCAAGCTTTTAGCGAATGGCCATCATCATACTGAAGACACATATTTTGAAACTCTTCGATACAAACCAGCGGGGAATTTCGAATGTCCCCCCATTCCAGGTGTAGAGAGGTTGTTGTCTATTATAGTATATAAGCGCCGAAGAGCTCTGCTGGAGCTGAGTAAAGCAAAGCAAAGCATTCACATTGCCAAGGTAGTGGGCAAAAGTAAAACGAGTTTTTTTTCTTTTAAAAATGCATGTTGACAGATATCTAGGCTCTGATAAAGCTGAAGCCATTCCATTTCCCAAAAATGCAAAATTATACACTCTCCTAAACCCCCACCCCCCTCTCTCCCTCTTTCCTCGAACGTCTCCTCTTCTTCTTTCAACCCCTTTACCTAGCCAGCGCCCTATGGAACATACTGCCTCAACGTCGAATCATAGTACGCATAAGCCTGCCCGCTCGGCGGCTCGAACGACGACCACGTCGTCGCCCCCCACCACGGTCCCGCGGCCCACCACGACGCCCCGACCCACACGTCCGAGTTGGCCTTGAGATGCTGCAGCAACCCTTGCACGGCGGCCAAACACACACTATTCGGCCCTCCCGCAAACTCGCCCAGCACGGCTTTTTTGTTGTTGCTGCGGAGCCATGCCGTGGCGGAGGCGAGCCGGTCCGCGCCGATGGTGGAGCTCGAGCAGGTCGCGGAGGTGCCGGAGCCGTCGCTGTCGAGGTACTGGTGCATCTCGTAGAGGAGCATGTTTTGGGGGTCAGTGAGGGATTTCATGTTGTCGTTGACCGAGGTCCAGGTCCAGGCGCCGGTCCAGGAGTTGCCCTCGGCGAAGATGTATTGGCTGGTGGCGCCGGTGCCGCGGATGGCGTTGATGGCCGCTTGGTTGAGGTTTAGGACGAGGGTCTGGTCCATGTCGTGGTATTCGTTGTTGGTGTCGAAGATCTGTTCTCTGTATGTGAGCTCTTTGCGAGTGGGTTCGGGATTTTGCTGGTGGGCACCACTTACGACTTTGGAGTTGCTCTTGAAGGGTGTTGCCAGGTTCTTCCAGAAAGTGCCAAAGTCGGTGGTGCTTTGGATTATGGCCCCGTTGTATCGGCCGTAGTTGTGGGGGTCGATGACTGCATAGGCACCCTTGGAGGTGATGTGGTTGATGATCGCGCTGTAATTGTTGAAATATCCCGTATCGAGGGATGCCGTGATCGACCCTCGGGCCATGCGCTCCATCATGAAAGGTACACGGAACAGATTATAGCCCTCCGAGATAAGAGTCTACCGCAGTCAGCTTGGGACAATATTGTCAGTCTCTAGGAGGGAACCACGCACGTCGATCGTAGCTGTGTCCGGCATGTAGAAATCCTTTCCCCATGTTCCTGGAATTGCGGTCCCAAATTCGGCAACAGACTCGCTGACACCAAGCCATTTCAGACCCGTCCCAACAGGCGACGCAGGAGCTGTTGAGGAAGCCTTTGCAGTGGTGCTCGTGCTTAGTGTGGTAGGTCGGACCGTGGTCGACGCAGTTCCCGGGAGACATTGAGAGTACCACTGATTAGAGTATGTACAAGTGTACCCTGCGACACAGGTAGTCTGCCCGGTCCATCCTTGGCCACCACACTGGCCGTAGGCGGATTGTTGGGCAGAAACTGCAGTAGTCAAAGCTACAACAGAGAGAAGAAACGGGGACCTCATGTTTGATTAAGGAGACTTTACACAGAAGCAATGACCTGGAATACTACACAATTATGTGGGAACATAGGAGATATATAATTGTCTAAACGTGATACAGATATTAGGAAACTAATCTAGACCTGGGGTGGCTAGGAAGCTTTCCCCTATCGTCGGAGGAGAACATCGTTCCGTTCTCTTTCCGGCTCATTCAGTACTCTTCCGTCCTAGGACTGATTGACGGAACCTGGTTGTTGCACGAAAGACCGCCAAGATAAATGAGCGGGAGATTGAGCGGAACAAGTCCCAACGCGACTTGCGAATTTGGACTTTGCCATAGCGGTTATGAAACGCCTTTGGGCCGGCGGCATGGACTCTGATCATCGCTAAGGCAAGCACAGAAGGTTGAAGTTCTTCCAGGATCCGATCGTTCGCTTCCAGGATTGAGATATGAAGGAGGCGGAAAATGATTGAGGAGAAAAGCCGTGTGGTCGTGGTATTTTTCCCGCTCCGGACCGGTCTTGCCGCTTTCGTAGTCGCGCCCCTAACGGCCAATCACACCGACTTAAGCCGTGATCTAGATACAAAATAAATTGCTGTTCTTTGAGGCTGATCTTTCCAGAGCTAAGCTTTCATATCCTTGGCTGAGTCCCGTCACTAATTTGTCCGTTGACGGCCGTTTCTGCCTTTGTTTTCAGGGTGAACGACCTATCAGCAGTCTTCCTTGACCGTTAGAGACCTCGGGCCCTTGAATGACAACCAGGTCTGGTCAGGTGCTTGCTAACCTTGGCTACCGCAAGCTTAAACGGCCTGGTATCGGTGCTTGATTTGCGCCATTGTCTTTTCGAGGTTCAGTATGTACAGCAATGTATCGCTAGTCGCGTGAGCCGTTGCTCACCTGCTATCGAGAGATAAAATACTGTCTTGCTGGTCTGAAAAAGATATGTTCTCTTTCTCCATCTTTATCATTTCCAAATCTGATAGTAACATTGTCAAGCATACAGATCTCCTGACGGCGCTTCAGAACCAAGTCAACTATAATAGTAGATTCTTGTTCACATACAAGCCACCTTTAGGTATCCCACAAATGTCAGTATATCCAAGAATATTGACGAATCTCAACAACGCCTTGCTCAAACAGCTTCCATTCCTGTTGTGGCTCTACTCAAGCTCTTTTCGTGTCTCATAAGAGCGTCCTCCTCTTCAGCCCAAGCCAAGGTCCGGTCTGGAAGAAGGAGTGCTTTGTCGATTGCGACAGGCAAGCCTCTGTGTCTACCACGCAGCATGACAGCCATGAGAATGAGTTTGCTCAGCTTGTGCCAAGCCCCACAAAAGCTGTATGCATTCCACGGTACTCCTGTGCTGATTCCAACCGTTCCATATCCTGAGACACATTCGAATATGATATTTAGCGTCGAGAATACCACTGGATCCCGGTCATATTGGCTGGATTCGATGATTGTGATCAGCCATATGGCAATTGCAATCCACCATAGGTCATGAGCAAGCTGACCACGCAGCTGCTGCCGGATGAAGTCGCCCCTGCTCTCGCCTGGTCCTGCATTGGTCACGCTGCGTCTAAGAGTGCTGAAAAATCCAGTGCCTTGACTTGGCGTCTGCGGAGGCGGGTCACTTGCGTAGATATTCAAAGACCGTTCTTCGTAGACGTTCGTTGTACGGATCGTCATAGTCACGGGGTAGGCAGAAATGTACATCATGAGGACGTAAAGCACAAGAAGACCCTGCCGTAAACCCGAAATGGCAACGACGTAGAATCCTCCTGCGCGGACTGCGAATGCCTGAAAAAGACCGTCGAGCACCCGATAATTCCCTGGTATAGCGTCCACGGTACTATTGCCAATGCTAAGGATTTCAAACATTACCCAATCAAAACCATTCAATGCCATAATAGCGGCAACGAGCCACCAAGTCTGGCGCGATGGAAACAAATTGGTATAGACGCGTCGAGGGTGATTGAGCACGAATCTGATCACGTCTCTTTTCGCCGCCCACTTTTCATTGTCCGGGAGAAGCCTTTCCATAATCCAAAATATCATGCGGAGGAATGGCGGAAAACAGGTGTTCCCAGCAAGGATTAACAGGCTCATGGTGAGAAGGGGGTAGGGCGCGGTTTGTAGAGCCGTTGCGTTTGCATCTAACAGAGCCATTCCAGAATTGTTGAATGCACTGATGGCGAAGAAAGCGCCCGTCCAATATGAGTTAAGACCGTTCTCTCCGGCAAGATATGGCCGCACATTGTGCATCCAAGCCCCTATACCCACTGCGCCAAGGAGCTGCCATAAGATATAGTAGGCAGGGACAATGTGAGACAGTAGCTTCACCGCTTGGTATTCCAGACCTCCTAATGCCTCTCTTTCTTGGTCGGTCAGGTTGTGGAACTGGCTATTACGGCCGATAAAGCCGTTGACCGATTCAATATATTTGTCAACCGCTCTAAACGTGCCTTCTTCCTTCTTTTTCTCTGCAATCTCGTCTAGATGGTGGAAGGGATTCGTTTCACGAGGGTGACGAACAGAGGAGCGAACCCCAACTCCAGCTCCTGCGAAGAGCCGGGACTGGCTGCGCCGAAACCGCGCCGTCGGGGACTTAGTGTCGTGGCTCCTCGTTGGTGTTACCGGTTCGTTGAATCGGATGTGGTCTTTTGGACTTCCTAAAGCCTCGTCATTCACCTCTTCATGGGTTAGGGCACCGTCTTTGTCGGATTGTTGGACACCGCCATGGTCTGGCGTGTCGATTGGGGGAAGTTGAGTGTGGCTACTCGGCCCAGAGTCATCTTTCTGGACAAATTGCTCCGTATGATGTTGTTCATCTTCGGAGGCTATCTTTCTTCCCCTAATTGCTCCATTATTGTGGGGTTGTGAAGCTGTTGACAGCGTCTTACGCCTTGATAACGAGAGGAAAGATTTTGTTCTGCCAAGACGGAGCCGTTCGGCCCGTCTTCGAGCACGCTGCTCGATGAGATCTGAAAGCTTGTGTTCGAATGCTCTATAAATCCATTAGCGTCCAAGGTGTGCCAGGAGATATTGGACTGGATTCCTACCTCTGCCTAACCTGCAAAACAGCAATTGAGACGAGTATAGCCGAGCCGAGCATAATGAGGACGAAGAGTATGAATTGTTGGAAGGTATTCAGTTCACTCAAATTTACCGTGTTTAGTCCAGCCTCTGTCATCGCACTAACACAGAGAAAGAGACTGTCTGTGTAAGAAATACTCCTGGCCGGTGTTGAAGAGCCCCAGAATATCAAAGAAGCAATCAGCGACGTCCCAATGAAATAACTGCCTTCGATGAGCGGGTGTCTCGATTCAGAGCAGATAGCATACATGTAATGTAGAGTGATGAACGACCAGTCCGGTAGCTGGGGTGAGACTGCATCGTAAAGGTGTACAAGCGGCTCTGGAACTGAAGCCTGCATTCGTCGGAGGACTGAAATGAGTAATTAGCACCGAGTTCTAAAGCATCAGTAAAAGACGGTATCACCTCTCATTGTGAATTCAAGCAGAGTCAGGCCGAGAAGGTGAGATTGGCTGAATTCAAAATGGAAAAGAAGGGAGGAGCATTCCTAGCGATATGGCAGGCGGAAAACAACCAAGGTATCTAGAGCCATGCTCAACATCCCGAGAACGTCTTGCAGTACTATGGGCCGTTGATATAGCGCCCTCATGGTCTGCTGTTGAGTGGCATCGAGGCTGCCAACTGGCGCTCCTTTTTGTGTAACTGGAGAGACCAAGACCCTCTTTGAGGCGGCCTCGGGTGTTAGCCTTGCTGAAGCTCTGCAAGCTGAAAACTGCCTCGATTCTGGTTGCGCGGTTCAGACGAAAGCGAGGCCGAGCATGTCAATTCTATTTCAACAGGTGGAAATCCATGCTTATTTTGAGCGGCGACGTGTGGGAAAATAAGCTTCCCGGATTGGGTAGCGGACAGCCTTGCAGCAAACAACGGTGGTCCTGGGCCTTCTCTGGGACTCCTCGGGCCACGGCCCAGCTTCCCCAGCTTCCGATTCACACGCTGTTGCGCCACTCCTCCCACCCCTCCCTTACTAACCACCTAGTGCATCCCTCTGTAGACCTAGACCAATGCAACCCATCCCGACTCACCTCCACAAAAGGCGCCACCAAGCCACACATGAATTTCCTTTTGTGGGGTTGTCCCCAGCTTGTATCCGTGTTATTGTCAGGGGATGGAGCATGGTAACTTTCGCAGAGAGATCACAGACAGACTACAGTAAACCCTCCATATAACCAACAGCTTCCGAGAAGTGGGTCTCCGTCTTATAGATATAACTTACGGTAAGATCAGCTCGACGACCTCCGGAGTAATTTTTCACTGGAGAGCACATAACATGATACTCGAGAGTACTTCCTTCGAGCTTAGTAGGGCTTTAAAACTATGCCTACGATCGGTTGCTCATATCGAGGGTTTACTGTAATTGTATCAACCATTCAACTCTTCAAAGAATACCCTTCTTCCGGAGGTAATATTCATTTTTGACATGCCACTTGTCATAAGTCAATTATCAAACGAGTACTTTTCTTTTGGAGCTGCTGCTGTAGTTTTCTGGAGTATATGGTTGCCCACTCCGAGAAAATTATTAATATTCCAAAAGAATCAAAGTGTCTGCTAGGGATACATGATGCCATCCCCGGTAAGTCTCGCCTTCACAGGATCAGTATGCACGTCAAGACTGTTCATCAACGCTTCCATCTCTGCAGTAGAATCCCTTTTCCTGATATATGGGAGAGCGGTAGAACTCCTCTTGTCGCTTCTCTTGGATGCCGAAGCTGTTAAGTTGCCAGCCACGCAAGCACTCTTTCCGTTGAAGGCGGTATCTGCAGTTGTCTTCCACAGGGCCGTGACATCAACTGTCATGGCTGGAGTATAAAAGATCCGACAGTCCGTCGTTTCATATCGGAACTGAACAGGGATTCCGCTGGAATCTCCTTGTCGGAGACCGTCCCGGAAGTTAACGTTGTTACTTATGCCCGTTGCGCCCCTTTCAATTGGAACCGTGTTATAGGTGTTCAGTGCCGTGCTGTTGTATGAGGCTCTAGTCGCATCATCTGCGATTGTGTATGTCAAGTCTACCAAGAATTTGATGTAAGTGATGGGATAGTCGTTCGTGCCTGCTATTCGTTAGTTCCAAAACATCAACTTATGTAAGACTCTTCACCTTTCACACCTCCAACGGCTTGAGTGATGTCATTGTTCGGCCGGCCCCCTACAAATATTGTCTTAACGCCGCCTTGCTGACGCATAAGCTCAGAGAAGATAGTGCAAGTTGAAGCACAGTAACCGTCGTAGAGAATAATCATATCCTCAGGCGCAAACGGCGAAGTATCAAAAAGGTTCGGAATCCCGTATCCGTGAATAAAGATGCCGCCAGAGTTGTAGGGAGTAAGGTTGTCGCTGAGATTCCATCGAACGATTGGCGAAAATTGGTCCCCATTGAAGGTGGTTGGGCCATACTTAGCTGGCCAGTTCGGGAATGGCTGATAGTTGACATCGTCGTCCGTACGGTAATTGAAATTGCTGCTCTCAATGTCGTAGTTGATCTCATCAAGGGTGTCGTTGCCACTGTCGTACACACGAGGATACTGCCCTGATGTAAGTGAGAACTGCTCGCCAATTAGGTTTATGCTCTCATGATCCCGCCAACGAGTGGCTCCGTAGGGCAAAATAGTAGGGAATAGAATCTTGAATAGATCGTATCCCTGAAGAATCGTTCCTCCGCCGTTTGCGGAAACGTCAATGATAAGCTTAGTCTTCCCATCAGCCTTCGCTCGTTGAATGAATTGAACATTTGTGTCTTGAAAAGATTGTTCAGCAGTGTCTAGGCCCACAAAGGATGCCACGCTTAAAACGGCCACATCGGCATAGTCTTCCCCATCAAGGTAATAACCGCCATTGAGATTATTCGGCTGACGCACAATTGGAGGGGGATAGCCCGGAGAAGGTGTGCTTGCGGCCGATGTTGTTGTGGACGCTGTGGTCGGTGTAGGAGCAGACGTGCCGCTTGTTGTCGCGGTCACCGTAGCTGTGACATTGCTCATCTCAGAGGGATCACTGTCAGTTTCTAGCGCTTCAGGACCATAAGTGAAGTATTTCAGGTAAAGATCAGCTCCAGACTGTACACCCTCAAAATCAACAAAGACCCGAGCAAAGTTCTCATATGTCGTTGTGCTTCCGTTGGCGAAAGTCAGGGTAGTCGTCGGACCAGCGTAGACGAATCGACCCCTTCCGCTGCCAGAGAACGTTCCCGTGCCAGACCCACTAGAACCTAGTGAAACTTGTGCCAACTCATAGAAGACATTGTTCCAGAGAGCATCCCGGTCTTGCAACGAGCCGTTCTCGCTCCAGTCCAAAAGATATTCTATCGCGTCTTGGCCATCGATAGTCGTGACAGCTGATGGCGTAAAAGTGGCGTTACCAAAGGAAGCAGCCAGTACATCAGCATAGACAAAGATCTCTGGGATTGCTGTTCCGTCTGATGAAACTGATACTAGAGCTACTGGGCGACCCCAGGTAAAGATTTGGCTGACAACATCGGGCACGTAGACAAGGTGACCATCATGCGTGCTCTGGAAGACACGGTACAAGGCGAAGCCAAACTGGTATTCTGTGATATGACAGTATTTGTTAGTGAGAAGATCTGACCTTTGAAGGCGGAAAGTTGAGCTTCGTATTCTGGAAAGTCGCGCATAAAGCAACATGCAACTGCGGATTTCTTTCGTAGAAGCGGAAGTTCATTCACTTACCGTTCTCGTATGCACCGCTATTTACGTTATCTCGAATCTCTGCGAGTGTCCCATATACGTCAACGGCCGGCTGCACTTTTTCGGCATATTCAGCGGGCGGATCCTTGAGGTAGGATAGTGTTGATTGCCATTGGACATAGGCAGGTAAAGAGTCAAGCAGCTGATTTGCCGCAGAAACATTCAATGGGACGCTGGTGATACAATCATAGGCAAGCTGGGCCGGGATAGTTGGAGTGGCTGATGGAGAAGCGGCCGTCAGAGAGGCTACAGTCGCACTGACCGCCGCACAAGCCGTGCCATTGGAAACATCTCTAGGTCGTGGTATTGGCCGCTGCTTTATGTGCCTATTTTGTAGAGGAGTCGCTGCTGCCAGCGTACTGAGAAACAGGAAGGACGAGACGCGCATGACGGCGGTTCTTCTGAGAAGGCAGGAAGAAGGAAAGAAAGAACATCACCACCACAACGAAAGCTGAACTTGCGAAAATGTCCATGATATGATGCCATGTCAGGATCCGTTATCGTAGAGCACCTACCTATTCTAGCATGTAACTTCGAAAGTCGCGTGGGAAGATCGTCATTTCACGCGCGGTGGAATGTTTAGCACTTCCCAATTCAAGGTAGGAAGACGACACGTTGCGGGGTATCATGCACTCTGTCAGGGGAAATCTGGTGGAAACCAGGATTAATGTTGACTGACTGCTCCGAGCCAGTTCTCCATATTGATGTTTTATTAGGCGGCGTTACCGTTGGAGGAAGTCGAGGGATAGCTCTGGTAGGAAGCCTTCGGCCGCGTTCTAGCGGAGAGGCTGTGCCTCTTCTGGTAGGAGAAAAAGCTTCGCCGAAGATTATCAATGCCGTCATAGAAGGCCTGCTGGGGGTGACCCACGCTTGAAATTTAAACAACGATATTTGACAAAGATTGATGGGAAAAGGGGGAGAATGCACTTGCGCCAACGTGGACGGTAGTCAAGAAAAAATTTGAGAACCGCCAAAGAGAAACGCACCGAACATTTGCTGGCCTTCAAGGACAGGCTGACTGTTTTCATGGTTGCTGAGCCGCACAGGCATCGGCAGCCCATCACACCCATCCAATGCGGGGATGGCTGTGCTGTGCCCTAAGGTAGCTAAGGCCTGGCAGGGTTTATGGGGAGGTGTCAACGAACATTTCCCTCGCTCGGGCTTTGCCGTCCTTTCAGGCCCTGAGAACGTGCATTAATTCAAGGGAAATTGACGAACTTGACAAATCAGACGCGCTCATGCAATGGCTGTCCATATTCGACTATCATAATTTAACTACTGACTTTTGGTCACACTCTGCGTCTTCCACTGTCGCTCAATTTGACATAATATTCGCAAGGTAACCCTGTGAAAGCATCGAAAAGTCGTAATTAGAGTCAGTTCGGTTTGAGAACGGAGCATGGAGCAGATATTCCTGCTGGTATTGTGTTATAAAACGATGCCTGTTTTTCTAAGAAACAGTCGGACGGATCTAAAGACCAGAAAAAGTGGAATCCATAGCCTCATCATTCAACTTACACCTGCCTCGTCCTTTGATCGTGAATTTTTGACCTTTCCGACCTCTACACCGTCCATACGGACCACTGTTACGCCGGATTCTTGAAACTCTTCCAATGCGCATTTCCAACCGCCAGCGGGGTCTACGCTTTTTACAACATCTTCGATAACGAATGATTGGAAACCCGCGTGAGCTGCCCCCAGTGCAGTATCTTTGACGCAATAGTCACCCGCAATTCCGACCGAGTAAACATCTGTCACTCCGCGTTGGTGGAGGTATTCTGCAAGGTCAACATCAACAGCCCCTTTCCGAACGCTGTCCAAGTTTCTGAATGCATCCTCGAAACCGCTGTACATTTCGATCCGGGGATCCATTCCCTTTTTCACATACAAATCTATGGATTGGCAATCGACCTCTTCGATGATTTCGGCACCATGTGAATTTTGGAGACAGTGGTCAGGCCACAATCGAATCTTCTTGGTTTGACTCTCGTCATGTGGGTTCTGCATCTCAATGAAAGAAGAAAAAGGTTGATCGTTTGGAGGGGAATGATTCGAGGCAAAGGAGATGTGATTGGCAGGATGCCAGTCCTGCGTTGCAACGCGAACGTCCCATCTAGGGTATGATAGAAGCTCGTTGACAAGAGGAGCGATGGACCGCGCTCCCTCTACAGCCAGTGAGCCATCCTGATAGACCGGATTAGAACAAAGAACGAGAACAAGAACCAGAATTAAGAGTTAGACATGCCCGCGCAAACCTACCGGAGGGCAGAAGTCGTTCTGCAGGTCGACACACACGAGCGCCGGTACGAAGGTGTCATGGGTCATAATGAAGGTAAGATGATGTAGATGCTACCCTTTGATACTACTAACCCTCGGTTCACAAAACTGTGAAGACAAAAATAACGGACAGCCTTATCTTAATGACATCACTGTCACATGCAAATAGCTTCTTGGGTTGCTTTTGTGATGTCGCTGTGCCACGATTTGTAAGAACGCTAGGGGATTTCTGCATTGGCAAACTGTGAAAACAACACGAGGCTTTGTGAATGACTGCACTGATCCTCAAGGGAAACACGTAGATAAGTCAAATTGTGAGCATTAGAAATTCTTTGTTTGCGGGAGGTGAAGGTGCGAAGTTTAACATGACTGGAGAGGGTCGCAGCCTCTTGAAAGCGCTGAGTCTGCCCATGTAAAACAAAAGCAAAATTGTTCGCCAACAAGGACAGCCCCTTTGTAAGATCTCTGATCGACCTTTCGTTGGCCTTCTGAGACTCCTCAAATATCCCCGAGAATTTAGCTGCCACCAGCTACCTTATGCCGCATTCCGAGCCTGTCTCCCCTCAGACAGGGTCTCTCCCATATTGGCTGGTGAACGTGCCGCAAGAGGAGTGGCCGGTGGACCCTTGGAGATGCCCAGGCTTTCTCACCAATTTGAGCGAAAAGAATGTGCAGGTCCTCTCCACGCCAGACGCAGCCTTTCAGCGACAGACATGGGCTGAAGTGCAGAACTTAATCAGTTGAGTTGACGATGCTCGGACTACAGCACTATCGAGGCTAATCCACATATTGCTGCAAGGCTCAAATCATATCAACCTCTTCCAGCGAGTTCCCAGCGACCTAAGAAGGTACCTTGCATATACCGCCCAGATCAGAGAAGACTTCGCCTCGGTCCTTAACTTTATCGTGGAACATCGACTGAAGTGGCCCTCCTTGATTCCGTCTGGCAAAGCGAAATTTGAGAATCCTGCAGACTACAAGATCCTTTACAATGACTGGCCTTACGGAGTTGATAAGGAAATTGTTCATCTCGTCATTTGGACAAAGTTCGAGCTGGAAGAGGATGCTAAGACAGGTGATCTGACCAGCGAAACTCGAGCTATCATTGAAGGCTTTGTCCACAACCTCTTTTGCGAGGAAGGGAAGCTGCCTAGAGAACGAGTGGGATGGTTCAAGAACTGGCGCAGCCTAAAAAGTGTCCATGCCATCGAACACTTCCACGTTATGCTCTATATGGCAGACCCACAGTTCTTGCTGGAGATCACCGGCGGGGATGTGCCAATGTCGAAGAGGTTGAAAAACTGACGACCGGCAAAGGCGCCTCCAAGCCAGCGATCCGGGTCATTCCTAGGTCGTTTGTCTTTACTGAGGTATTCCATATGGGAGGATTGTTCCTAGTTCGGGCCTCAAAAATCGATAGATGAATTCTTGATGGCGTTCGGCGGGTCGACTAATTCGGGCATCTATGGCATTGCGATAATTGCCACTTGGGCCGGCAGAACTTGGATAGAGACATACTGTAGAGACCACTGCCAGAAGTGCAAACAATAGAGAGTTAGCATGAGACATGACTGCAATACCCTAAGGTCTTCAAAGACTTTCTGGAAACGCTGTGGAAGATTCTAAGATTGACATCACATTTCCCCGCGCGGCCGCCTTTGATAGGTGGGCCTTGTGCCTGGTGATTTCTGCGGCGTGCTGACGGCTAGTTATGAGCCTGGTACTTCACCCGCTGGTTCCGCTATGATTGACACATCAGGCTACAGGCTCATCTGACGTCTATTCCCTTCCTTGCCATAGACCTTTGTGGGTCTACACCTCTGACCAGATGCACGACGTCCTTTAGTCGATTCGTACATGTCCTTACACAACTCCCTCGCTCCCATTCCTCGAGTCCCCACCGCAAGACCAGTAGCTCCTATCAGTCGCCCATGTCTCCCCGGCTCGAAAGAGGACATATCTTAATTTCAATTTAACATCAAAATCAAAATGCCTCTACACGGTCACGCCAGAAGGCGGTCTTCATTGCAGAGTGAGCCACCAAGCAGTGCTCCCACAGCTCTCACCCCCTCGTGGAAGCTGATTTTGTGCGATATCTAACAGGCAACCGCTCGTCTACAGATGATCCACGACCTGACTCCGCGAGCCCTCAGGAGGATGAGACTATCGTCGAACCTGATCAGGGAAATGGTATGCACCCATTGGAGCGGCACAAAAGTATATGGGAACAACCTTGACATGGCTCACATCTCGGTCTCTGCAGTCCTTTCTCATATCATATCCCAGCTCCGCCCAGGAGCTGACTTGAGCCGTGTCACGCTTCCAACCTTCATTCTCGAACCCCGGTCCATGCTCGAAAGAATAACCAAGTGCGCCGAAGTTTCTCAGAAAAGATCTCGAGTCTGACCAGGTTTACAGCTTCATGGCTCATCCGGAGACACTCTTGCCAATGCCCGAGGTAGAAGATCCGGTGCAAAGATTTGTCTCCGTCGTGAAATTTTACCTGAGCGGCTGGCACATCAAGCCCCCGTAAGTGAGTCAAGGCCGGCAAGAACACATCATCTGACATTCCTAAGCGGCGTCAAGAAGCCTCTTAATCCCATCCTTGGCGAAGTTTTTACCTGTTACTGGGAATATCCGGACAAGACAAAGGGTTACTATATCTCAGAACAGACCTCGCACCATCCTCCAAAGTCCTCGTACTTTTTCATGGCACCAGAACATGGTATTCGTGTAGACGGCACATTAAAGCCGAGGAGTAAATTCCTTGGAAACTCCGCCGCAAGCTTGATGGAAGGTATTTCGTTCCTCAGATTCACGAAAAGAGGGAAATCGAAGGGCGGCGAGAAATAGTAAGCCACACTTAGATGACCGCGGAAGACCATCGCTAAGCCTGAATCAGTATCGTCACGCAACCCAATATGTACGCACGCGGCATTCTTTTCGGGAAGATGAAGTACGAGCTCGGCGACCACTCCTATGTCCGATGTCCAGAAAATGGTCTAATGGCCGATATCGAATTCAAGACAAAGGGGTACTTCAGTGGCACTTATAATGCCATTGGCGGCGTGATCAAGAACGAAAAGACTGGGCAGACACTCTATGAGCTCTCAGGCCTATGGAACGGGGAAATGTTCATTAAAGATACAATGGTAATATATGACCGAATTCTACCAGCTATAGATTCCGCTGACAAAGCTATACTAGACCGGGCATAAGGAGCTCCTTTTTAATGCCACAAATGCACGACATACGCCGCCTCAAACGAGACCGATGGACGAGCAAGGAGAGCGAGAGTCCCAGCGCTTATGGTATTCCACCGTCCAGGCCCTGAACGCTCGTGATCACGACAAAGCAACCGAAGAGAAGAGCAAAATCGAAGAGCGACAACGTGCCGAAGCTGCCAAACGCGCGGATGAGGGTGTCGAATGGAGACCTCGGCTCTTCCGGAGAGTCAGAGGCGGACCAGGCGGATCCGAAGAAGGTGAGGAGGACTTGGACTGGATCTTGAACACTCCAATGTAAGTATAAGCCTGTCGTTCGGGATCTTGACATTTCTAACACGGCCGCGCAGAGACGGCAAATCACCTCCCGAACAAGTCAAGCAGATACTCGGTATAGCCCCTATCCTCGAGGGTCAAAAGAGCGACATCAAATTCGAAATCCCACCCCACGCCGCCTCGCGCCAGAACTCCCTGGCCAGCGTCCCCACCGCCGCGTCCACTATCACGGCCAGCCCGACCGCCGCAACAGGCAGCCTCATCGATTTCGACGAGCCATCCTCCGTCGAGACGGCAAAGCTGACACAGAAATCAATCCCGTCCGCGATGCCTCCGAGATCGAACTCCCAAGGCGCCGGCGGGCTGCTAGACGACACACCGACGGATACGGGCGCGCTGGATCAGAAGATGGGGAGCATGAATCTGATGGAGCCGCTGAAGCCGAATCCGAGCGGCGGCGAGCCTATCAAGAGGCTAGATACGAATGAGAGCGAGCCAGATCAGTTCTTTGATGCGGAGAGCTGAGAAAGGATGCCAAAAAAGCGATGAGGATAGCGAGGCAAGTGCGTTTGCGTGCAGAGGACTGCAGGGTATTAGGCATGGTTAATGTTGGAAAAAATTCAAAGACCGGGGTGAAAAAGGGGGCCCTAACCCCCTCATACAGCATTGGCGTTTTCTTTTCGATATCCGATACCTGGGAAGCGTAGAGTAGAACGCGAAAGCAAATGATGGAATCTCTTTCGAGAATGGCCAAAAAGCATGCTTTCTTCTTCTTGACTCATTCATGATCTCTCCTCACCAATCAGGCTAGCCTGCTCACAAGCACTCCAAAAGCGCCTCCAGCATATCCCTCGCTCCGCCGCCATCTCCATCCATCTCCTCCAACTGGCTCTTCAACGACCCCTCCAGGACTTCATACCCTCCCAGCAATTCCCCTACCGCTTTCCTTGCGCCCTCGTCCTCCGCCACGCACCACGCCAATATCAGATCCACCGTCTGCAGCACGAACAGACCGGCGTCCAGCCTCCTGCCCAACCACTCGTTCTCCCTCACCGCTCTCTCCTCTTCATCCAAGCCCTCCATCTCCTCCCCCCTTTCCCTCTCAATCTCCCTCTCCACCCTCTCCACTCTGCCCACCGCCTCCCTTCTGACCCCAACCAACCGCCCGATCTTCTCGTAATCCCCCTCCACGAATTTTGCCAGCGTGCGGATCCGCGCCGCCGAGCCCGCGGGGAGCCAGCGCAGGAGCGAGGAGAAGATGCCGAGGAGGTGTTCGAGGAAGGCGCGGGAGTCCTTCTCCTGTTGGTGTTTGTCTGCGGATCTCTTAGGCGAGGTAGCGCGCATGAAGGCCTTGAAGATGACGCCGAGGCCCTGGGCATCGACGACGAGGCGGGTGCAGGCTTGGGATGCGAGGTCCGAGGGAGAGTCTTCCTTTAGCGTGGCCGCAGGGGGTCCGTCGTCTGGGAAGGAGACGTTGGCGCTGAGGGCATGGTCGAGGGCGCGGAGTGCGCGGCTGCGGGCGAACTTTGCCTCCTTGAGGAGGATGACGCAGAGTTCGATGCCTTCGGCGGCAAGGAAATGGTGTTTGCCGGGAGAGGTGTCGACGAGGCAGGCGAGAGCGTCGAAGAGGTTTTCGACGTATTCTTCCTCGTCAGTGGATGGAGCTGGATCGCGGCGGCGATAGCGGGAGAGAATTTGGAGAATAGGGTCTATTGGGGTGGAGTTGGAGTCTTCAGTTGGGAGCGAGAGATAGTTTGTGGCGGTCTGAGGGGAGGACTGGAAGAGTATGGCTAGGATCTCGGCAGCGTATTGCTTGTTCTGGGATACGGTAGGAGATGTTTCAGGGGCTTGGATTCGGGAGAAGAGCCAGGCGAGGAGAGGGGTAATAGTTCCGATCTTTGCGGCAGTTGGAGAGTGAGATGAAAGATTTTCGAGAATGGCGAGAACATGATAGACACCATTTCGGTCCGATTCGATGTTTTCATCTAATCGTGAGAGGTTTGACGCTAAAAGGGACAGCAGGTCGGCTTCCATCTTCAAAAAGTTAGCAGATGTATTCGTTGCCTTCCATGGAATTTCTTACCATGGCTTCTACAAGGCTAGACCACTGGCTTTGTTCAGCCTCGACGTCCTCGTCTGTAAGTTCGTCAATGATCTCGATGGCATCGATGGCAATATCGGTGTTCTCATGCGCCAGCAATGAGACCAGGCTCGCTACACAGCCTAAATTTGCGAATTCTTCATAGAGCTCTGGATGTTCGGAGAGTATTGATATAGCTTTGATATCTGCGTCGAGATCGGCTTCAGATGTCATGAACCTGCAAGTCGTAAGATTGATATGCTCTCGGATCAGGACGAGAATCTGGCCATCTCAGAGCAACGGGAAGACGCACGTACTTCTCTGGCTGGTCTTCGAATTTTGCCCGCAGCTCTGCATTCTTGGACATTTTCCTCTCGAAGTTCAAGGCCATTTTCTTCAGCCAGACAGAATCAATCACTTCCGGCTATTACATGTTAGTCTGGCCTCGTCGCTCACACAGGGCTTCTCCATACCGCTGTGTCACCCTCTGCATCCTGCTGGTCCATGAAGTCCAGAACCTCCTTGGTATCCTCCCCGATGCCACCTCCAAAGAATCTTCCTCCATCCTCATCTGCCGCGTCATCCTCGCCGGCTTCTAAAGGTGGTGGCGCCGGCCCAGCTGTACCGTCGTCGTCTATCTCTTGGGGCTCCCCCCCCACTCTAGCTGAAAAGCCATTACTTCGAGCAGAAGTCCCATTGACATCTTTCTTGTTAGACTCGTAAAATGCGGATGGATCATGAGTTGGAGCTTCGAATTTTCGCTTTGAGGGTACGGTAGGTTTCTGCACCATGTTAGACCACAATTTGCGCATAATTTCTTGTTATGGTAGATCATCTGCTTGCGCTGTGCATCGCAATTGCGCGATTCTCAACATGTAAGGAAATATGAGTCTACCTTGAATAAATCATCAATGCTTGCCATATTCCCGCCAGAACTACATTCCGAATACCACCTAGGTACAGGGAGGGTTAGGGAAGAATACCTCGCCAACTTGAACCTGTTCCGCGATCTCAAAGTTGGAGACATGAGCTCTCCGCAGATGAACGGCGCCAAGCCTTGGAAATCCCTTTCCCGCATCTTCACTCGTGATCGAACTTGACATGTAACAGCAACCCCTAAGATATCACAAAGTCCCGAGATCAGGCCACAATTTTAACAATATCGAGACTCTCTTCCCTCTACGAACGCCTCTCAAATCCCAATCAACCCCCAAAAATGCCTCCCAAGCGCGTGGTCCCGGTTCAGCGGCAACAACCGCAATCTCCACCCTCGAATTACTTCACCGCAGCCTACAGAGAACTTACCTCGCCAGAGAATGCGAGTGTGGTGAAGAGCATTGCAATGTTCGGCGTAAGTCATCCAGGCAAAGCCGTAAAGCCAGCGACATTGAAGAATCTGCTGACATGATTGTTCCGGCAGGGAGCCGTGTTGTTCCTTTCGAGTAGTTGGGCCGATATCCTGCTTCCACCTGTCTGAAATGATGAAGTGGCCTGTTGAGTTGATTGCATTTGATATACAAGGGATTCTAGCGCTACTTTTGCATGCAAAGAATAGGGAGTGTACGGCTATCTTGAAGGTGGGATGGGAAAGAGCACTACCTCTTTTTAGTAGGTCAATTGTATTTTAACAGTCACACCACTCAAGACGCTATCTGCTGCTCTGTACAAATTTGAGATATTCTTGAAATCATACCGCTC
This sequence comes from Pyrenula aspistea, assembly GCA_021030945.1. Lineage (NCBI taxonomy): Eukaryota > Fungi > Ascomycota > Eurotiomycetes > Pyrenulales > Pyrenulaceae > Pyrenula > Pyrenula aspistea. Next base: position 258,146 of record JAGFML010000021.1, read on the forward strand.
GATTTCAAATGTCCTAAAAGGATTGCCAACCGAGCGCCTTGCTGTAGAAAGTTTTGGATACCGTGCATAACAAATCCCAGACAAGATTGCTGTCACCCAAGGGTATTGCAAACGAAAAATGTGACCACATTGCTGACACGCTTCTACCTTCCGATGCGCGACGCAGAAAGAACCAAAACAGATCAATATGCCTGTCCCGTCCTCCAGTAATGCTATGGAGCATGCTCACGTTCCGTAGCTGCTATTTCCGTTGGCTGCGGGCATCAAGGTTTCTCTTGCTCCTTCTGCCTCATTTTCAAGCATCTCTCTCTTCAAGTTCCTGCTTTTGGCAGCGACAAAGGCGACAAGCGCGCCACCAACGATCACAGCAACGCACAGCAGGATGACGTTAACAGGCACTGGATCTCTGTTGAAAGCTAGATGCGTGGCGGCATCCAGCGGCGACTGTATAAAGTTGAAAAGACCGGCGAAGCAGATTATAAGGCCATAGACTTTCCCAAATGTCTGAAATCCAAAGACCTTGGCTGCGTAATCGGACACCGCTGTGTAATAAAATGGTCGGTAGAGGACAAATAGGACAACGTTCGCGATTGCGGCTGAAAAGAAGGGAAGACACCCGAGAATGCCGATGACTGTTGCTATAGTCACAAGTAAAGCAAGGGTAAAAGAAGTGCTCGTATGGTCAAGGACCGTTCCAATAAAAGGAATACTCAAAACGCCTCCTAGCGGCAAAGCAATGTCAAAAATCTCGTTCACTCTTTTAGCTCCAAGATCTGAATTCAGAAGGTATTCGTATTGGGGTCTAATAGTTGCCACAAAGTAGTTGATGCGCGTCATTTGAACCAAGGTGAACAACGTAATGAGCCACCACCACGGTGATCTGATCTGCTCCAAGGCGGAATATCCATGAAGCACGCCCCAAACACCAGATCGCTGGTTCTTTTTATCCTCACTCTCTGCTCTTTTGTCTTCGGTCGAAGTTCCCAACAATGTTGTGATCTCACTGACGACGGACTCTTGGCGGACTCTTCTCTCTTCTCGGATGCGCTCTATTTCGCCATCATCCACGGTCGGTTGTTCTCCTGGGGAAGGGATGTCGACGTCATCTTCTGCTTCCTTCACAATCTCGCCCACGGTTTTATATGATTTCAAGGGCATAATGATTAATTGGACTATCAAAATGAAGACCGGGACAATGAGATATATAAGGAAGAGTTTCTTCGTATCAAGTTTCCCATCCGTGGATTCATATGCAAGACGAAAAACCAGGAACAGTGCAGAAGATGAATCGAATGCTCCCGTTAAGAGGGCTAGTATCAGGCCTGAATGAGCGGGAAAGGTGTTGGAGAGCTGGAATGAGGATATGAAGACGAACTAGAAAAAGACAAGCGCGATTAGTGTTTGCCCACAAGGCACCTATGACTCTAATCTTACAGGTCCGCCCAAGGCAAGGAAGAGGTATCCCGGCATATATCCATCGAAGGACAATGATTTCGCAAAGGCAAGAAGAGCAGCACCTATTGCGAGGAGCAAGCTTCCGATGACGCCGCTCACCCGTGGGCCAAACCGGTCAAGGATTGTTCCGATTGGAAGTGCTGCCACATTCGTCGCAACTGCAGCTGTCTGGCAGTCAAGGTATGTAATTAGTCCCCATCTCAAATATTTTTCGTCCTACTGAGTTTTCTTACCGCAAACATCAAGTTGAGACGAATTTCTTGACTATAACATGGCAGGTCTTCGTGTCGAATTTCTTCCTGGTTGCATTGATCTCTGTAGACTCCTTCTTTAATTAAGACTGGCTTTATCGCGGCATATCCGAAAACCACTCCGGCAGAGAGCAAGCAGTACAGGACAGCGACGCAAACCTGCACTTCAAGAAGTCAGCGTCGCCGGCACCGGGGGGGTTGTTGGGGTCGATTAAGGAGCGATTCCGTACCAACTCTGGTAGCTCTCGATATTTCTAAGTTTTTGCCTGCCACTTGATTTATACTTGTCTTTGCGTCGGTCTTCGCAGGCGCTACCCACTCCGAAACTGGATTGAAGCTGGGTCGTCTATGGGATCGGGCCGGACTCTGACTTCTGGTACGCTCCCATGACTCCATCGATGGCACTCTGCTTAACGACATAGTGAGCGGAGGGGCTCTGAGTTTTTAAACGTAATGATGTTCGCAGGCTCGTCGCTGGCGGGTTGCAGCCAGTAGGCGATGCAGACGTGTGTGGTCAATTTGTTAAGAACCCCGCCTGATATTCGAGGAAAAATGGCGGGGCCGGCGCTCGGGAGGGGGCAAGCTCTGCTTTCCTCCTCACGAAAAGTAATCTGGTCGAGGGGGACCCTCAGTGATCCCAAATTACGAAAAGTTCTTGACGGAAATGAAAAATAATGCCATGGCCATAAGATCGAAAAAGTGAGATTAGGATGGCCATAATCCCAACAAAAATGCAACGTTCAAAGAGCATGGTTGAAGATAAGCGTTGATAAGAGATCACTGAAGGTTGCCGGGGGGACCACGAGAGGTACCGGGGGAGGTACCTCCATATGCACTTGGCCAACTCTCAGCTGGCTCTCAAGCTGGCTCTTAATATCGAAATCGGTCTTTGTACGTGTGAACAAGAGGGTGCTGAAAATTCCGATCTGATATCTGACCGTGGAGTTACACAATCCCTCCCGAATCCTCAAAATTCGGTACCTGGTCTTCATTGGCCAATTCGAGGCTAATTGGAGATCCTTGTCCCCGCACGCTTTGGGATTTTTCCATTGTCCTGTTCCTCAGAAACCTTCACGACTACACTTCTCGGAAGATGGGAAAGCTTCTTCCTTTAGCCCATATAGTATTGTATCGCCCTTTCCAAACTTCTCTTAGACACCTATGGCGATAAGATGTACTCGCCGGCGAACGCGGTAGTTCTGCACGGCTGGGTTTCAGATTCTCTTTACAATTAAGAGACATCCCACCTGGTAATTCAGAGCATCATCGGTTCAACCCGTCCCTATCTTTGCCAATCTTGCGACTTCTTTGTCCGCACGTCGAAAGGCTGTGCTCATTCACGAATGGTGATGCATCGTATCTTTGTGGCCGTGGATTGGTCGGCGCCTACGGACGGGAATAGCTGAAGCAGGCCCCCCCCCCTTGTCGGCGCTTCGATGACTGTGTCTTCTGCTCCTGACCAAACGTTCTCAGATCAACCATCGAATATGGCACTCGATACTTAGACTGTCACTTTCTTTGATCGTGTTTCCTTGTTTAAAGAGGTCAAAGACCCACACGCAGTTTCAGTTTCTCTCCTTGTGGAGGTGAGGCTCTTGATTTAGATCCTGACTACGAGCGCTGAGTGTCTCGCACAACAAAGGATGTGGCTCGACTTCTTGTAACGTCCGAGAACGATAGTGTATAAGTATGCCGCGGAGTGACTAGTCCTGCAACCATGTTTCTGGTCCGAAAATTTTATTTTTTTATTTCCTCGCTGTCTGTGCCTTGGGTTGGAAATCTACCGAGCATTCTTTACTACAGACCGCTACGACTTTCATTTTCTAGGCTCAGGACTCGGCGCCTGTCTGGATTTTTCGTTCATTTACTTCTCAGCCCAAGAGAGAACGCTTTACACCCTTATCCTTCGTTCATTCCCCGCTCCTGCTCTCCTCCCGCTCCGTCGCTAATTCATCGGTATATCATGGGCATCTCCTCGCAGTATGGGGCTCTAGGGGCTTCCTTCAAAATCTCTCGCGTCTTGCAGACAATGTCTCTTATCGCAATCATTGGAATGACGGCGAATTTCATTTCAGAGATGGTGAATGCAAAGGCCACTCCTCCTAGCGAGTTAGTTGGCGTACTAACCATCGTAAGACAATGCATAACTCTCGCTCCACAAAGGCTCACGTTTACAGGTTTGCATCGCAGTACTGTATTGCGCCATCACATTCATTCTGTTCCTAGACAACCGTCTCCCGTTCCTTATGAGTATTGGCTGCGACAGCGCAATCCTGATTGCACTTATTGTTGTGTCGGTGGTGGTCGGCAAACCCTTAGCCTACCTCAACTGCAAGGATATCAGCGGAGTCCTCGGACAGACTTCGTCAGCTTACGCATTCACCGCTGCGTTGGCGAGCAGTCTTAACCAAAATGGTGGGAAGATCGACTTTGGCACCTGGATTGGGACAACGAAGAGCACGTGCTTCGAAATGAAGTCAATCTGGGGTCTTTGCATCGCCATGTGGTATGTAGACTGGAGCTATATCCTTGGCCTGTTCTAACCTTCGATAGTATCTTGTTCTTCTTCTCGGCAATATGCAGCGCTTTTCTGTGGCGCCAGAACAAGGCAGCTGCACCCAAGGATATAGAGGGTTGACTGACGTCTCCGCAACTGGATTCCAAGATTTGTTGTGCCACAATTGCACAGTCAAAACCGGTCTCCAAGATAGATTTGCCTTCTTCAAGCTCTACGAAAGTTCCAACGTGGCAAGAGGGGCCCAAGAATATAGACGCTCTGGATGAGCATGGATCAAGGTGTTAAACGGCGGGATGGATTTGTGCATTTCGGATCCGGGGCTGGCAAACCCAGGGTTCTGGTAGAAGCTAGATGGAGGTAATCAGGAGCCGGGTGACCGGGACTCCAAGGGAATGGTAATCGATCCGCACAATGCAAGTCATTCGTTGAATCAATCCAAGTAACGGCGGTTGCTGGAATTTCCGGCGCGGTGGTTCCAGTAGCTGCAAGGTCCACCTGCCAGCTGGCAATGCAGGGCGGAATCCCTGTGCATCATTGGCGAACCGCCAAACCTCTTTCTGACTTTTCTGATACCACCACTTTTGACACAGCACAATCCTGAATAGCGGTGGGAGACGACGTCTAAACGATCCTAAGCTTTGGCCGTCCTGCCGCTAACGGGCATCGTCCGCTGCGAGGCCTTCCCGGCTCTTGCGGTGTGCGTCTGCCTGAAGATCCAACAGCGCAAGCCTCTCCAAATTTCTGACTGGTCTGATGATGGTCTGACGTCCACCCGGAACACGGGCTCCAGCGTGGAACGCCCGGCGAAGCTTAGTTTGGTATCCGTACTGCAGCCCTTCCACCGGCTGCTTGTTTCGAGTCGCAGTACGCCTGTCTCCACACACAAAAGCCAGTCTCTGTCTCTCCGGAAAGGCTTTGAGAGACTGGAGCCAGCTGTCTTGGCTCCAGACCGCAGAGGTCTTGCTTTGACCGGTGGGAGCAGCTTTTCCCCCCAGTGCTACATTACCCAACTCAATACCAACGACCTTTATCCCGCCCGTTTCATCCGCTGGGCAGGCAAATGTGGAGTCTAACTAGAGGTATTTTCTGACATGACAATGCATCTGCTGCCTCCTCATACCTTTCAAGCTGTGTCGTGCTTTTCCCCCATCTTCTAGACTGTGTGGTCCTCCCCTTCCCCTTGTCTTTCTTACCCAGACATTGCATGCTTAAGCATTTGGCGTTGCCCACACCGCTTGTTTTGACTATCAAGTCAAGTTCTCTGCCTTTAACCTGCCATAAGCCTGCGCGGTCCCTCTACCAATACCTCCTTTTTCGTCGACCTTCCACCTGAGAGGATATCTACTGCTTAGGCTCATTTCAGAGACCGACCGTCAAAGCGTGAGTGTTAGGGGGGCCAATGGAAGACACGCATATGGTGAAGCTCAATGACTTCTCTTCATGTCCGACTAAATGCTAATTGGACCTACAGTGGGAGTATCGCCATGATGACAATGGCAACGGAGATGGCGCCTCTTCGTAAGTCTAGCTCTTACTCCTAACGTTCATGGACTAAGGGAAGACAAGACTCAGAGCTCTTGCCTCGGTTATTGGACAGTACAGATATGAGAATGGGAGACGCTATCATGCTTTTCGTTCGTTCAACGGGGATATTGCCAGAGAATACTGCTAAGTCTCTTCTCAGGTGAGGGAGAGTACTGGGGAGCAAACGACACACTAGATGCTCACTCCCAATACGTTTTGTCAGTATTCAACCGTACGCTCTGTCTAAGTATCTGACTTGCGCCGGCTAGCCATCATTTATGTCTTCTCACGCTTGAGGATCGGGTAAGTGCTTTGGAAGACTACTCTCCTGAGCATCGCTGACTCTTTCGAGTTGTATCTTGCTCCTCTCGAAAAACCACTCAATGTCCTTGACATCGGAACCGGCGTTGGGCTTTGGGCGATGTATGTTCCCATCCAGCTTATCGACAGCATCTAATGAGATTGCAGCGATTTTGCTGACAAACATGACGAAGCTGAAGTTATCGGCACAGATCTCTCCCGTGTTCAGCCTAATCCACCCTTTGAAAACGTTCGCTTCGAGGTTGATGATGTGACTTCTGAATGGGCGTACCCTGTGAAATTCGATTTCATCCATATAAGGGCACTGTATGGAAGTGTTGCTGACTGGTCAGCCCTTTACAAACAATGCTTTGAGTACAACCACTGAATCCTGGAGAATGCCAAAGGTACTAAAATTTGGTAGCAATATGGAGTCCGGCGGCTACATCGAGCAGCTGGAAGCCGGGCTGGATCCCAACGCAAGGTATGGGGAAATGGCCAACGATAGCATATTTTGGCGGTGGCAAGAGTTTGGTCGAAACTCTGAGCAAGCCTTTGGAAAGCCGCTGTTCATCGCGAACTACATGAAAGACGCCATTACCGCCGCTGGATTTGTTGATGTGGTGGAGAGAAAGTTCAGATGGCCACTCGGCGCTTGGGGCGACAATGCGCACGAAAGAGAGATCGGACGATTCAACAAAGAGTGGTGGCTCTCCGGGAATGAGAACTGGACACTTGCCATAGGGACGAGATACATGGGGGTACGTGCTGATGCTATGATTTGATTGCAACCTGCTAATATTTCTGTCACAACAGTGGTCAGTGGAACAGATCAAAAGCTTTGTAGCCGACACAAAGAGAGTCCTTGACGATGAGAAATCGCAACAAGTGTATTATGAAGCGTTAGTAATTTTGCCTTCCTTCACCACCCGTAGCTAACTTGATATGGAAGCGTCGTTGTATATGCACGGAAACCGTGAGGCCTTTTGCCATTAAATAAGATAACGCTTCGGTTGTCTAGAAGATTTCTGAAATCGTTTTGTTGCGCAAAGTCATAAGTGCGGCGCGTCTCTTCAGAGTCCCAGACAAACGCTCACTTGAGCAAACATAGCCTCAGCAGATCCAAGAGCCACTCATCCGCTGCTCACAGGCGGTATCAGCGCAACTTCATCTCCCGGTTGAATCATAAGCCCTTCTCCTAATTCTAATGGGACGGTATCGGGAGCTAAGTCTGAAGGTTTCTTCTCAATGTCCACGTACTCCAGATTAATCGTAACGGCACAACTTTGAAGTATCTTCTCATTTATGCCAGGATATCGGCTCTCTAAAGCCGCGAACAGCTCGCTCAACGGTAATGGGGCCGGTAACAGCTCCGACGACCGACCTGTATAACTAGACGCGGACGCAAAGTAGAGGATAGAAAATGAAGAGTCGTTGCCAGTAGACATGATGAATAAAGGGACAATTACGTTACTAGACGGTTGAAGAGGATTCAGATAAGACCCAGAATGATTTCGGCTTTAACGCAGGGTTACCTGCCCAAATTTTGGTCGTTTGAACTGCTTTGTTCACCGTCTTGTTTGGTTGCGATCTCTTCGAACAACTCAATTCCGTGTCAGGGATAAGGGCAGGATTAGGCGGTACAGAGCGGAGCGACGGGAAAGTGCAGCCGGAAACCAAAAATTCATCACAATCTACCTCAGTACCTACCTACTTACACCTGAGGCTGCTCTAGAATTCTTTGCGCCAGTACCGGGTAAGGTGGTGATGCTCTTTACCCCGATCAGAGCCCCGCGTATGAGAAGTTTAGAATCTAAGCGCTCTATCTTCAGCCTTCACGCCCGAAATTTAGCACAACTATCAGCTCGCAGAGCCTCGCTATCAAACGTGCAACAGCTACCGGAGCTTACTTTTAGATCGCGGTGGAACCTTCATTTGCGGAAATGGGCAAAGTACCGAAATTCGTCGACTCAGACAGAACGGATCCAGTCGTCAGGAGGTTTTCCAGCCGAAATTGCAAAATATGGACGCCAGACAAAAACAATCTCTATCAACACGACCGATCAGATGACTACGAATGCTACCCCTGACAGCTCTCTGAGAGAACCAAATGCGCGGGAGCGTCTCAAACAATGGCAAGAGAAGTTTGTTTCTGAAACGTCGCCCGGTTACAACGAGAACGGTGTCAGTCAAGAAGTAATGAAATATTGGCAACTGGCCCACCCGGAACTGAGTGTTGAACAAGGTGATGGGATCTCACTGGATACATTGGCGCAGGATTCCGATGAGATTGACTCGGATGCCGAAGAACGTGCAGGTCAAGACACAGAGCCAGGCTCAGGGATGGACTTCGAGCCTCAATATTCATGGCGCAGCCAGATCGTTCCGCGTTCCGGAGATCTATTAGTCATTGCTAGGTATGTTTGTCAGTAATATGTAGAAGTGTGTTTAATATATATTCGCAGAGGAAAGTCCACGCATAGTATCCAATTCGAGGTTGCTCTGTATGTTAAAGGGGAGAATATTATTCTTTACAATTCCAACGGGAGGTGGCATTGCCTCCAGGGAACCCATGCTAGACGCATCAAGTTTCGCGTCCCTTCGCTCGTGGATCCGAGAACAATTGATCGAATGATTCCATACATACCCAAGCACGTATTTATGAACGGAGATCTGGACAATTCAACGATTGGTCACCTGGAGGGCGACATACCTGCGGCCGTTGGTGCGCCCGTCCTCAATCTTCTACAAAATTGTGAGCAGGAAGCGTTGTCTTTCACGCACAAACATGCGGCCAAGCTAGATACTATCTGGGATAGTCTAGCCGATGATGTCGAGATCCTTACAATGACTCTGGGTGACATCTCAAAGAAGCTCTTTGATATGCCAGAGGAACAACTTTCGCATGCTTCACATTTTGCTCTTCTTGCTGCTCTAGGTCGCGATTCGCTTAAGATTCGAAGTTCATTTAGAGGCGGAAATGTAGGTGTAGTACACCAAATTGAGTCAAAGCAAAATATTCGAGCCGCTCAGGAGGTGGTTGGGTGGTCTCGTAGATACCAAAAAGCAGCTTCAGAGGCAGCGAATGGAAGAGCTATGGACACAGAAATGCAGGAAAATCCACTGGCACGATTCATTCCAAAGGCCCGCAGAGCGATACTCCAGAGTCGAGCCCATCGATCACCCACAGTGATGGGCACCTTGGGCCCCACCGCTAGCCTGAGTACTGGCACGGCAACTATCAAGACTGAATCAGGGGTGAAGTTCTCCGACAGCGACAGGCTTGTCTTGAAATTCTTAATTCTTGCCTATGGACCCAACTTAAGTCCGGCTGTTACTGTCCAGACTGTTGCGACTATGATACTGAGGGCAATTGGTGCGTACCCCGAGATGCTACTCGACCAGACCGCAGGCCAGCTTTTCCTGCAAGAACTCGGTGTTATTCCACCTTGGCAATTTATGAGAAAATTCAGCTCTGTTGCCAAAATCGCGGGGACGGGTAGTTCTCCAAAACTCGACGCAATGTTGGACGAGACCCGACACTTGGCCAAAATCGACGGAAATCAGTGTACTAGCGATATGAGCCAGGCTATCCGCATAGACTGGGGCGACTTACCTGCCTTCTGCATCGATTCAGCATCGACAGTAGACCACGATGACGCTTTCTCCCTCGAGCCTGATATCGGCCGTGATGGCGCTTGGTGGTTACGTGTCCATATTGCTGATCCTGCCGCTTTTATCTCTCCTGAACATCCCTTTGCCAAATTCGCTGCGGAATGTCGGCAAACCATATATTTTACTGAAAATTCCATCCCGATGCTACCACCCGAACTCGGTCGTGAATTGTTTAGTATTGGCTTTAACCGGCCTGTGTTGACGTTTAGCATGCTAATCAACGAAGAAGGCGAGATACTCGAGACCGACATCAAGCCAGGCAAGATTCACAACGTCATTCGTGCAACACCTTCTGCGCTGTCGACGGTGCTCGGCTATAAGGAGCCTCCTACTTTCGAATTAACGATCCGTGGGGGTTCACGACGCCACCATGACGAAGATTATATGACCGAGCTCCAACCCCATCGAGTCACACTCAAGAAGATCGAAAGACTTGCTTTAGCATTCCAAATGCGGAAGGAAGGGAGAGTGAACCGAATTTTCCGCGGTCAATGGATTCCCTGTGTTGCCTCAGTTTCGACCACTCCAGTGCCGCCGGACAGTTTGTACGAGCCACTTAGCCACAGCAGAATATTCAAAGGAGACCCTTATATCGAACTCACGTCCACGCCCAACGTATGGAACCAAGGCCTTGGGTTCCACCTGGATTTAGTTAGCATGGTAATGCTTCTTACGAATGAGGCAGCAGCCGGCTGGTGCCGGGCTAGGGGCATACCGATTCCGTACACCAAGTGTTTGTATCATCCAGATTTCCCCCTTGACACACTAAGAGAGCTTCCTGAATCGGAAACAGTGCTTCTACCAACACCAGTACTGACGACTGATCCTGGGCCGTACGATAATATCGGTGCTGAGCAGTACACGAGAGTTACAAGTCCACTTCGACGATATTGGGATCTTGTTGTCCACTGGCAGATCCATGCGGCTCTCCGGCTAGAGGCCAACAGGGAAAAAATTGATTTAGCGAATAGTTCAGCTCTGGCTAGCCTTCCCTTCCAAACAAGCCAAATCCAGGACGCTATAAGTGAGACTGAGTACACTGAGAGCCAGCAAAAACGCCAAATAGGGAGAAACATTGTATATTGGGGTATGCTCGCGCTGTTCCGCGCGTTGCATTTCCAAGAGGGCAAATTGCCTGAATTGTTTTATATGCAAATTCGAAGAGAAACGCTGCTGACATATCAATCATTTGATTCCGAATCCGCTTTTCGAGGGCGTATGGTGCCATTCGCACTGCCTGCCGTACTGATGAAGTCAGAAGAAAATTTCGAGCGAGGAGTAGAGGTTGGAGATGTCATGCCTTGCAAGCTCTCAAAAGTCCATGTCTTCGATTTAGAAGGCCACTTAGTCCCAATTGGGCCACCTTTGAAGGAGACGCTTTTTACTGATAACCAGACTCGCGAGAAAACATTAGACTTCACCATGGCTGAATATGAAAATCTGCGGCAAGTGTACGAGAAGTAAATACCTGAGGTCTGACTAAGGGTTCGCATTATCTCCGATTCTTTCCCACGATGTCCACATGCTTATGAGCCCCAGTTTCGTTCAAACATTGAGTGATTTCGCCTTGTAGCCGAAGAGGCTATTGGCACTTCTGGACACGTTGTACCGCTAGGACGTGGATTTCCTGAAAACTGGTGAATTGCCTTGCAATATTTCATTTTGGCCTAATGCTTAAAATCCCCATTACGACCATCATAGAGCAGTCTGTTTATCTTAAGCGGTAACGCAGTTCGTGCGACACGTGTGATGAACCTGTTTGCCGGGTCAAGCCGTGCATCTGGATCTAAGCTCTAGACCATATATGAAAGGCACAGTGGTGTTGGGTGAGGGCACGATGATCGGAGTGGCAGCAAGGAGGCGGCACAATGGCGGCGTCACTAGCTGGTTGTCGGGTTCACCGATTGTCAGCTCCTCAGCCTTCCAACACAAGTTTCCTTTGCGTCAGGTTCTTTTGGCGTCCGCAAATCCCCGGTTTCCTAAACGCGACTATCGGCATGTACTTAACTTTCGAGAGGCGTAACAACAGAGACAGTGCACACTTTCCCTGCAGAGGGAAGCGATCATGTTATAGTCTGGCCCTGTGCAGTACGCGCATCCACTGCGGGAATTGTGAGATCTTCACCCCACACACGACTTATCTCATCCTGGTACCTTCTCTGACCGATGCGGCTGTATGGAAGTTTGTTTGTAATAAAGACCAGGACTACTCTCGCTTTGTAGACCATGCCGGCCACTACATTCTTGATGCGCAGAGTTTTGCAATCGCCAATGCAAGGTGACGCCGGCGGCCTAAACATCTCGGTTCAACATGAATGCACTAGCGACCGAGATGAAACAAAGTATTTGCTAGGGAGATCCAGACTCTAAGGCGCAGATGACTGCAAGCCTCATTTAATCGATCATTGAACAGCGAGTGGTCAGTTGCAATATCATCTCGCCCGTGGTAATAGTAACAGTAACAAGGCTCTTGTCCCAGACTCCGGGTCCAGGTACTTGATGTGTTTTCGTCGGCTTTTTTGAGACCTCAAGTTTCCGTTGTTGTCAAATGACACCTACGGCATTGACCCATCTATTGCTTAGAGTCTCAGCTGCAGTGCGTTTACTCAGGCATGAACATGGAGTAGCCGAAAAGCCTCATCGTTATGATTGTATCCAAGGCTCACGTATTGAAAGACGAGATGTTGTTGACTTCGGACAGTATGTTCGGTCTGAGCAAAGCTATGACTTCCTGAGTTCTTTCGTAAGATGATACTGTCCTGCCGTCTACCTTACCTATGATCCCTTAGATAATCTGTAACTGCTCGAATCGTGTTGCCAATGTTTGTAGATTCCCAAAGAGGAAAGCATTCGCGGGGCCTTATCGCGATAAGCGGGCAAAAAGCTGCCCTTCAGAGCTTGAGAGCTCCGACCCCCGAAACTTTCAACCGAGGCCGTTCAAAGGCCACTTCAAAATAAACGAATCCTTCTGGCGGTCCGCCATGCTTCCTCCATTTGATTACTTCGAGCATCTTCGTGCCTGGTATGTGCGCTCCAAATTAATTCTCAGAGATTCTGACGTTTAGCAGCCGATCTAAGCAGGCGCAGCGCGCAGAATGCTTCGCAAACCTCAGTGCCACGTACAAGGGACCAATCCTCAATTCCGACCGCTCAATCTTGACTAAGCCCATCGCCGAGCTGGTTAAGGATGTTCAGAAGCAAATACTGTCACCGCTCGATGTGCTCCGCACATATGGCAAGGTTGCAGTCAAGGCACAAGAGAAGACAAACTGCATTACCGAGTTGATGTTGCCTGAGGCGGAAGCATGGGCTGCTAAGGAAGTAGACCTCAAGGGGCCACTGGCTGGTATTCCTATCAGTTTGAAAGATACGATTGCTGTAAAAGGCTTTGATGTAAGCGTGGGATATTCGCGTCAAGTAGGGCAGCCATATCCCGACGATGGTGCTCAGGTCAAACTGTATAAGAAAGCTGGTGAGCCTTTTGCTCTCTCTCTGCGCAGGTTTTCTGCTTACAGGTAGGTTGAAGGGGCCATTCCGTACGTTAAGACCGCCGTACCCATCACCCTCCTCTCCTTCGAGTCAACGAACAGCCTGTGGGGCGTGGCAAGGAATCCACACAGCCCAAACTACTCTCCTGGCGGGTCTACCGGTGGTGAAGCTGCCCTCCTAGCGCTTGGTGGTCGGATCGGCATTGGATCTGATGTAGCAGGTTCTGTACGTGTTCCAGCAGCGTGGAGTGGAATCCATTCACTTCGATGCAGCACTGGCCGGTGGCCGAAGATCGGCATGAATACGTCGATGCCAGGGCAGGAAGGTGTCCCTAGTGTTTTCAGTCCCATGGCTAGGACTCTTGATGACTTGACCTATTTCGCCAATTCTCTTATCAGCATGCAGCCCTGGAAATATGACTATACGGTACATCCTATCCCTTGGCGTGACGTTGAAATCCCGCACAAGCTCAAAGTTGGTCTTATGAGTTCGGACGGTGTTGTTCCTCCCAGTCCGGCGATAGCTCGAGGTTTAAAGATGACGACAGATGCTTTAAAGAAAGCCGGTCACAGTGTTCAAGAAGTGTCCTTTCCAGAGTCTGCCAGTCCTGCTTATGGCTTGCAAATTGCTTCTGTCCTTCTTAACGCAGATGGTGGGAAAACCTGGCGTTCATTTTTCCGCACTTTTGAATTTTGCGACCCTGGTGCCGCACAACTGGAATTTTATATGTCAATTCCCAGTCCACTCAGGTACCTCTACTACTTGTATGTCCGATACATACGAGGCGATAGCCTCTGGGCGTCACTTTTACGCTATTTACGTCCTCTTCCCTCTGTCGAGCAGTGGAAATGGGTTTCAAAGCGAGAAGCCTTCCGAGCATGTTGGTTTGAGTGGTGGTCTCATCCTAGTCAATCTTACGATTTCATCCTATGCCCAGTCAATGCAACCCCGGCACTTCCACGTGGTGCCATGAAAGATGCCGTTTCGAGCTGTGGATACACATTTTTATGGAATCTCTTAGATTATACTGCAGGGGTTATGCCGGTAACGAAGGTTGATGCGGTGACAGATCAGTTGAGTGGTGGATGGAAAGCGCCAAATGGCGTCGCAAAAGGGGCATATAAACATTATGATTCGCACAAGATGGCAGGACTGCCTTGTGCCGTGCAGATCGTGGGACGAAGGTTGGAGGAAGAGAAAGTGTTGAAATGTATGGCAGCAGTGGAAGATGCTCTGAGGTCGAACGGGCAGGTATATGAAATGCTTGACGTGGAATGACTGAAGGTCCTCTCTAAGGGTGCAGAGCCCAACGAGCTTGGTAGCTCCGCATGAGGCCGCTACGGGCGACCAGGACCACGGCTCATGAGATATCCGCGGAAAATATTCTTTGCAGAGACACAACTTCATGCTTGTGTTCAAAATTTCCTTGTAGCTACTATTCCACGCACGCGCGTCAAGAGAAAGACTCATATCATAATCTGGAGTAGCAAGCACGGCGATCAGCGGTACCCTCGCCCAATCCGAGACAGGGGACGATCTTAGCACTCTGTGCGGTTACCCCTCTACCACCGCGCTCTTAAGAGGACCTTCTCCTATCTTTGTACCTCTCTTCTCCCTACCGTCCACCGAACCACAATCCACAGCTCACACGCCCCCCGATCAAGTGGGTATGTCTGCCATGCAGAGGTAGCCTAGGTATTTTTGCGGATCCGATCCTGATTTCGGAAACGGAAGAAGGTGAGTAAGTATTTGCCCCAGTGGCACACGACCGCGCCTTCCCCGTTACCGCACCCGACTTCTACTGGAACTTGCTGAGAACAAGGCAGGAACAGGCCAAATGGACAGTTTCTGCCTTCGGGACTTTTTATAATATAGCTGAGGACGCTATATCGTGTCCTTGCACGCCTCTCTTTCCTCGACCGTGATGTCCTCCGACGAGTACTCCTCAAGCTCCGGGAGCAGCACGGTGGAGTCTCCAGGCGAAGTCCCGCGAAGGTCCCAATCGAACCCGCAGGAAGATTTTCGCAGAGCTTCACAAATCCTTGATGATCAACTAGATTATCAGACTTGGTCTGAATTCCTGCGAGACGCAAATGAGGACTCGACGAGAAGATCTATACATTCAAGTTCACGCGATAGGAAGAGAAGACTAACAAGTTCAGAAGAAGAATCGGACATTAGAAGAGCTAGCAATAGTGTATTCCGAAGACCTGGTCGCTCAAACTCAAACCAGAGCACTGCCCGTTTACCACCAACCCCGCCGCATCGTTCCGCGTTGGTTTCTCACCCGGGCTCAGAAACATCTCAGTCCAATTTCTACGACTTGACGCGAAGCTCTCCTTCTCCACCTATCCCCTCGCCTCCACCAAGAACTCCTATGAACATGGATGATCGCCAGCAGAGCGGTGTACAAGGCCCTCCGGCGGAATACGTGGTTCCCAGGTGGCAGCCCGATGCCGACGTGATCCTCTGTCCCATCTGCAAAAAGGAATTCACCTTTTGGTACCGAAAGCATCACTGCAGAAAATGCGGGCGAGTTGTCTGTGCGACCTGCTCGCCACACAGGATCACGATACCGCGTCAGTTTATCGTCCACCCGCCAGAACAAAAGAGAACCTCGCAACCAGTCACCACCGCTACCATCAATTTAACCGGAGAAGATACTGACAACGCTCCTGATGAATCAGACATGCCATCCATCAGACAGTCAAACCCCGCATTAGGAGGAGGTGAAGCTGTGAGATTATGCAAACCATGTGTCCCAGATCCACAGCCTGCGCCATCTGCGCCGTCCGCTTCACCCCATGGATCCACTGGCCGCTGGGCGAATGGGATTAGCTTTAATGAAAATTGTAATTCGATTCAGGGTCTTCGCAACTCGCTTACAGCCGAACACTTTGATGGTCGTACCTGGGGGAACGAATGGCGTCAAGACCATCAATCGAGGCCGGACCATTTGTCACAACCTGAGAGGCGCAATCATGTCCCCCCATCTGGATTTTCTAGGCCTGAGTGGAGTTCAGTCTCAGAGCAGGCCCGCGACTTTAGGCGTCAAAGAGGACGCGGCATGATTGTGAGCCACCTTCCTCTTATTTCATTTTAGAGACTAACACTACTTCCAGTTCCAACCCGAAGGAAACAACTTGAATGCTGTGCGTACAGGTGCAGGAGAGATACCTGAAGAAGGTCTCCCTCAGTATGGTGCTTTTGACTACACCGTTGTTCCCAGTTACGCTCGGAGAGGGCTGCCACCCGGGTACACACCCCGACCTTCTCCTAATGCTCCTCCGGAATATGTTTCCCGCTCAGGCTCCACGCCCTCTCAATCTAGCTTCTGGCGCAACAGTCTACCAGATCCAAGGATTTTGTCCAGCGCCTTGCCCTCTTTGCGCCGTCCGACAGCTGTTCCTGGTCAACGCAACCGTGCCCCTTCAGATCTGCCTGCTCGTGCTCCTCCACCACCTCCGCCCTCTAATCGCCCCCGTGTCCGTTCCATGCTCGAACCATCCATATCCTCCTCAAGCTCCTCACCTCCACCCCGCCCTCAACTTACAGAGCGAGACATCTGTCCGATATGTCAACGCATCTTCCCACCTCTTGGTCCTAACAACTCGGAATCTGACCGTGAGCGTCACATTATCGAGTGCATTACTTCCCGCGAAGCTGCTGCCTCTCCTCTCTCCCGCGAGCGCGCTTTGTCCGGTAGCAGCAATCGAGGTCCTCATATGGACGCTCATCCTAGAGAGTCCATCCCGCAGCCTCCAACGCCGGCGCCACAGATGCTGCCCTTCAGGGCGACAGAAAAGGACTGTGTGGGGCAAGATGGAGGTGTAAAGGAGTGTAGTATTTGCATGGTGGAATATGATGTTGGAGATCCTTTGGCAAGGCTAGAGTGTTTGTGCTGCTTTCATGAAAGTTGCATCAGGAGTTGGTTTGAGCGGAAGCAGGAATGTCCGGTGCATAAGGTTGCTTGATCTGTGACATGATTTCTGAATGGTTCGAAGTTTTTTGGCAGGCAAGAATGTACTTTGGCCGCATGTTGGGACTCGGGGATGAGACCGTGCATTATGATGAGCAACGATGGACGGTTGCGGCTCAGCTGGCATTTGGGAAGCGGAGCGTTTCGTCTGGTTTTCAGGGCACAGTCGGCGTACCGGGTGGTTGTATCGCATGGCGTGGCAGGCGGCATATTTTAAGGTCATGAGCGGATTGAACGGTGGCGACGCTTCAACGTCTTTTTTATGTATCGTGATGGATTTCTATGCGCGTACTTACTGTGCCTCTGACAGCGAGATCTGAGATCATACGCAGCACCCCAAGTCTTTATATCTCATCAAATATTACGTTGTATCCTAAGCTACCACCTTCGCGGTGCGTTTACCTGCGAGCTGCCCATCTCTAGATCAAACCCAAAAGACGACGAACCCTTTATCACACAAGCTCAACACACCTCTCCTCCACCCTCCCCATCTCCCCCAGCATCTCCGTACCAAAAACCTTTCCCACCCCGACCCTCCTGTGCCGTCCACCACCAACGCCCCCGACCTCCTCCACAAAAAGCACATTCCACACCTCATGGCTCAGACTCAATTTCCCGAACGCAAGGCCACCGGGTAGACCTTTCTCGGTCGAGACGTGCAGCGCGAGCACCGCCGCGCCGGCGGCGTCTGAAGAATCGCCTAGCCCGGGGATCTCGAAGGATCCCCATCCGCCGACGATGCCGGGGGAGTGAAGGGAGCAGACGGCTTTCCACGGTTTGGAGACCGAGTCGAGGCCGAGCGCGGCTTCGAGGGTCGCGGGGTCGGTGTCGTCGAGTTGCTGGGTTGCGAGCCAGGATGTGACGGCTGAGGAATCGAGGTTTATGCCGGTGGCCCAGGCGGCGAGGCGGAGGTCTTCTTTGGTGTGGATGGGCCCGCGGATGAGGACGGGGTGGAGGCGGGCGCGCACTGAGAGGGTTGGGGTGGTGCTGTGGGGGGAGAAGTAGGACGAGGTTAGCGAGAGGCTCTCGCAGGTGGTTGGGTGGAAGAGTGGGGTCGTCGATTGCGAGAGGTGTTCGGATGATGGGTCTTCAATTGGGCACTCGGTACTATCAGCGGAGATCAGGCTGACCACGTTCAGAGCGTTGTAGGTTTTATGACGCCGTTCGTGCCATTCTACTTCGAGCATGAGGGAGGCCCAGGACCATGATGGGAAACCGGGGACTCTCGCGTATTCTTTGGGGACGGACTTCTGGTGCCAGAGCAGTCCGTGGTGGATGTCTCGAAGCCATAGTCCCGAAATGTACTCAAGCGGCTTGACTACTTTGGCTTGCTTGTCCTTCAACATGAAAACTTCTCGGACCTCGCTTGCGATACCAGACAGAGCGACGAGACGGTCTTTATTGGCGTGTGTGAAGTCTAGACGGGAGTAGATTTTACTTATCTCGTACCACGTTTCATCTATCAACGATGGTGCAAATGTGATAGTCGATTTAAGCCGGAAGTTCTTGTTGAAATTGGAGGGTACATGGCGTAATCCAATGGTTTCCTGGCACTCGCTTTTTGGCGGATTGGCCTGACACTCAAAGAATAATTGGGACGGCGTAAAGTAAACTATTCTCCTGCTCAGGATCCATTCTTGAAAGACCCATCCTCTTCTTAGCAGCTCGCTCTTCCAGACTCCGGAGAGGAATAATTCGTCCACATGCGTTTCGTTCTTATACACGTAGAAATACCCATTTTTAATGTCGTTCTTGTCTCGGTAGGGTAAGCGTGCCACAGACACAAATGGCTTTTTTGGTCGAGGGGAAAGGAATCCATGCTCTGGAGATGCCGCTGTCACGGCTATAGTCAGCAGAGAATGTTGGTAGTACTGGCCCATTTTCAAGGCCTCCGTGTTCCAGTCCGCGGCTCCATCCCCGCTTTGAATGATACATATGGAATCAATCCATAAGTATCTGATACCAAGCCGCTGTGTAATGTGAACAGCATCTCGAAAAGTCTTGGACAGAATTTCCAAGTCCAAGCGAAGCATCCGCTCTTGATAATTTGCTATGGTCGTTTTGCAACGCTCAGTAGCCTGGTTCCAGCGATGGCTAAGAGTAAGGTAAGTGCCACAGGCTCCGTCCGTCTGACGAATAACTAAGTTGGGTTCCGAGACATCGATGCAGCGCGTTGGTAGCGGGGCATTCTTTGGGTTGAGTTGAACAGTTCCTGAATTTGTCTTATTGCATTCATGGTGGGCGGCGCATTCATCAAGCCAATGAAGGATTGTCGAGACGTGTAAGTCTGACGTTGGATCTTCACCCAGGTACCGTCCGATGATATCTTGAGTTTGGGCAGCGGGACTGTCTTCGACATTGGTAAGTCAACGTTTGATCATGAAAACCTGGGACGTGTAACTCACCCACATCTGCCGCTACACAAAGCTCATGCTGTAAGCTGAGGTCGTTGTCAAGAGACCTTAGCTGCGGCTTGAGATAAGGACGATTGTCGAGCACAACGTGAAGTTTGTTGATCTGAAAACCTGTTCCATGCTTGGTTGATTGACTAGAGTCATTCTCAAGGGAGAAGCGGACCCAGCAATGGCTCCTTGGGTAGGGAAGCCAGGCCAGGTCATCCTTGAGGTTCTCTAGTAGTAAACAACAAAAATCACATTCAAATCTTGCTCCCTTCTCAATGGAAGTAAGGCTGTAAGCGCGTACGCCATCTGGATCAGATGTAAAGGTGTAGATGTTAAAGCGCTGACAAGACTGACATAGTGGCATGCAGAAAAGGGGGAAAAATGGCAAGAATCCTTCAGAGAATTGTTCGGTCGTCACCTACCCGTAGTCAGACAATATGTCAAGTTTTAAATATACAAATGAAGGCGACGTCGAGGGGGTGTCAAAACAGTCGCAAAAAGAACAGGCATGACCATCGAGGCCAATGGCAGGTGCGTTGAGACACTTTGGCCCCCGAACTTTTCTCATGGGAGTCGCCCGTTGCCTTGCACTGCCACAATAATCTGTTCCAAATTTTAACAGATTTCTTCAGTCCATCCAAATATTCCCGTGACTGATTTCATCATCTTCGGATTCAACGAATATGGCCAAAGATCTGACATGTCAAGCACGCGTCGGGCTCACTCCCTCGAAATATGGATGCTCGCTTTCTTGTTCAACATAGTTCTTCGATATGTTCTTCTGCACTTGTATCTCGTCCTCCTCGGCGTCCATGTCCCGAATATCCTACAAATTGGGCTCTTAATTGTGATTTCTGGGGCAGAGACGATACTTTTTCGGCTTCTGGTGTGGGAAACTATCGAGCCAGGTGCTTTGGTTTCATTGCTGAAGCTTTTCGCCACCATCGAGATCTTTAAAATCTCGATCAGTGTTGGATTCTGCGCTCACAATGCCATTTCGCTCCAATCAGTTGCTAAATTTTGCCTTGCCATCACCCTTGTATTAGGCCCAGCTCTCCTAGATATTCTCATTCGTATTCATGGTTACCGTATCGTATCCGCTAAGAGGGAGCCATATGGCGCGAAGCGGCCAGAAGACGTGACCATGATTTCCCTAGATCAATGGGACCACGGCGAAAGTCCCCTTTCAATCGCATACCTAGACCAGCGTGAACGAAGAGGATCATTATCCCTCCAATCAGAAATAGATGACCCTGCGTCCAGCTCGGACGAGGATCAGCCGCTACTTGGAGTATGTTGTCGGTCCCATCAAGATACCTCCTAATCTTACATGGCGCTAAGAATTCTTCAGGGTCCTCCCCATTCTCCTGCTGCTCATCACAATATTGCAAGGATCGTGACTTCCTCAACATCTCGCGTAAATCAAGATCCTCACTCATTCCGCGTGGAAGAATGCAATCGAGAAGGCGAAAACCCACGGCGCTCTGCTCAACATCCTCCTCCCCTATCATTTCGAGCGTATCCACGCTTCCGGTCTCGCACTAGAACATTTGACAACAACAGTCTGGAAATTGCAATCGGCTCGGCCGTCTTGTTCACCATTTTGGAGCTTGTCCTGGCCATTCCTTGCAATATTTATGCGCATGACCTAGGCATCAATTTAATCAGGTGAGCTAGACTCTCTCACTTGAATATGACGCTCTTTTTGCATCCATGCTAATCCAAACGAGGCGTGTTATCGTCCCTGCACTTGTCTCAGTCATGTGTTTCTTCGCTCCGATGGCAGTGTTTATTCAACCTCGAGCAATCTGGGGACTATTACCACTTTACGCTGGCGTACTCCTTTTTCGATCGTTTTCTTTCATCACCTGCCACGGCAAATGTGTCGATGTGAGAACAACGCCACTTATCATCGTTCTCCTCCAAGTCGTCAAAGCCCTCAACCTTGTAAGTCATACCGCGGTAATGGTTTGTCCACTTTATCTCCTTCTCACACGCCGAAAATGCGCGTGCTGTGGCGAAGGGGTATGCATTCGAGATCTAGTTTGGCAAAGGAGTTCTGACACTGTTCCGCGTTCTCTATGGAAGCGGCGGAAAATGCAAAATGAGATTTTGCCCGTGGAAGATGAATCAAGTCGAGACTGCCATCGATTAGCTGAAGCTGGAGTCACCTAGCTGTCGAAATGCCATATCCACGAATCTGTCCAATTGGATGCCAACAAACGTCCCTCGATATGGTCAAGATGCGTGTTTAAAAGTCACTTTATCGTATTGGGCCTACATCAGCATGCTAGCGTGGATTTTGACAATGGTCAAAGGTACTCCAGAGCCGTAAGACATGTCCATGACACTTGACGTACGCACAATCCGTTCGCCGGGGAACATGCATCCATCCAGGAAAGAAAGAACATCCCGAAGAATCCCAAATTAGTTAGCTAGGTTCCGCAAATCAAGATGGTGACATCAAAGACAGGCATGTAGGTATGCGAAATCACCTCGCAAAGCTTGCTGGTTTCTGGTCACCGTGAGCACTGTCTAGTCGCCTCCTAACGCGGTCCTAACATCTCGGCAAACACACTTCATTCATCAAGAATTCCAAATCCTCCACCCACTCAAAATCCACGACCGAAACCGTTGCTGAATTCGGACAAAAGCTTACATTCACCTCTAGATAGACACGCAGCATCGTCCCAAACCCTCCAGTCGTCCATTGATTCCGGATCTGCACTAATTCGACCCAATAGCGCCTTGCGGTTAGCGCTGCTCTAGCAGCGATTGATTTCCGTCATCGAATCTGTGGAGTATAGAACCGAGCTCGATAATTAGCATAGACTACGAATGACTAGATCACGATTTGACTTGGCGGAAAATATTGAACTTGAGACAAACTTCTGGAAACATGTTGTAGAAGCTGGAACAAAAAGCCAAAGTCAACAAAAGGAGAGCTCTGCATCCTTACGAAGCCGCCGGCGACCTCAACGTCTCATATCGCCCATAGGTTTAATACAATACGCCCGGCACCTTATCCTCCTTCATCTTCGCAATAAATGCGTCCTTGATCGCCCGATGCCCGCCCTCCTTCGGATGAAAGGGCCTCAACGCCCACCCGTCCTGCGTCCTTGGCGGATTCTGCGGTGTACTCCCCCAAGTTCGTCGTAGAAGAGCCGCGGCGCGCCGGCGATCTGCGTCAGGTTCGGTTGGTGCTGCGGTACTTGCTCCCACGCCCTACAGCAGAGGCAATCTTCTTCGCCAATGACAATGGGGTCGAGGTTCCAGAACCAGATGTCTGGGTCGCAGTATTGCGTTAACCAGGCTTCGTCTTCATGCTGGGGCTCGTAGAAACGGTGGCCGTTGAAGTTCTCCGTGATGGAGACGTATTGAACCATCTGCGGGGGAAACAGGGTGGTGGCGGCGTAGATCCTTTCGTTAATCAGGCTGACGAGGGCGTTCATGTCCCGGCGCAGCTCCCAGCTGAGCCAGTAGTTGAACAAGCCGGCAGAGAAGGAGAGATTGTTGCAGTAGTCGCTGTCGAGTTGGTCGATGTTGAAGAAATGCGCGTAGCCGGACACGTAGAGGCGGAAGTCGGGCCGCTGCTGGGCTTTTTCGGAGTTTATGATGTCGCTGATGGTGTTGATCACATCCACAGTGAAGTTTCTGGGAGGGTCG
The DNA here is from genome assembly GCA_021030945.1 of Pyrenula aspistea. Classification (NCBI taxonomy): domain Eukaryota; kingdom Fungi; phylum Ascomycota; class Eurotiomycetes; order Pyrenulales; family Pyrenulaceae; genus Pyrenula; species Pyrenula aspistea. Next base: position 281,405 of record JAGFML010000021.1, read on the forward strand.
TCGAAACTAGCGCCATTGAGGTATGCTGTAGAATCGTCTATGGCCCAAGCGCACGCGCCTACCCGATTTTCGTCGTCTTTGTATTGTTTGCCGTAAAAAGGGCTGAAGCTGCCTTGGTAGATGCAACCGTCGACTATTGGGAAAAATCCTGCATTACTACCTCCAGCCGTCATGACCACGACTTGCGGGTCGCCAGTGAGATGTATCTGTTGGTTGGGATCGCCGGCCATGTTCCATAATTGAGCTCCCGAGCAACCTTAGAAATTGAAATTGGTCGTTCTATTTGTCCATGTCGTGTCTGTAGCCATTTGATTGCTGTAAGCAACGGATGTGCGCATGCAGGCAGGAATGTTGTTGTCATATGGGGGGTCTCCTGTTTCGCCGGTGTACGTTACTCCCGAGGACCAAGAGTCGCCTATGGAGCTCAAATTGAAAGTATACGGAGGAGGCGGAGGTGGGTCGTCGTTTCCACCACCTCCGGAGCCTCCGTTTCCATTGCAATTAGGCTGATCAGGAGTGCATACGTGTGGTATAGCAAGCGCAAGTGGCGCTAATATTGAGATGAAAATCCACTGTAAGGATGTCATCATGTCTATGAACCAGAAATGTACGCATAGGAATGGTTAGGCAAATAATGGAAGAAATGCATTTATTTGAACCAAGTCGTCTCGGTCAAAAGCGTCGAGGATACAACATTTATACTCTCAACTCGCCGGCGATGAAGCTGCCTACACAACTGGGCGCGCATGAATGCAAGTAGTTGGTGCATGAGTGCGCAACAGTAGTAGTCTTGATTGAGTGATCTTGAAACAGGGAAAGCTGAAAAGAGATCCTAAATAAGTTGTAGAGACGAAGAATCAACAAAGTCTAGATGTGATATTGTGAGTATGCGAGCCTTACGTTGCCATAAAAGGCAATTCTGGGTCTTCACCCGAGGCGCGATGTTGTAAGGCTGTGCTGCGTCAGTCTTCCGGCCCCGCGAGCTGGACTCATAGACCGTTGCGACCCTAATGGAGCTCTCAATAGAGTCGCGAGCTTCGCGCTGATTCCTCCGAAGAGTCGCGGAGAGGATATTCAAGCCAACATTCCTCGTAAAACAGCCAATTTGGCTTTTTCTGGTCTGTAATCAGGCTGTTCGTGTTTCATGGAATGTAGTATTGAGATTGGAATGGCTTATCCCCTACTCTGTCAGAAAAGCGCTGACCCCCCTTGATTGGTACGGAAAAATGTCTAGAACTGCTGGTTCAGAAGGGGCCGAGAGAAGCATGGTATCCTACAAACATAGCAAACACCATGTCGCTCACTCTGCCCACCAACTGATAGTTACCTTAGATGAGCTGGTCCATGCGCCACGGTTTATGATCTGATCCTTTTGCTTTCAATAAGTAAGCATGCTGAAGGTTCTCGTACACTAGGCTGCATCAACACATACAGAGATTACCCGTAAGCAGGATTTGAAAAGCCATTATTGGCCACTTCAGGCAGCTGTGAGATCCTACCTCTGAGGCTTTGAAATCGCAACCGGCAAAACCAATTCCGAAAGCCAATTTATACATCTTAAGCAGTGTATTCGCACCTACCATATATCTTTTATCCCATTCTTGCTCACGAAGCGAAAAATACTCGTACAAAACTTCCTGAAGCGGATGCTGCCTTACTAATATGGTGCGGGTTCGACCGAAAGCTTCCGCGTCCGGAATCCGTGAAGATCACTGTCCTCCAAATGAAGCTTATGTACGCTTAGAATCCTTCCGAGAAAGCTCTATTATAGAGGATGTACAAAGGTCAGAGACTAAATTGTGGCGCAGATTCGCAAGGTAGGATAATAAGTAGCGGCATTTCCCTTCATATAAAGATATCTCTTATTGCAAACTGCGTTTCTGTCCTTACGAAGCTGTATTCAGTGCTTCAAACTCTATTTCGATACCTTTTTCGGTTCCTTTGCGCTCAGAACTTCTACTTTGATCCTTTAACGAAGCAATGGCCGACTTTCAGCCCTCCCCTCCCCCTCCCTTTCCCTCCACCCTCTCTCTCAGCGGTAAATCCGCCATTGTGACCGGCTCCTCCCGTGGAATCGGCCGCGTCATCGCCCTGACACTCGCGTCTCGCGGCGCCAACGTCGCTATCACCTACACCTCGGAATCCTCCACTGCGCTGGCCTCCACCGTCGCAGACGAAATCCGCTCCACCTACGGCGTCAAGATATGCACTATCCAAGCCGACGTCGGCGGCCCCGACTGCGGCAAAACCATCGTGGATGCGACGCTCAAGGGTCTAGGAGCCGAGAAGTTGGATATTCTAGTCAACAATGCCGCCATCGGCAAGCCCACCGGCGATGGCAGCTCACCCTCCGGCATCGATCTGGAAGATTTTGAGCGTACGATGAACGTCAACGTCCGGGGTCCGGTACTGGTGACGAATGCGTTCTTGCAGCATGTCGTGGAGAAAGGCGGGAGGATTGTGAATATCAGCAGTCAGATCACGGGTTTCCAGGGGGCGTTGCCTGCATTTATGCTGAACTACGGGATGAGCAAGGCGGCGTTGGAGCATGGTACGAGGATGCAGGCTGGAGGCTTTGCGAAGAGGTTCGTCTTCCCCCTTTCTCCCATTCTCTCGTTGAGAAGGACTCCTCTGCACGAAGAGCCCGGCTAAGAGATTCGGGACGGGAGCAGGTACAATCTGACCGTGAACGCGGTCAGCGTAGGATCCATCATGACCGAAGCCACGAAGGAGCGGCAGGCCACGGCCGAAGCGGACCCAAATAATGTCCAGATGCAGCAGTTTAAGAAGGCGAGGGAGAAGATTTTGGAGCAGTAAGTCGTCCCTTTCCTTTTTTTTCAACGGACCTATGGAGCGGAAATGTGTGGGGGCCTGGGGAGCTGACATGAGGACAAATAGAACGACGGCTGGTTCGCGCTATGGCGAGTGCGACGACGTGGCGGAAATTGTGGCTTTTCTATGCAGTGATAGTGCACGATGGATTAACGGGCAGGTCGTGAGTGCGGATGGAGGGGTCACTTTCAGATGTTAGGAAACAAGGCACTCACTCTAGAAGCGGATCTTGGGAGAAGGTACATAGTAATGATCAGAATTTTGATGGTGGAGAAGAGTGTACAGCATAACCTGGATACAAGCAATCCCTCCCTTGAGCTGTTTCTGGATTTTGACAAGTTGTGAAATTTCTTTTCGCGTTTGATCATTAATGCGTTTTACGAAATATTACACCCGGGGTAGTCCGTATAACCTTCAACGAAATATTATGCGCTGAGAATGGAGAGCCTCCTGACTGCCGTTGCTTATATCGAGAGTTTACTGTAGCTTCAGAAACCCCCTTGCCCCTCTTTTTTCTCCGTTCCCTTCCCATTCAATGATCTCCAGCTCCCCGTCAAGCCAGCCTCCAGCTATCTTAGAATCTTCCATGTCGCACTTCTTTGCACCCCAGGCAGCTAGTCTCGTCCTATAAGCCCTGTGACTAGCAATGAATCCATGCCTCTGCTCCATAATCGTCGCGACATCTGGGAGAGGGTGGGTGCGGTAAAGCGAACAAATTTCAGCCTGGTGTTCTTCCCATCTGGAGGAGGTGTTGGAAGGCTCCGATGCGTCATTCGAGGAATCTTTGATTCCTGGGGGCAACACCTTCGGGCCGCAGGGTTTGCCTTGTAGATAACACCTCTTGCATTTATCGTAGTCAAAGCTGATAGCATCACCGTCTTGGGGTTCACACTGTCAAAGTTAGCTTCTTCTATGCGACTATGACGGGTACTAGCGAGTTTTACAGCCTTCTTCAACCTCCTGCATTCTTCGCACTTTCTCGGCCGAGGACCACACGCTTTATTCGCAGGTAGAGCAGTATCGAGCGAGTTTTGACAGGGAGGTGAGAAGGAAGGTGAGACGGTTCGTGATAGGGAAAAGTCAAGGAAAGCTTGAAACGAAGCTTTGCTCAGTTTCTGAAGAGAGTCGCTAGGATCCCAGCTGGCCCGCCAGAGAGAGGGTCTTTGATCTGCGAGGAGGGTCAATTCCAAGGAGCAAAAGCTATCGAACGATTCATGGGGAAGTAGCCAACAGAAGGTAGACTTCCAGCCACGGCGGCCTCCTTCGTCCGATAGGAACACCAGCGCAAATTTAATGCATATTAGCAAACAGACCCAGCAGGAGCTTAAGGACTCCCCGCCATATTGGGAGGGCGCATCGATGAAATATAGGACGGCAACAGTTACAATTTCAGGTGACAGCTGAAGCCAGGCGAGAAGATCGATCATCTTCATCAGAATGTCAGGGTCGGGGCGAGTGTCTCCTGGCTCTGGGATTTGAGACATCGGAATACCGTAACACCTTCGCGACAATAACATCGTTAGTAGGAAGGAGCATTGTAGTAAACCTGTCATATTAGGGCGAGAGCGCGGTAGTCGGTGAAGGTGCGAGTCGGGATCTGGGGTTCGAGGCGGAGGTGGTGACGGAGGAGGTTGTTCTATGACGGCCCATAGAGGATTGTGTGCATGGTCGTCTGCATCCGCGTTCTGACTCCTATCGGGAGGTAGAAGCCTTACAACTTGTAGACTTGATGGATCTGTCAACCTTGCACCAGGCTCTCGCCATGTGACAGGAGGAGGAAGCTGGAAGCTGTTCCCGAAATCGATTTGAGGAATAAGTAGGTCACTCGCAGTCGCATGCTGACGGTCAATTGAACGAGGCACGTAGCATATCAGGGATGTATTTTCCGTCGGCAGAGGAGAAGGTGGTGGAGTCCTTATCGTCACTCCGGGAGGTGTTGATGGGCAGCTCGAAGATGGTGAAGACTCCGCTTCGTATCGCTTTAGAATAGCTCCACTATCAACCTTCTTACCCCGGATGAACACTTCGCTTAACTTTCCGTCCGTCTGCCTCAGCTCAATTTTATGACGAATGGCCAACATGTCACTTCGCTTTGTGTTTTTCTGAAGATTCCATCTCTTTATTCTTCCCTTATACATCCTCATACTACATATTTCAGCTCCTGAGCATAATGGTCAGAGCTGAATACATACTTGGCTTGGAATCCATGCTGTTTCTTCATGATCTCAACCACCTCCCGTAACCGCAACGATTGACGTGAGTACAAGTCTGTGATAAGAGCGCGATGCTGCTCCCAAGCCGCCGCGGATGGGAAATTGCCGGGCGATCTGGCAACATCATCATCCTGTTCGTCATTTTGATGATCCATCGTTTCTTCATTGTATGTCTGCTTATTTCTCGGTCGGCAACGAGTTAGCAGGGCATTCTGCCTGAGGCGAGGCACCGGTCACACTGTCAACTAATCATGTAGACTTTTTTCGTCTATTCAGAGTACCAATGTTCTGGTAGAATCGGCCTGCGGCAGGCTTCTGACTAGAATGACCCCTTATTTTGATTATTTTCACAAATCGGAAGTTCACAAGTTCCACATATGGATTGCAACGTTTAAAGAAATTGACGCGATATGGCTGTAAAAGATCCTCGAAAGCTGCCAACACATCCTATGCAAACTGAGACGAGAGCTCTTCGCTCGGATACCGCTGTTTATCACGAGGCTCGACCGTGTTCCGCCCACAGACTCCGAGGACGACAGGCTGGAACGTGGACCAAGTCCGATAGTGTCGAAGGAATGTCCGCCGTGCTTTTATTGGCGAGCCATCATTCTTATCTAATTCGATGATGCTGCCGAGGGTTATGCCTAAGTACCCATCCAAAGTCCCCACACTGGTCGTAGAGCGCTCTATGCATTGATTGGGGCCGACGATAAAGTATTAGCGTCGAAGAAGCGAACTACCTTCAGCCGAATCTCTCAAAACAGTCAGAAATATGCCTCACTTGCGACAATTACAATCTCAGAGCTGCACAGTCTTCATCTCTTCCGGTCTAGCCGCCGCCGATGGCTTTTTTGTGAGCCCATGACTCGGTGTCAAGACAAGGCTAGGGCTCCATTGGCCAACGTTCGTTCAATCACAGCAAGACATTCCCTAAGCGGTCCCGCGGAAACGGTCTGTCTTGTCAAAGGCAGACAAGGCAAAATGCTCGCTGCCTGATACACGATGATGTAACTATGCTGACTGAACTCTCGAATCCTCGATAAAGACCCAATCCCCCACCCAGTCCCGCGGGAGTCGACCCAAGGTCGCTCCAAGAAAGTACCATACTACCAAAAAGGTCCCACGAAAAGTACCAACTAGTACATCCCAGCAATCGAATCGTCAAATCTTGCAGTCATACAAAAGAAACATGGACTTTCTCAACTTCACAACTGAAGCTCCTACCCTCGCCAAATTTGGAATTGTCGCCCTCTTCCTGCTCGCGGCAGGCCAGTTCCTCATCGTCTACCAGGTCAAGCACAACTCTGAGCGTTCGTAGAATCCTCTCTTTCTCTCCCCGTGATCCTTGCCATGCCGTCTCATTCCCCATCCCACATCCCATTCCAATCCGAATTCTAACGCTCAAAACCCCCACACAGTCCTCCTCAAGATCATGAACCGAACCTCCTCTCCCATCGGCTCCCTCTGGAGCGTCAGCACCCGCAACAGCCACACGTTCCGCGATATCCTCCTCCGCACATCCCCTTCCCCCTCCCTCTCCCCACTCTCTGCATCTTTCTACGGAGCGGGAGCGGGACAGACCGAGGCGATCGGCTCGTGGGTCGAAGGGACGGGCGGTCCTTTCCCACGCGGACGGCTCCCCTCGCTGGACTCCATCATCGTGGGCGAAGACGGCGAAGGCGGTGGCAGCGCTCCTCGCTTTGGTGAGACAACACCACGTCAAATCTCAGTATTCAACATGCTGACTCCCCTTCCCCTTGTCGTAGACCCCGATTCCGAACGGCACCTACCTCTCCGTGAGTGAGAGAGGTCCACACGCCCAACGAGAAAACCGTCCGTCTTCATTTCCCATCATAGAGTCCCTTTCTATCTTACGTCAGGGAAATATCAGCAGCGGCGTCTCTTGATATACTTTTTTTTTCCTTTTCCACCAATCGTTGAGAACTCGCTTAGAACAGGAAAGTGCAAACTCTTTTGCGGCTTTTCACCGGAAACTTCGTCTTGTTGTTTTGTTTTTCTCCCCGTTGGGAAGGTGGCTCATTGATGCAAACTCTGTCTCTGTTGGGGTTTCTTTGTAAACCCCAGGAAATCCGTCCACGTTTTGGTGCTTGGAATTCCATTAACCAGGAGGCTTGCTTTACGATACCTCATTGCCGACATAGAGCTCGGAGCTCGTTGGTATGTGTTTGCGTGTGTCTGTAGCTGCGTTTATGTTTGCAGCGCCTTACCCGGAAGGGGATGTTTAGGCAATAGGTGGCCTTTCACTGGGAATTCGTGTTTTCCTGTTGCAGCCCTTTACCCTGATTGGGGGCCTTTTAAACAATAGATAAACCCCAAGATGATGCTTAAATGAATGTATATTGGTAAACCTCACTAGAAGCAAAGCCCAAAAAAAAAAAATAAAACAAAAAACGAAATGCTTAAAAAACAACACAAAGATTCAAAACTTGTAAAATTCATGAGGAATAGCCGTCGTTATGTCTTAGAGGTGGGGACTTGAAAGTTTTCACTCCCTTCGTTGGCTGAGACGGGCTACCTAGGATGGACAATTGAGATTGGAAAACCTCTTGCATTTGTATCAATTTCAAAATTCCTCTTCTCTTGTCTCCCTTCCTTTTCCCTTCGATTTCTCGCACGACGTAGAGCTTCCCCCTTTCCCTCCACGAACTTGTCCAAACAAAATACCACTACTCAAGCTTGGGTTCTAGGATTGGTTGCCAATTTGGATCTCCCTTCCCTTCCCTTCTTCTCAATTTCATTCTTCCTCTTCTTCTTCTTCTTCTTCTCCTCCGCTGTTTCCTCCACCTCCTCTGGAATCCTTTCGGAAACCGATTTGAGCGTCTCAGCTCTGACGCAAAATGCCCGCCTCATGATGTTTGACTCTGCCACTTAGAAAAGCCGGGAAGCTGTGGACAAAGCTCTGCGAGACCAGCTCGAAGAGCTCTGCGTTTTGTTTGTCAATTGCCACAGCTTTCCCAGCTTTCCATTTTTGTCAAGAGGACGGCAAAAGTGGGCGAGGTTGGGCAGGTGTTGGTGTTTGTTGTTATGTTGCGCATTGCAAACAAATGCAGCAAGCAAGAACAAGAAAATTAAGCAATTAGTAAAGCGAATGTTGGGCGGTCCATGGAACGAGCGTGCGAAAACCAACAACAATCCGCAAAACACTCTTTTTTTCAACCGTGAAAGGCCCCACACCATCCATTCTTTTCATTCTTCATTTCACCTCCTCCTCCCGGCCTTGCTGTACGAGACCTCCTTGTACGCCGCCTCCCGGTATCTCTTCTCGCGCCGCCGCTTGTCACCCTCGTTGTCGCTCTCCTCGCTCACGCTGCTCGAGCAGTTGGAGCTCGAGTCCGCGTAGCCGCAGCGCGCGCCCCCGCAGTCCAGCTTGACGCGGTCGCCGCGGCGCGTGATGCCGTAGCGCTCACAGCGGCAGGAGGAGCGGTCGCTCAGGCTAGACAGGCTGGAGGGGGATGAGCGCTCCGAGTCGCCGTAGGACGAGTCGCTGAAAGAGGTGTCGGAGCCGATGGACGAAGGGGGGCTGTACCGGTAGTCACTGATGCGGGTGCCGGCGAAGCGGTCGCTGAGCTCGTCCGTGGGAGAGCGCGAGTAGTCTGCCTCGCGGAGGTGGCGGCTCTCGTAGGGTTTGCTCGGACGGGGATGCTGGATCTTGCCCGGGGAGAGGGCACGGCCTTTGGGGATGTCGTGGCTCGATAGCCTCTTGTGTTGGCTCGCGGTCGACTTCCCTTTGGCGTCGGGCATATCCAGAATGTTGAGCTTGCGGCCGGTGGTCGGTTCGGTGGTGTATTCCTTGGCTGGGTCGTGGGAGACGTGGTAGCCGTCCACGATGTAATAGTACCAGTATCGTTCTCCGAACTCAAGAGTGGAACCACTGAACCGGAAGGTACCTTTCCAAGCACCGGACTTGGAGGAAGAACGGTCGATTGAGAGCGGTAGTTGGCTCGTGTAGTTGTCCCAAGAGCCGAGAAGATGGACGGTCTGGACGTTAGAGGAGGTTCGAAGGGTGAAGGATAGCTGGACGGCAGGGGCCATTGGTATTATTAGACGATAGAATGATTACGGATGTTGTATTAAGGAAGAATATCGTATATTTCAAAGTCCTCAGATGTTGTAAGATCAGGTATTGCTCGATGAGGTGCGAGAAATGAAAAGTCAAAAAATGCGAAGGTGCCTGGATTTACGGATTTCGACGACAGAGCTTCCTCGACAGGGGCAAGGTAAAGCTTGTGGCACAAAGCTTCAATGCGATGCACCCAGGAAGATTGAGAAAGTTGTTATTAATAACCGACGAAAGGTAAATGAACGCTGCTGAAATGCGATGACCGTGGTGGACGTTGTCGGTTTTGATAAGGCGGCGCAGCCGACTTGCAACGTGTTCAGATATGTGTTGTTGAGCGGATCGTGAAGCAGGGACGCTGGTATTTGCCGGAGAAACAATCCCACAGTACTGAAGGTACTCCACGACGAATTTCCACGGCAGAAGCGGCTGTCTAAGCGAATTGACGCTATGCAGAGGCGCGGCACAGCGGACGGGATGCGGCGAGCAACGGCTCAAGTTTCTGGCAGAGCTTCGATGCTAATTCGAAGGGGCGAAAAAGATTAAAATAAAAAAGGACCTGGCTGTCGTGTACAGATGACAGTCCCAGACCAAGCGAGCAAGAATCAAGAGACTATTCAGAGGGCGTCGACCAGCGACACGCCAAAAATTGATTTAATGGTTTGGTCTGCGAAGTGAGCAATAGAGCTAAAAAAGACACAATTACTTGCAATGTCGAGCACAGCTCTCACAAAGCAATCTCGCAAGTACAAAGTATAGAAGTGCGGATATGCAGAGAGAGGAATAATTAGCAGTGGCGGTTGAGCGGTGCCGCAGGCACTTCGCAGACCAAACGGGAAAATGGCAAGAATAGCTCGAGAAACGTAGGCTTGGAAAAGAGAAGGGAAAAGGAGCAATCAGCGAGACGCGGACGCGGGTCTTATGTTAGAAGGCCTCGCAGTAACCAGGCCGGCCTGGGCAAATGGGAATCGTGCTGGAAATTGGCCGGAAGTGGATGCGGTGGAAGCTCTGCTGCGGGCATGACAATGCTATCACCATGGTCGGAAAGGCCGACATGCACATTGGTTCACCGGCGCTTCTCTAGGCTTTCTTGCTCTCCAACTAGCGCACGACGGCATTGGTGGGAGGTGGAGTTACTATGCATGCGGCCATCCTAGGCCGGGCGCGTAAGGTTGGGAGGAGAGAATGGACGAAAAGACTGTTGGCGGAGAGGAGGAGGGGCAGAGATACGGATTGGCGAGAGAATGCACGGTGAAAGGTCTATCGAGGGCCTACGGTGGTCACGGCGGGGAAGCATTGGTCGGCGGCTAGAACATGGGTGGCCATTGGCTGCTGGGTCGCAAGCTAGAACACTGTGGAGGTCCGGGTCACGGCGACCGCCAATGGACGCATCGGCCTTTTGGGCGGCTATTTATAACCCCGGCCTATCACAGCGCAACTCGACTCCCCCGCTGGTCACATGGACGAGTGCCCGTATAAATGGCGTGCAGGCTCCCGGGCCGAACCATCGTCCGCAACCTGACTGGCGGAAGGTGACAGGTACGAGGCAGCTTTTCCGAAATCAATTCCCTCGGCCATCGTAGTATCTGTGATCAACAATGCAACTCAGCTGATATCAAGCGCTGGACAGAGGACCGAAGAAGGCAACTGCTCCACCGATGCCATCAAAGAAATGAGACTATCGGATCGATCACTCACGCTGCAAGGCCGCTACGCCGACGCTACCCTCCATCACCAGAGCTACGTAGAAGGCGAGCTCACGCAAGAACAAATGGCGCCTCGAATGATCCAAACACCAGGCCAAATGCTCCCGTCCCACCAGATCCAACGCCCGCCTTATCCATGCCCAGCCTTGAACGCCGTTGTGATGCTCCGCGAAGCCTCGCTTGAAATCCAACACCCAGGTCGAGAGAGTGGTCACTCAAGCACCCCTTAGTGGACCGGAACCAGCGGAAGAACGCCATCCGCCGGGAGGAAGCCTCAGGCAGCCGTTTTGTGGGGCTGCCACATGCGGGATTTTTCGGTATTCTCCGTGTACATGCGCGAGGCAATGTTCATCGAGGCCAGTTCCTGGAAGAGGAGCTTTGCCGCATAGGGAATGTGCACCTGCGAGATCTCGTTCTTGTTCTGGCAGGCGCGACACTCGAAGGTGCCCTTTTTGAGCTTGCTGTGTTTCAGGTCAGCACGTGATGAACAATCAATAATGCCAAGACCACTTACGCAATCGGAGTCATCAGGCCGCACCGGTCACACACGTGCACGCGGAACGGGTCAGACACATCCATTAGCCGCTCCTTCAAGAACGAACTTGCCCCGTGGGCGATCATGCAGTCGCGCTCCATCTCTCCAAACCGCAGCCCACCGTCTCGTGCTCGCCCTTCCACCGGCTGCCGGGTCAGAATCTGCGTAGGCCCTCTCGCCCGCGAGTGGATCTTGTCATCCACCATGTGCCTTAAGCGCTGATAGTACGTCGGTCCGAAGAACACCTGGGCGACCAGCTTGCGCCCCGTGTGTCCATTGTACATCACCTCGAAGCCTCGCGACTGAAAGCCAAAGTCCCGTAGCCGCTGAGAGATCGCAGTGACCGTGACTGCCGTGAATGGCGTTGCATCGCCTTCCTGCCCCGTCAAGGATGCGAGCTTGCTAAGCTGGCATTCGATCAAGTGCGCAATCGTCATCCGCGACGGGATAGCATGCGGATTGATGATGAGATCCGGCGTTACCCCTTCTCGCGTGAATGGCATATCTTCCTGACGGTACGTGATACCAATCGTCCCTTTCTGCCCATGACGCGAAGCGAACTTGTCCCCGATTTGTGGGACCTTGGTGGTGCGGACGCGGACTTTGACGAACTTGGCTGCATCCTGGGTCGATGTCACGAGAACTTGGTCTACTATACCGCTCTCGGTACTGCGCAGGGGTGTGGAAACATCTCGCTTAATGTGCTGCTTCGTTCGTAGACCAAGCTCTTCGGTATCCGAGGCCATTGGTGCTGTTTTGCCCATGATGATGTCCTCTCCAGAAACTCGGACGCCGGGCGCTACGATACCATCTTCATCAATCTTGTCATACGTGCCTCGCTTGAGACGCAATGTGTCGGCTCTTGTAGGCTTCTCGAACTTCTCCAACACATTATGCCCAACTTGTTTCTCTTGGTCCTGGTAGGTACGGTAAAATAGACTTCGGAACAATCCCCGGTCAATGCTGCTTTGATTCATGATGACCGAATCTTCCTGGTTATAGCCAGAGTAGCATGCAATCGCCACGATGGCGTTTTGCCCAGCAGGGAGGTCTCGGAATCTCAGATACTCCATCGAGCTGGTGATGGCGAGAGGTTTCTGGGGGTAATAAAGAATGTTCGCCATTGTTTCCATGCGTTGATCAAAGTTTGTGAGGAAGACGCCCATAGCCTGCTTACCCATAGCAGACTGGTAGGTATTACGTGGTGACTGGTTGTGATCTGGGAAGGGAATGATACTGGCACAGACACCCAAAATCATGCTTGGATGAATCTCGCAGTGAGTGAATGTATGTGCGTACGGGTTGAGGAGAGGCGCGACACGCTCGAGCGGATCCTCAGATGGTGGGAGAGAATAGCCTGACTGGTATATCCGTGAATTTTCCAGTTCATCGGGACTCATCACAATCATAAGCGTCTCTTCTTCCTCTGCATCCACCCAGTCAATGATACCCTCCTTCACAAGGTCCGGCCATTCAAATGGCTCTTGCTCGTACTCTTCAATGGGTTGACCTGCTAATCTAGCTTCTCGTGTCGCTGAGAGACGCGCCACATGATTCTTGTTCAGAACTAGGTTCCCTTTGTTCGGATGCGCAGGATTGCTTTCGACAACGAAAAGGGGGCGAACAATTCGTCCAGCGTCAGTATTGATCCGGAACTCCCGATCACGAATGTCCCACACCAAGGCCGTCATATCTGGAAGGTGAGTCTTACGTCTAAGATCTCGGAAGTGTTCGACCAAGAAACGAGGCTCTTCCTTGATAACAGCAAACCACACGCCATTGATAATGATCTTGGTGGCGTGTGGTGTCAATTGCGGCTCCCAATCTTCCAAGGGCTCGACATGCCGCTTGTCCAGTAAATACTTCATAATGGGTTGGGATGGACCCCCGGTAGTTACGGCGCTCATCAGGGCAAGATTCTTGACCAGCCCACAAGCCTGACCTTCAGGGGTCTCGGCCGGGCAGATGAACCCCCAATGGGTGTTATGAAGTTGACGCGGTTTTGCAATTTTGCCATCTCGTCCAATCGGAGCGTTGGTTCTTCGCAGGTGTGACAGAGTAGAAGCAAAAGTATATCGACTAAGCACTTGCGAAACACCGGCAGTATTCCTGTTGGCCTTCTTCTGCTCTCCCCAGTTGCCAGTAGCTAGAGAGTACTTCAGCCCATTTGTGATGATATTTGGCTTGAACCCGACTTTCAGATTTATTTCCTGGCCGTTCTCGACCTGCTTCTGCATGTATCTTTGAAAGTCTTTTACAACTTTCTGGAACTGCGTACGAAATAATTTGGCCATCAGTGGTCCAGCAAGATCGAGCCGTTTCTTACCGAGATGGTCACGATCATCGGGCTCAGTACGGCCAAGGGCGCACCGTAGCATTCGATTGACCATGTAACCTAGAAAGTAGGCTTTCCTGCCTTCGCTCCGAGAAGCAGCGTCCTGGCCAATATGTGGAAGGAATTCTCTCGTCAAGACTTCCTCAGCATGCCTCCTTCGTTCGGCGCTTCGTAGATTTGAGGAGCTCCCACGACGACCAATGAAATCCAGAGCAACTTCTGTGTTTTGGATGACACTACCTTCTTGCAACGAACCCATCAACATTTCCATCATTTCTTTGTCGCTCTGATCGAAACAAATCTTTTCTAATATCTCGCTGTCTGGTACAATACCGAGGGCCCGGAACACGATCACGAGCGGAATGTCTGCTCGAATGTAGGGGAGCGTTACCCGGATCGGGTTGGCTATTCTCTGTTGAGCACCTTCAGCCTGACCCATCAGCTTCACAGTGCACTGAGATAGCATCCGCGCGCCCGTGTCAATAGTACTTCTGATTTCGGCCATATATCGTATTGGACTTGGTGCAGATTTCTTGAAGACCGACACAATGTTTCCAGCACTTCTTTCCTGAGCGATAAGTACCTTTTCGCTGCCATTGATAATGAAATAGCCTCCTTGATCAAAAGGACATTCGCCCCATGCAAACATGTCTTTCTCAGTCGCAAAAAGCTCTTTGTCATTGAGGTGACAGGTTGAAGATTTTAGCATGATTGGAATTCGGCCAATGAAGATGTCCTGCTGGGCACCTTCTTCAGCCAAGTCTTCTTGACTCCAATAAAGCTCATTGCCCATCTCATCAACATGACCAAGTGCGTTTTCACTATCGGCCGGTGGCCGCTCTCGCGCAACCCAGAGCGTCTTGGTCATCTGGAGGTAGACCGCACTCGCGTAGGTTAGACTTCGTAGTCGGGCTTCGTGTGGCATGAGGGGAGTTGTGATTCCATCTCCTTCCGTCATTGTCGGACTCGACAAGGATATTTTGCCAAATTTGACGCCGTGCCTCTTAATGACAACAGGATTCGGATCACCATCGACTGGAGGTACTTGCTGATCTAGTGTCACTTGGCCATGCTCGGCGACTAAATCTTGCATTGTGCTTCTCATGAATGTATTGAAAGATTCAATTTGTTGTGAGCAAAGACCTTTGGAGTCGAAGAAAGATCCAATAACTTGCCACAGGTCTTCAGGCACGATCTTGTTATCTTCCTCTTCATCGCCGTCTATTCCGTCACCATAGTAGCCATTAGCGGCATACTGTTCTGGATCATAGCCCGCCATGGCTGATTAGAAGGACTGTGTGAGAGAGGCGCGTAGAGCGAAGAAAGATCGGTCGCCTCAGAGAGACTGCGTCGGGCTTTGCAGGAAGTTCGCAGATGGGAGGCCGTGTATCGCGCTTCCGCAATTTGCAGTCACGAATGCACTACGAGGAAGGTAGATTAGCAGACCACGCTGAGATCAAATAGTCAATCTCAAGCGTGTGTTCCCATCGGGAGTCCGACGGCTTGGGTCTGGAATTTAAAATCTGCTTCGAGGCTTCTCAAGGGTCGACGAGGCAAAGCAAGGCTATTCCGCAAAAGTATTAGCGCATCGCAGCCTGGCGCGCCTGTTTCCCCACGGGAGACGAGGCTTAAGGTTATTTGGTTTGCAGCTAGCCGAGATCACACTTTTCTCGATCACAGAAGTCATTGTTCTCCATCGCGCGAACTAGCGAGGATTTGGCCTTTGATGAGACCATGGCACAAGGTGTTGTCAAGTCCAACCCCGGAAAACGACCTTCAAAAGACAACGTCAAGAATAGCCGGATCACTAAAAAGGGGAGCCGCTCTATCCCGCCCAAGAAAACCGCACTTCTGAGACGGCAAAAAATGAACAAGAAGCTTTCGTCAGGCTTAACCGAGAGGATGGAGTTGAGTCTAGCCGAAAAGGCGGGCCATCTCGAAATGCTGAAAGGCGGAAAGAAACAGAAGAAGAAAAGCAAAGCGGAGAAAAAGGACATACATGACAAGACGAAGAAAAGCTGAAAACTTGCGATATTGAGGATTTTGCAGCCCAACCCCAAGCAGGCGCCTTACACCCTCTTCCAGTCTATATCCTGTCTATGAAAGGCGACAACGGTTTACGAAGCTTAAGTGGCAATGCGGCGTGCATTTCTAGGGCACTCGTTTCCAGCATCTTGCTTGAAACACAGTGCACATCCCATTAGGTTTATGCTAATCAGGGGCCGTCTATCAAAAACATCTTGCACCGTGAGTTCACTGGCTCCTTGTAGCGAGATTCTGTACACAGTTTGGTTCTAAAGTCTGATCAATTGCATCTTTCGAACAATTGCTGAAGTTTACGCATATAAGCTCGATCAAGTCTCTGCACAGCATGCTCTCGCGCCCGTCAATGCTCCTGACGGACCAGAGGTAGATTCTTACTTTGCATAAATTCATTGACACTAACATCTGACTGCTGATAGTTGAGCTACATGAATGCCACCACACAATTTCAAAAGGAAGCAATTTTACCCCTTGCTCAATGGCATAGTTTCTGCGGTCAAGATGAATGGCAATTTAGAGACATGTATTTTCAAAATCAGTCATATACGTGCAAGGCAATTCAGACTTCCCGTATGTATGCTGAACATGATACTTACTCTGCGCATGGGCATGGTTCTAAATTCTTTTTTGGAGAACCATGCAAATTCGGTAGGTACGGAAACGATGGTGAAAGTGGCGCTCCGCCTTCAGCCGCTATCAATTTCTGCCTATCTACCCGCTGCAAGCGGAGAGTCACAGACGCAGTGAATGATTTCTATGACTGGGATAACAGATGACTGTTTCCGAGACATCCTTTGCTCATAAAGCATTTTCTTCCCCAACATCCTTTGCTGTAAGATCCAGATCCTAGACCCTGAAAACCACATGGTTCTCCTGTCCTTTACCAGCAGACACAACGTAAACAAGCGCTGCGATGTGCTTCTTTGAGATCGATGTTTTTCTCCATTGCTTTCATAGCACAACAAATCTCAGATCGTGCAATCTAGTATCCTCCTCAACCCATAAACGTGTCGACCCTGAGTCAAAATTGCCGCAGACTTGCCGACATCAAGAGCTTCCCGTCGCTCACAGCTATTTCCTCTGCTGTCCATCATGTCGTGGTATCAGCCCTCACAAAAGGCATCTCTGTTTGGATTTTTACCCTTATCAGCGCGTCCCTTCCTACAAATGTCGCTTCGACCAACACAAAGAAGCAACCTTTAGATCGTGCGAGAGGGGTCTTATCGGAGACCAATACTGGCGTTACAACAAGGAGAAAAGTTCGCCCGAAAGACGGGATGCCTGGAAAGAGAATAGCTCTAATAACAAAACAGACCAGGAATCGGTAGTCAAACAAGAGACGAGCTTACTTAGCGAGAATTCATTTCTGCCTATCGAAGATACACATCTACTAGGTGACATGGAACACAAGCACGACGCCAAGGCCAACCCCGACCCTGACAGATCTCTAAGCCAACGATATCATATGGCGTATCTAAGTTTCCAATGTTGTCATCTGGGCCGCATGGTCATGCCGGAGCCAGCCTTTACAGCTTGGCCCAAGTTTCAGCAACAGCCTTTGCCTGTGCTATATTCTGGGCAGGGAGATGATGACAGACACATTGGCTTAAGGGCCCTGGCTTGCGGCTGCTACACTGGCAAAGTCCCAGAGTTGATATCAGGAAATGATGACGTAGCATACAGTTCTGGAGAGAGTGCGTTTGTCTGGAATATTGCCAGCAGATGCTTCATGTGTCAAGAGCGACAGCTTGCCATTGAGAAACACACCGTGAACGGAGGACTCGATGAAGAAACGAAGGCACCAAACAACACTAGTGAGATTCTGACATCTAGCGACAACTTCGGAAGCAATGAGGATACAGTACAGGTAGAAAGGCAGGTATACCTTGAAGAAGCTCAATTCTTTGAGCACAGAGAACAATACAATAGAACATTTCGCGGAGCGGACATGGAAGAGAATGGACCCCTAGTGCTCGAAATGAGCCGCTACAAGCCAGAGAAAACTTTCATTCGACACATGCGCCACATTGATGCCACGAGGGATGAACATGAGCAAGTCGGTAATGCTGGGGAATCAGGACGAATTCCTACGGAAGCATTGGGTATGTTTAAGGCAGATGAAAGGGACTGGTCATGTGGTTATGGATCTGAGCAACATTAAGGCTCTCTCAGCTGGTAGTGTACGGCGCTTCGAATACTAATTCGTGTACGCCAATGCATTGATTGTCTCAAGATTGTACAATGCTGTACCAACGAATAAGCTGTCTCAAAATCCTTTAGACTGTGGAGTTCTAATATCACGAGCCTGCTCTGCAGATCTATCCTGGCTCAATTCTCACAAGTTTGCCCAGATATACACTTTTCTCGGCGCTCTTCCAAAGGCTAACTGCTCATTACACATCAATTCGCGCTTCACGGACTAGCATCAGCAAAACCTCTTCAATCTCCCTGAGCCAACAGCTCACCACCTCTGCATCTCTCCGTCTCTCCGTCTCTCCGTCTCTCCGTCTCTCCGTCTCTCTGTCTCTCAAGCCTACGTTATGCTATCTCGTGTTCCTCTCCGCCAGTTATCCTCTAATGTACGACGAACTTCGGACCGGCTACGAGCAGCACAAAGAATCCCTTATGCCGAATCTGCAACCTCCGGATGGAATATCGATCATGCTGATGATGAATCGGAAGAGGAATACCACGATGTATCCACGAAGCAAGATTTAAAGACGAAGAATAGCTCTACAAAGACAGAACAAACGAAAAAGAGCAAACGAATGAAAAGGACCAAACGGACGAAAAAGAGCAAACGTTCTTCGAAAAGGAACGACAGTGAGTCGTCCCAACGAGAAAGTGACGATGATGATCATAGTGAGGTACCAGTGTCAGATGAAGCCTACGAGCCGGTCAGCCGTAAGTTTTATGCCCTCTTTCTACTCCCAGAAGCTAAGTCAGGTGATAGAGGAGATAACAGATTGAACTTTCCGTGAGAGAGAGAAGCAAGCTCATATTAATTCTGTTATCGGTGCAGTACGACGACAGGTTAAGGCCTCAGCGGAAAGCAAGGGAATAGTATTTCCACAAGGGCAGGTATAAGAAAATGGGCAAATCACAAGGCTTATCTAACAACATTTTACTTCGGAAGGCCAACCGTCTGCTACACAATCAAGCGAAAACCATGCATCGACCGGATACCATACATCAACCGAAAACCATACATCGGCCGAAAACCATACATCGACCGAAAACCATGCACGGCTATCTCCTAACCATTTATCTACCTCTCCTCAGAACGCCAAGTCTCGCGAAAACAACAAAAACGATGATCCTTTTGAGAATAATGAGAGCGATAAGGCCAATTCAGTACTCTCCGAAATACCCTCGGAGGATGATTGTGAGGAAAATAATAAGGATGACGACGATAACAATGATGATGACGATGACGATGACAATACAGATCACGGTGTCGAAAATATAAGTCAGATACTCCCTGAGCTGGCGCTAGTGGACAGATTTCGTGAGAATCTCTCGGTGGAAGAACTACTTCGGAAATACCCTCTTTACGAGCAGCGCATGTAGCCCCTCGTCAGAGGTTCGGTCGAGCAGATTTAAATAGATCCAATTACGAAGCACGATGATCCAATAGTAAGAAACTTTACTCAGGCCAGTCAGGTATTTCTACGCCGAACAACGCCTGAACATGTGATGCAGGTAATGACCAAGGGGCTTTACAGACAAACTATGGCAGTGATGAATCTAGAGAGCATTAATATTAACGATCTACAGCAGCAGCTAGAGTCCTGAGATCCTACAGCTCATCGACAACTCGGCGGCGTTTACGCAATTGTTGCCATCAACGAACACACAATAGAATATATGATCTACGTAGGCGTGACAAACCGCTACTCCAGACGTTTCATTGAACATAATATCGGTGTCCGTTCAGCGAAAGAAGGACGAACCAACTCACGCATTCAATATGTTCATCGTATTCTTGCCGGAGATGGCTGAACTTATGGCTTCAAAATACTTGCCCAGTTCCCCTGGACCAGTCACCCTATTTGGAACTTCATTATCGAAATCTTCTCATCTGAAGTGTTCGCCGACAACTCAGCTACAGTAAAACCTCGATAAGCAACAGCTTTCATAGGAGATATTTTTATCTTATAGATGTGAGATTTGGTTAAAGCCACCTGACGACCCCGGGGTGATATCTTAGAGAAAATAAAAGTCGATGAGATTTAGAAGCGGATTTTAAGGGTTCTCTAAGACTTTGAACTGTACACGCGGTTGGTTGCTTGTATCAAAGGGTTTACTGTACATCGTGCACGGACCACTTTCCGGTCAGGTATTGGCGTATCCCCGATTCCAGCAGTACCCCCTGTGCCCCTCTGTTTGTTGACAACAAGAACGAGAGCAAATGTCTTAAATCTTCCACTTACGATTCTGCCCACTTAAGCAAATATGACGACCAAAAAGTCAGCACCAACCAACGAAGAGCTTCTCGCACAGTTTGAAGATCTCGGTACTGACTCCACAACTGCTCCTCCATCTAAACCATCCAAGCCTTCGACAGCTAAGGCACCGCCACAGCAGGCTTCAGCAGCACAGGCCGACTCGGATCTATTCGCAGACATCGAAAACATCCAAGCTCAGCGACCAAGCCGCCCAGGCACTCCATCAGTACGGGCGAGTGGTACTCCAAAACGATCGACAGCGACACCTCCTCCCGGGGGTCGCTCAAGTGAAGAGAAGTCTGCTTCTGCGGCTACTGGCGCAAGGAAGTCCGGCGAGAGCACGCGATCCTCCCGCCAAATCTTCACTCCAGCTACAACTGATGACAGTCCTGAACCTGAACCCAAGCCTGCTCCAAGTAGTGGCGGCGGATGGTGGGGTGGCCTGCTCTCAACAGCTACAGCAGCAGTGAGCCAAGCACAGGCAGCTGTAAAAGAGATTCAAAAGAATGAGGAAGCACAAAAATGGGCGTCTCAAGTCCGAGGCAACGTCGGTGCGCTCCGAGGATTCGGTAAACGCCCTGTCTGACTTACCCTTATTGCATCTAATTGATCCCATCCGACAGGAGGCGACATCTCTGCTCTTGCCCTTCCTACCCTCCAGAACCTAATGCACACTATTGCGCCACCCATATCTTCTCACGAACGTCTCCAAATTCATATCACCCACGACCTTACCAATTACCCCTCTCTCGACCCAATCATCTACACCGTCTTCTCCCGCGTCATGTCTCAAGTCGAAGGCGGTGACCTCATGGTTGTCCAGCGTGGCCACGAAAGCTCCCCACGGCGCTCCTCTACCGATGGCAGCACTGCGAATCGCAATATCACCGGTTGGAATGACGGGCCATGGTGGCGCGACCAATCTGCAAAACGGAGCCTCAATGCGATCCGTGGTGAAGTTGAGGGCAGTAAGCTAGCTAGGGCCGGTGCGGAATCCTACACAGCGGAATATTACGCTTCAAGAGGTGGTGTTGAAGAAGCAACAAAACAAGCGGCCGAGACCCTTAGTGAAAGCAACCCAGTCCGCGATTCCGATATTTTCCTTGCAATCCAAGCTATCGTCCAGCCCTCGAACCCTTCCCTTTTCAAGCCAGGCCCGTCTGCGGAGAAAGAACCCACTACTGTCAAAGACCCTTCGGATAAACTGGAAGACGAGAACCGCTTCGCAATCTACCTCCATGACCCCGTCCATGGCATCGCCTTTTCTACACTAACGCAGTCTGTACCAGGGAAATGGATTGACTGGCTCGACGCAGATGTTTCATCCGGGACAGGCCTGCCGGAGTCGATCAGGGAGATCATCGAGTCCGGGGGTGTTGATCCGCGGGAGTGGGTTGCAGAGTGGTTGGAGGAGG
Organism: Pyrenula aspistea; assembly: GCA_021030945.1. Classification (NCBI taxonomy): domain Eukaryota; kingdom Fungi; phylum Ascomycota; class Eurotiomycetes; order Pyrenulales; family Pyrenulaceae; genus Pyrenula; species Pyrenula aspistea. The sequence continues at coordinate 303,010 of JAGFML010000021.1, forward strand.
CAATCACGCTTGGCGTTGGGGTCGTTGCGCAAAGATACGTGGCAAGAAGGATGGGCGTTGGTGAAGGGGGTCTGGGGAAGGGGAAGATGAAGGCGGAGAAGTCGACAGGGGAGACGATGGACAGTGGCGGTGGAGAGGTGGCGAGGGCAGTAGGTGGATTGTAGTGAAGGAAATGGGTCTAGGGCAGCGTAAAAAGCAGAGATGAGCAAATGCAGACGAGACTTCGAAAGGGCCGTCGAAACCGTCGCCGGATGTGGAATTGTTGTCTGGAAGTCTATTGGAACACGTACGGTCCTTGGTAGGCACGTTGATGAGCGGAAATACCCTGCCTGCCGCGTTATCAGAACTACTTTGATACCTCTTCTAGACTTGAGTCTAAGTCCAAATGTGATTGCAGCTTCAAGAGAAGCCTCTTGTTCCAGAGCTTGCTGGTCCAGTCCGTCTCTCGTCAACCCTGACATCCCCGATCTTCCTCTTAACCGGCTTCAACCTTTCCCGCCGCATCTCACCTTCAACATCCCAGCACGGCCCCCCCTTTCTCTCTGCCACTATAATGTGCGGATTCCGAGAGTTCTGCAGAAAGTACATTGTTTTCCAGCCTTCTGTCAGGAAATTGACCGGAAACATGCCGAGCCCCGTGCCATAGTTTTGGCGTTCTACTCTCTCCATCCGAATTATCCCAAAGAATAGACTTACAAGGAAATGACGAGGAGGAGGTAGAAGTTGTCACCAACGTGTTCAATGAGATTCCAGCATTCAACAAAGACTGGACCCTTATGAATTGGAAGGGGTCCGAGATCGCCCACTTTGAGATCAGACGCCCAATACAAATACGGCAAGGACGTAGATGGAAAACGTTACACGGATCATCTAGGGTCAAATAATATTGTAAGGTGGCTTGATTGCTAAAACATTTGAGAGTAGTAGGATCGGTCGCGGTGGCGACAAGTCATGACTGGGCCGTTGAACGCTGTGACAATACCAGATCATGTGCTTGATATGGGAAACAGCACTAGGACAGTCTGCCAACATGGCAGTCCTGTTGTGAACAGATCTAGGTGTCCGAGTTCTGGGTCAAATCTCAGAGATCTGGAACCATTTGTGCAACGTCTGCCCTCAGGCAAACACAGCACTTCATTGCTTCCAGCGCGGCTGTCGGGATTCGACAAAATCTCCCAATTGGTCGACAGTCCAATCTAGTATGCCAGGGTCGCTTTCTTCCGGATCTCTCTCTAATCACACTCAACCCTTTGTGCAAGGCTCAACCTCGAGTGACTTGATGCAGCTTTAGATCGGCAGCCTTCCGTGCCGTTTTGGAAACCGGGAAAGCCTTTCGTCCGAATCACTCTCTTTATCCTTAGCTGACGAGATTCTAGAGGACGTTGAGGCTGTCCCTGGAGTAAGGATAAATTTCTTTTGCTGTTGTCGAGCCATTACCGCTCTGAAACATGAGTCGAATCGAGTCGTATTCGGTGGGCATTTAGTTCTGGACACTTACATGCACGCACACAGGTTTGATTGCGAACCCGCTTAAAATATACTTACTCTGTAGCAGATTGACCAATTTCTAAGCCGACTGAAGTGAAATTTTGCTGGCTCTCTTCTATCTGCGTAGATCTGACCTTGTAAGCACAACTGTTGTTGTACCCACGGCGGCTGCTTCTTGATGGTGCGTACCCCCTGTGTACTTAGAGATTTAATGTCGGAACATATTTAAAAGTGGACCTGCCGCAATACGCCGCAGAGCGATCATCCCGTAGCGCGTCTATCCGTACTTCAAGAATGCGACATCCTTCGGACCGTGTCGGGTACTTGATCTTCGGAGTCCAGAACCGAGATCAGCCTGCTGTGGCTGTGGCCGATCGATATCGATAGGTTGCAGCTCTTGTCTTTTGGGGGGCCTATCATATGCTCCCGGATCAACATGGAGCTTGTACCACAACTCAAGCAAAAGTCTAGTCCCTTTTCAATCGCCTCAGAAAGTTTCGGTTCGTATCGTATTATTTCTTATTCCAAGCTGTCACAATTCTGGCCTCGCTATGTACTGGCGATCCAGAGGTTCCGTTTCCCGCTTATTGAAACACACAGCAAATCAAGTTTCTTACAGCAGTGGAGCGGCTTCTCCCGGCGTCATATGATTAACCGCTCTCGGCCTTTGAAGGCCATCCATTTCGGTGAAGAAACGACCGCTAACGGCTTATTCAACAATTGACTCTATGGAAGAGTGACCGCAGAGCGGCTTGTTGGCCCCAAAAACAAGAATCGGAAAGACGCGACCAGTCAGACATGCTCTGGAGCTGGTTCAACGAAGGACCTCCCGCAACTCCGGACTTTCGATCGTCGATTCAAGGCGAGATCTAGAGCTCCGTAGAAGCTAAGCCTACTTCCTAGGACCAAGCTCTTCAAAGATTTAAAGGTAAAGTCCCCTGCCTCTTCGTCTAGTCCATCTACACAGCCAATTCCATACGAAAGATCTCTTCGGCTTCAAAAATTCTACTTTAAATTTTCTACTTTAAATATCTTCCATACCAAAGTCTCTACTGCTTAACATCCATCTCCATTTTAATTCCGAATTTTCGAATACCATGTCGATAGCTCAAGTCCTTGGCAGCGCTCGCGGCCTCAAACCTGGCAACATCCCTCTTCCTCAGAAGGATATCATAGTGAACAACAGTAAAAACCCAGTTGAGCCCCCTAAGGAAGAAATCCTTGTAAACGAAACTCCGCTTTCGCCTGGTGCCCTTTCACCCGGTCCCCAGCTGACCAGAGCTGCCTCTCGTCAAAGTGTTTCCAACAGAGGGGATGCCTCCCAAGCAACCGAGTACCTCATCAAGCATGGTGCAGACGTCGAGATCAGGCTTAAAGAATCCGAAAAGTCACGCAAAGCACTTGCAGAAAGGCTCAATAAAACCGAGAATGAGCTGAGGGGCACAAAGGACGAGCTGACGAATTCCAAGACCAAGCTGTGGGCGGCAGGGCTCAAAATTACGAGTACCAGCGAGCAACTCAAAGAAAGCCAGCTAGAAGAAGATGATGTCCAAAGCGATCTAGAGTTTACTCACCAGGAACTCATGGATACCCAAAGCGAGTTGAAAAATACCAAGGATGAGCTGACGAATACTAAGAACAAGCTGTGGGCTGCTGAACTCAAAATTGCGAGCACCCGCGATCAACTTAAAGAAAATCGGCTCGATCATAAAGATACCAAAGACGAACTGGAGATGACTCACAAGGAACTCAAAGACACTCAATGCGAGCTCAGTGACACCAAAACACGATTAGAACTCTGCCGCCGCGAACTCGGCAAGACCATCGATAGGCTCGAGACTACTGAGGGCAAGCTCGAGCAGACCCTCGAAGACATGGACATGGCCAACACCAAGCTTACCGAAACCGAAAATAAACTGAACATCAGTCGTGACTCCAGAACGGAACTAGAAGCCACTCGCCAGGAGTTAAAGGACACCCAGTATCAGTTCAACGACACCAAAAGCAGACTGGAAACGTGTCGACGCGAGCTTGGCAAGACCGCCAACAAGCTCGAGGTTACCGAGACCAAGCTTGAGCAGACCCTTCAGGATTTGCATGTGTGAATGTTGCAAATCGGAGGAAGATCACGTTAGTCATGCAATTAAAGATACCCTTTGGGAAAACGGAAATCATCAGGGTGATTTCATATCGCTCCACGGCGTTCAACGGCTTCTTGGTTGAGCATTTTCATGATTCAGACTCTCGCCACGAGTCACGAATCCGGTCATTGGCTGGTGAGGCATATCACGCTGGGCTGGACCTTGCTGTACCATAAGTACGAATCTCCTTTAGTTTGCATGGAAAGGCAATAGATTAGATAGCCGACGGCACTTCAACAGTTGTCTACCTATTCAAAAGCCGGCAGTCAATAGCCGATTACCATTTCCAAATGTCGTTACTCAAAACTCCGCATTTAGTTTTTGTGTTACTCCGAATTTTGGTCTGTGCGACAGTTAATGATCCGATTCCTACGACATGCACAAATAGGCCCCGGTCTCCACAATCTTATTATGATTTTCGCCGCCGCGCAAGCATTCATGAGAGGATTTTGATTATGCCTGCAAAGTTCATCATCTCTCGTCATCATACGTCTCTAGAGGCACTCACGGCTCTGCAAAGTAACGTAATTATGCCTCTTGCAGCTCTGCACGCTGCCGGCTACGCTTCGAACAATCTTGCAAGGTTACAAGAAATATACAGGGGAAAGAATGAGAAGATCAATGTTGCCCTGCTCTAAGCGGTAAACCATGCACACGTAAGTACATAACTAGGGATAACTACCTAGCCATTTGGGCAAATCATTGCTTTATCATATCAAATGCAAGCGCAGACTCGACACTCCTACCGCTGTCGGCCGCAATATCATACCCTGTTCACGAACAGCTCTCGGGTTTAGAGCTTATTACTAGCTTGCAGACATATCTGCGCTCCTCGAACATGGAGACACTGATACTTCAGGCTCTATTAAAGCGGGAGAAGAAACTTGATGTCCCCATGGAGACAACTTGAGACCCATATCAAAGAAAATTGAAAAAGCAAGAAATGCACCGATAGACGATCAAGAGATGGACAAGGTCACTTGAAGCCAAACTCTCATCAGCGATGCGTCCAGGGCGAAGATTCTTGAGATGACAAGCGATACTTCAGCCTGAGCATTGGTGCTTTGGCCCGGATGCACTCTGGGAAGGAGCACATACGACCCTTCCGGTGATACTCCAAGTGCCATTATCGATTGTAGGTATCGTTCGCCAGGCCTGGGTGCCAGAGGAAATACCAAAACCAATGCGCCATACGGCCCTTACAGTTCAGAATCCTTATTCTATGGGAATCCCCATAGAAGTAAGATATAAGCTTGTAGACAGAGATGCATAGAGAGGTCCCTGGGCCCGGGGCGGGGAGGGTTGGTGCCAGGCATGACATCGTTCCTCGCACACGGCGTCCCTGGTGACTTGAACGTCATCCAAAATCATCATAGATGCGACACTGCCTACCTTTTCCGGTATTTAGACAGAGCAGCGGGCGCGGCTAAAAGCCCCAGCTCAGGTGATATACCCAAGGACTTTTGATTCTTTCATCATTGCGGAAAGTGTGTTTGCCAAATCCGAGTGTAGAAGAGAGAGGGTTAGACTTGCCAAACCGGACTCTTCGGTCTGATGGAAAGTGCGACAACAGGTTGGATAATCTGAGCACGTGATAGGGGCGCTTTGTGGCTGTGATATTGTGGGATCGAGGCTGATGAAAACTGCCTCTAGTCCTCTCGGGAAAGCATGGATGTTTCTCAATTGCTGCCGTCAACGATAGTGGGTAGCACCACTTACTTAGTGTCACTCTCACGCTGCGCAATAGCTTCGACTGAACTGTAGGAGACCGTGATGCCGCGTGAGAGTGCGGAGTTACAGAAGTAGTAGCTAGAAGAGGTCGGTGCTCTCTATTGCTTCCAGCGCTTAAGAATACAGGATCCTTTGCACCGTCTTTCTCATGGGCTGAAGTTTAAGAGCATTCGGCAGTGATACTCACTTCGGCTCTCCATATTCGTCAGAAAGCTGCCGATGATTCGTCACACCAATCTCTTGTTCTGGCGCTATTCTTTGCAGAACGAGCTCGGTAAGCGTTTCGCACCAGGCACGCCGAGCCTCGTAAAGGGGAGGAGTAGCCGTTTGACCTGGAAATTGCAATCGTATTCGGCGCCCAATCAGCGCTTACCCGTGACCATCCCGGCCCAGGAACACTACCTCTTCGGGACTCGCGTCGCACCGCCGGGTCGACGCCATCCTCCTTTGACGTCTAGCCTCGCGGTCTCCATGTCGCCCCAGTCTCACTTGGGCTGGGAGATTGCACGACGATGAGGTTAATGGAACAGTTCCTGCTCTGGTGCACCTGCGCTTTGCGCCGATGGTGTAGGGGGCGGTTTCCAAGGCGCTCATGCGGATGCAAATGCGATGGTCTGCCCCTTCTAGCGCACCCTGTAAATAGTTTGTGCGCCCCAGATGGGTGGATTGCGTTTGGCTCTTTCTTCCTCCTATTCCTTCCTCATTGCCTCACACCTGTCTCTACAACGTTTACCAATTCCGGAACCATCTGGTTCGAGTCGTTCGTTAAAGTCGTCCTTTGGACACTGCCACTCTTTTGAAGTATATCTACGGTCGTTTGTGTTTGTGTGAAAAGGAGGTCTCATCGAAGAACCGAGTACCTATATCTGAGAAACAAATATCCACGATGCGCTACTCAATCGTTGCAACTATCTCTGCCCTCGCTGCGGTGGTCACCGCCCAAGCTCCTGTGGCCGACACCTCGAAGCCGCCGAACGCGGCCCTGACCGTCAGCACGCCGGACAAGAACCAGCAACTCCCCATCGGCTCGGACTTTGTGATCAACTACTCCGGTTCAACCCCAGGTATGTCTTCTACAGCTTCGCAAAGTTTAGCGTACTGATATGCGATATCCAGGCACGATCTCCCTCGTTCTCCTCGACGGCTGCCCCTCCAACTGCGTCCCCAAGTCCACCATCGTCGGCGGCAGCCAAAACACCGGCTCCTTCACCTGGCACATCTCCGAGTCCCTCACCCCCTCCACCACCAACTACGGCATCATGCTCGTCTCCGACGCCGACAAGTCCTACCAGTACTCCAACCAGTTCAACTTGGTCGGCGGTTCCTCCTCCTCCGGCTCTCCGAGTGGCTCTCCAAGCGGCGCAGGCAACGCGACGACCACCGCGACGGTGATCTACGCGTCGAGCAGCGCGACGGGCACGGGTAATGCGAGCATCCCCGTGCTGACGCCGACAGTGCCGATGACGGTCCCGAGCACGCTGCAGAGCACGCAGACGGCGCCTCCGAGCACGGTGAGCAGCGGGACGGTGGCCACGCAGTCATCGTCACCCAACGCTGCGGCGGGCAAGGGTGCGTTTGCGAATGCGGGCGCACTGGTGGTCGCTGGATTGGTGGGGGTATTAGCTTTCTAGGCTTACCTGGAGGAGCAGCGGAGCGCATTGTTTGGGGGGGGGGGGGGCCAGGTAATGGGCGGAAGATGGGAAGGCGAGGAGAGGGAATGGTCAAGTTGGTGACGAAGACGGAGACCAAAGAGTCAAGAGAAAAAGTGTGAAGGCATGGCTCCTTTGTACGCTGTAATGCTGTGACTTGGACCTGATACCCGAACATGTTCACAAGCGAGCGAGTTGCTGGCGTTTTTTGAAATGTGCAAGATGATCCATATATGTGTGTGAATAGTGCATTTGTATTTGCATGTCTTGATACGTTTTCGCATTGAATGTCCCATGGCCAATTTTTCTCAAAGACTTTAGTCAACTACATCAAGTGACCAAGTTGTGCAGCGAACCTCTGGCACGTCTCTTCATGAGTCGTGGCCCCTTTCTCTTTGCAGCGGAGCATCTTCATGCAGAGCGCCTCGAGCATTCCTTAGACAGTTCATCTTTTTCATCGAATGCACCCGGATAGTCCGAGGCCAGTTTTTTTTTTCACTTCTCGCCTTTTCTAGCATTGTACGTTTAGCTTCTCGGTTTTTCAATTGAGCACGGTCTTTCTACAACTTACTTCTCAAGCTTCCCACGCGGAGATCAATTCTGAGACCGTGGGCAGTGGCCTTCAGAACGGTGGGAGACGAAACTGGATATCGCGTTGACGGGTTCGATTTCGTTGTTGAAGGTGAGGTACGATTTGGCTGTACTGCGCTGAGAAAGCACGATTGTTAGATCCTAATCCCTTTTTTTGGCCTTGAGGGGTCCTGGAGGATTGCGAGGTCCGGGCAACTTGTCGTGAGGATCCGTGGTCCAGGGGTCCAGTGCCAGGGGTCCAGTGCAAGCTTCCAGCGTTTGAATGTTTGCCCGTGCGGAGATGTCGCTGGTGGCATGCGGTTGTTGTTGGCCTGCAGAATGCAAGATAGGCTTCCGCTTGCTTGGGGGTTTCCGGTTCCAGAAGTTCGGTCGTTCCCTTCAGGGACTTCGTCGTCGGGGCCTGGAAAGGCTTGCCCACTGATCCAGAGCTTGGTCTACATGGGCAACTAAGCGCTTGAAAGTGAGCTACGTTCTATATCTTCCGGTCCAGTTGAACTCCGTGTCAAAATTGTACAGTTCCGGAAAGTCGAGGATCCGGGAGAATGGCACCTATGTTGAACCGGAGCAGGGTGTCTGGACAAGCGACGTTGGCCATGGGGAGTCCGCTGTGCTATAGTATTCTGGCTGCTGCTCGAATGACAGGAGATGAAGCCTGGTTCCGGGAGGTGGGAAGAAACTGGGTGAAAAATGGCAGCGCCAGAAAGTTGTCTTGCCTGAGGGTCGTCTGTCGGTTTCTTCAGGAGTCCAGAGTTTGGGATTGCAATCCTTTTGTTGTCAGTATCCAGAGTCGTGGTATGTGTTAATGTCGTCCCAAAAAGCTGCGTCCATCCAGTCTGAATTGAGAGAAGATACTAAGACGCCTTAGACAGGAAGAGACCGAGCAGAGGAACCAGGATCCAGACCAAGGAGTGGACAACTAAAGAAAGACCATAGGAAAAGAACAGCCAATCGGAGAATCCGACTCAAGGAGAATAAGAGACGGATCTACTACCAGGAAAAGCTCGGCCCTACAGGATCTCTACGCCGCCCTAGATCCGATGCTGACGCGCGGGTCAGGATCAAGGCCTGGGAGGCCTACCAAAGAAACGAAGGAAATCTACGTAACTTACTTGTGGCTGGCGAACCAAATGTCAAACGCATTCCGTGCTGCATATTTGTAGGCTGAGGGTTTCCGATTGTCAGCAGGTCGAGATTCTCTAGGCGCATGCAACTGAATGCGCCTCTCAACTCCAACGGAGCACAGCATGAAAATGTGGTCGCGTTTGTGTGGATTGCAGTTGAACATGAAACAAACCATCTGCCAATCAAGCGGCTAGCCTCGGCGTCCCTGACTCGGATTAATTTCTGCCCGCACCAAAGTGGCAGCCCCAACCGGCAACCAAACCCTCTCGACTCCTCACGACACGTTAATTGTCGTTCTGCTATCACTCTATCTTGAGAAAAACTTGGACAGAAACATTACGAATGCCGCCACATTTTACTCTAGAGCATATCATCATCATACAGACCTCGTCTGCACTGTCGCAGCCAGACCAAAAGCGCCTTGCTCGCCTCGGCGCAGTGGTGTAACGGGCTATCGTCAAACATCGCCCCTGTAATGTTGGTTGGCCTGCCGTGACAATCCGCCACAAAATGCAACCTCCCCCCGCTTACAGTAACCCCGTAGGTCGCTGCTGTTGCTGGTGGAAATTATTAAGATTGTGTCCTCCTCTCGTTGTTTCTGTTGTTTCGTTTCTAGCGACCTTATTTTCTTACGCCTGTTGTCTATCTCTACCATTCTCGGACCTCTCCTTGACTGGTTCAAGTTGGAATCTCGTTCTTTTTAGTACGTAGCTGGGCTAGTACGTGCACACAACAGACGCGATCTTACCTCGCTTCATTGCTCGTCGCGGGACCATTTACCGAGTTGCTTTGGAGCATTTGGCACATCTTTCTTACTCTTCTGCATAACATGCGGCTCAGGTTGGCTCTCTGTGTCACCGCACAGTCACTCGCTACACTAGCGTTGGCCGGACCTGTCGCGAGAGTCTCGAAAGCAGGTACCGATGAAACGATTACGAATATTCGAAATTGTATCGTCGGAAAATATTTTTCTCAATTCGAAATATCGGTCGAGACAACGAATTGTCTAGGGCAGCTCGGGCTAAAGCCAGCTGAAGCGGCTAAGATCATGGGCTTTCTCTGAGAGAGGAGCAAGAAATACTATTACGGAGCAAGGATGTGACATTGATCGTTTGAAGAAGAGCAAGGCCTGCTATCCGAAAACGTAAGCGATGTCACGGTTCTCAGCCTCGTCCCAACGAACGAAGGCTGTTCAGTTGGAATACGCGACTAAAATTATCTGCTACCATCGGTCGATCTATTACTGAAGACGTCCAGCGGCTTCAAAAGCGCTGCTAGTGCTGCCTCGAATTTGAAATTCACATCCGAGAAACTCATCCATCGCCACCGGTCTGCAGTGCAGATCCAACGTCGCAATCCTTCAACCTCAGACCCACATTCTTGGCCCGCCACCGCTCACTTCCAAATTGCCTCCTACGCACCGGCCTACAGTAGAGAGCATACATCGAACTATGTCTTTGATCAACCCCTTTCACCGCGTGGTGGTCAGCTTGCGATACCAGATTACCAAGGCTCGATACCAAAGGGTATACAAGCGAGTGCACGATGAGACAAAGTTGAATCTCCTCGAGAAAATCTAGGCTGTCTCAGCAGCAAGAGAAGCTCGCAGCAAAGGCAACTTGGGGACCTGGTGAACGGCCTCTGATTTGTACCTTAGCACGTGCGATTAGGAAATCAGCATTGTTGTGGAAAGAGGGGAAGAGGTAGAAGCCAGATGAGGGCGGTCTTTAAGTCTGAGCGCTCACCTTCTTGAAATTAAACAATGGGGCTTGGAGAGGCTCGAGGATCTTCACGAACTGCACGATATCCTGAGCCTTGCATGGTCGACTGGATTAAGCCCAGCTGTCACGCCCAACAAGCCCTGATTCACTTGATGAGAATTCTCAATACGATTACGTTCCCAACCTTTCTCCTATTAGAACTAAATATCTGCACTAGATTAGGAGGTCGTGCATATATATTGTATTGAAGATATCAGTAAAACCTCGATATTAGCCACCGCACGAAAAAGCGGTTAAATATTCTCGTCCATGAGATTTTCTATCAAAAGGCATCGATGACCTCCACGAAGATATTTCACCAAGTATGGTGAATGCCGAAAAAAACCTGACGATTAACGCTTCTTAACTATTCTGAATTGCTATTGCTAGAGATTCCCCATCTCGATAGTTCATTGTATCATATTCACAAGGCACGCAACACCTTTCCGTAGACTCGGTCTGTCGCTGTGCTGCGTCCCTAATAACAGTGGAGCCAATCAAACACATTGAAAATACGGTAGCTGGGCAGCCTTGCTAATCATCCGCGATGGACTTTCTTTTTCATTTAAAGCTTCTCCACAGCTCAAAACCCCGTCATGGGATTCATAAACCCTGCTCTGTTTCCACATCTCCACATGCACCTCCCTCATCTGTGCTCGTCTGTTAGAGCGACTCTGAGGAATTCTTCCCATCAATGTCTTCCCCCGCACCTGCGAGCAGCAAATATCCCCTTGTCTTCGGATTCGCCTCTCCTTTCTCCTCTCTGCGGGGTCTACGGCCGGTCGACGGTCAACATGGATATGCACCGCAACCCCAGGCATTTTTGACTTCCCACCATGCATTTCCAGGGCAGAGCTAGATCTTTCTTGCATCATGGTGCCTGTATGTTCCACTGCCTTGTCCGCGCCTAAAACATGGATGGCCAAATCTGGTTAGGGATGAGGAGCTCAAGGAAGGTAAAATTCAATGATTTACTTTGTCCAGCCGTTTATCAGCTATTCTTTCGGAATAGCTTGCCTTCTTCTACTTGGCTTCGCGATCTCTTTGCTTCCTGACATCTCTTAACTCCAAGACGTTCCTGCATATCTCTCACGTTCTGTCAGTGAATACCTTCACTGGGTCTCCACACTTCCGTCACGTATCACTAAAACTACTTTGCCTTGATACAATCACTCTTTTTTCTAAAGCAAGGATTCAAAGGCGTCTATCCCCGCAAATGACGTTGTAATCTCTGAGTTTGAAAAAATTCTCTCAACATTGCTGCCTTTATTCATCTTGCCATTCGAATTTCTGTTAGTCCAAAACGTGAGCACTTTTCTTCGACCTCCAAACGAACGAAGCCCTGAGACGCCAATGAGAAGAGTAAAGCACTAATCTTTGTTGATTTCCTTCATTACTTCACATACTCAAGGACTGTTCTTCCACCTTGCGCCCGTTCGTTGATTTTTCCCCAAGATCGACACCTGCTCCGCTGTTCTTGCTCATTAAAGTGATCATGGACCTTTGGAGAAGTAGTTGGATATGGCGGCGGGTAGTCCTGGTCTACTGTTTCATCGGCATCGCCAAGACTCAAAATGGAACCAGCAACGGGACCAGTAATGGCTTCGATTTCGTAGATCCTCTCATTGGTACTGCCAACGGAGGTGCGTCCTGAATTCCGGCTCCACAACCCTTCAACTTATTAGCTTGAACAGGCCACGTCTTTCCGGGTGCTACGCTTCCCTTCGGTAAGATTCTTGGAGGTGAACGTCAACTTCGCGCTGATATCTGCGCAGGGATGGCTAAAGCTGTTGCTGATGTAGACGGAGACAACCAGGGTGGCTTTGCATCAGACGGGAGCGATGTAATTGGCTTCTCCCACATGCATGACTCAGGGACCGGTGGCGTATGGGTGTCTTCGAGCTGATTTCAATCAGGCTGATCTGAAGGATAGGCTGCGTCATTGGGTAATTTCCCCCTCTTCCCACAAGCAGGCTGTCCACAAGACGATCTCAACCAGTGCAAGTTTCCGAAGCTTGACCGAGCTACTGCTATCATCAATGGAACAGTCTCGGCTCATCCTGGATATTTTGGAGTCAAATTGAATACATCCGTCCAAGCTGAGATGACTGTCACCAATCATACGGCCATCTATCGATTTACGTTTCCCGAGCAGCCAGTACCCCCGTATGCCTCGAACGGCTCTATTCCTCTCAGCCCACTGATCCTGGCTGACCTGTCGGACCTTCCGAACTCGAGAATAAACGGGTCTGCAGCCGTCGACCCAACCACCGGCCAGATGACAGGGACAGGTTCGTTTAGTCCGAGCTTTGGCATCGGAAATTACGCTTTACATTTCTGTGCCGACTTCACCGGAGCCTCGATCCGTGACACCGGAATCTTCATAAACAACCGTGCGGGAAGCCAGCCGAAAAATATCTCCGTACCGTATGATGGTGACAACACCTCTCCTAACATACTGCCTGCCGGATCCTGGGTAAGATTCAACGCCCCGGGGAGCAATAATCAGATACTTGCGAGGGTCGGTGTGAGCTTCATCAGTATCGATCAGGCCTGCTCGAATGCCGAAAATGAGATCCCGGATTTTGACTTCCAGGGAACTCAGACTGCGGCAGAAACCGCATGGCGTGATAAGCTCTCCGTCGTGTCGGTAGATGCGACAGGAGTAGACGAATCCCTGCAAAGAACTTTCTGGAGTGGTATTTATCGGTCTATGATCAGTCCGCAAGATTACACTGGAGAGAATCCGCTATGGGAGAGCGACGAACCGTACTACGACTCCTACTATTGGCAAGTCGAGTCTAAAAAGTACATGCCTGTATCTGTGACTGACTATGCTCCAGCATATGGGACTCCTTCCGCAGCATACATTCTCTCATCACCATCCTCGACCCTCTTTCCCAGACCCTCATGATGCGCAGTCTCATCGACATCTACCGCTTCGAAGGCAAGCTCCCGGATTGCCGCATGTCCCTCTGCAAGGGTCAGACCCAGGGCGGCTCCAACGCGGACATCCTCCTCACAGATTCCTACCTCAAGAACATCACCGACGGAATCGATTGGGCGACCGCCTACGAGGCCGTCGTCTCGGACGCCGAAGACGAACCCGCCAACTGGGCCGTCGAAGGCCGCGGCGGTCTCACCTCCTGGAAGACCCTGAACTACATCCCTACGGACGACTTCGACCCTTACGGCTCCGGCCTCTTCACCCGCAGCATCTCCCGAACCGTCGAGTACGCGTACGACGACTACTGCATCTCCGTCCTGGCCTCCGCCCTCGGGCACCCGGACGACGCGGCGAAATACCTCGCCCGTTCCGGGAACTGGTGAGAGAGCTCTGATCTTCCGTCAAGTCTGTGAGAGAGACATTTACTAACCACTCGCCGTTATCGGCAAAAAAGGCGGAACATGTTCAACCCGGCCCAAACCTCTTTCGTAAACGGCACCGACACCGGCTTCGTCGGCTTCCTCCAACCCCGCTACCTCAACGGCACCTTCGGCTTCCAAGACCCCCTCCTCTGTTCCCCCGTGCTGAACTTCACCTCCTGCTACCTCAGCCCCTCCGGCCACGAAACCTACGAAGGCAGTCCCTGGTAAGCAAAATCCTTCCCCCCGGCAAAAGACTACTATGCCCAAAAACCCCCAAACCCCTTCACACAACAAAAAGAAAACCACACCTCCCCACCCTCTCTAACCGCCCACTTTCTACACATATAGGCTCTACACCTTCTTCGTCCCCCACGACCACGCCTCCCTAATCCCCCTCCTCGGCGGCCCCCAACCCTTCGTCTCCCGCCTCTCCTACCTCCACTCCCCAACCCCCGGAATCCTCTACATCGGCGACGAACAGGCCTTCCTCCCCACCTACCAATTCCACTACGCCGGCCGCCCCGGTTTATCTGCTGCCCAGGCACACGCCTACATCCCCGCGCAGTTTAATGATAGTTTGGCCGGGATCCCAGGGAATGATGATAGTGGCGCGATGGGGAGTTTTGTAAGCTTCGCGATGATGGGGTTGTTTCCTAACCCGGGGCAGGATGTTTATTTGATTACGCCGCCGTTTTTTCCTAGCGTGAGCGTGAGGAATGGGCAGACGGGAAGGACGGCGACGGTGCGGAACGTCGGGAGGTTTGGTGGGGAGGAAGGGGCGTGGTACATCCAGAACGCGACGCTGAACGGGCGGCCGTATGCGAGGAATTGGATCACGCATGATTTTTTCTTGAGTGGGGGGGAGTTGGTGCTTTATGTGGGCACGGAGGAGAGCGGGTGGGGGACGGGGGAGGGGGATGTGCCGCCGAGCGTGAGTACGGGTGGTGGTGGGAACGGGACTGCGGGGGTCAAGATGGGTGGGGAGGAGAGGAGGTGGATGTTTGAGGGGCGGTGGACGCTGGGGGGGATGGGGCAGGTGTAGTGGTGGGAGAGGGATGTGGGGAAGCTGGGAAGGTTAAAGAGTTTACAGATAGTGAGTGGGAGCTTAGGTAAAGGATCAATCATCTCAAGCTTATACCTGTATCTCGATCTTAACTCTCAGGTCAGGAGAGGCGGTTGAATGGCTATGGTATCTGGGCCAAAGACCTCGTTGCACATCAGTAAACCATCAAGAAGAAAGACTGCGCCACACTCATCCAGAATCCAAAACCAAAGGCTGGTCCCAGAATTGTGGCGACGGGGCAGACGTCGACGCCGCCGTGGTGTCCATCGTGGCCATGAAAGCCATGCGAAAGTCTTCGCCTTCCTCGCCAGCCAGAGCTGAAGCCTAGACGCGAGAATCGGGTATCGAGGATGCTAGCGATCAGGTGCATTGCGGTGTTCAAAGGGGACCGGACTAGGGTAGAGATAGCTTCTTTGGTAATGTCTGCCGTGCAGAATACAGGTTTTGCACTCGAGCCAGAGGTCATCGCGCTCCTCGAGGCGTTTTTGATTTTGACGGGGCCTATCAATGTCTTCGAGAATGATCCTCTGACGGGAGCGTAAAAATTTTTCTGTCTCTTTCCCCTTGTCGCATCCGATATCGCTGTCCATTGAGCTGATTGCAACTCGTAAAAATTCCTGCCATTGTACGAGCGATTTTTTCTTTGAAAAAGTGTAGGGTCGCACAAGAACAAAAAGAAAAGTTCTTGTTGCTGGATTATTCCTTCCGATCAAGCTTTTCAAAGCTAAAGGAAGCCTAGAACCTGGTCTCTGGGACGCGCGAAGGAATGGTTCGCTTCCACACCGATACTTTGCAAAGTATGTTCAGTGGTTGTGACTTCCCCCATTCCCATCGGGCTCCCTCGGCCACGAACGTCACGCTCGGCTACCATCAACCTTTTCGGGGACCTTGCATTCCCACGTGGCCAGGCGGCAATCCTGCAATCCTTCCAAGTCTTACAATGGGTGAGGTGGGGGCTATATTGTTTTTTTCTTTCGTGTTCCAGAACGAGCTTATGGATCCCGGGACACAAAGAAGATAGAGGGTTAGTGGTCGGAGAGTCGGAGTAAATCTAAGCCGACGAAGAATAACGATATGACGTTGGTAAATGAAAGATCGCTGTGACGTGAGGAGTCGAGGAAGGAAGAACTGGTGGCGCCAGGACTCTGCAGGTAGGCGATCCTCCCATTGCGGATTATATTGATTACTACTAGGACGTCGGTCCTTTTGGGGAAACGGCCTTTTGCGACATGCAGTGCTGCTGTCTCGTGCAGACTGGCTCCTTCCTCCAGAGTTGAATTCCGTCCCATCTTGGATGGTATCTCGGTCGACCTTGCAGATCAGATCGTCGCTCATTGCGTGAATCTTGAAAAATTTTACGTTCCGTGCCACCTTTCGCTCAACGCATTAGTAAAGAAGCAGCAGAAAAATCAACGTTAGTCTAACGAGCCAATCCAAATTTATGACAAATGCCGAGTACAGGCCGCCATCGCCATCTCCCCCAAGCCCTCACATTCAACGATGGGCTCGTCCCCTGTTAGCATCATCTCCCTGCCGTCGCTGGCCTTCCTCAACAGACCAACTTCCCTGATTGGCCATGCTATCCAAGGCCTCCAGTCTTTACCCAAAGAATCGTAGATTTCAGAGATGATACGTTGTGGCGCACCTTGCAGATACCAACACGTTGGCGCTGCGCGGTTGAGAAGGATGCATCCCATCGAGAGCAAAATGAGCGCAAGAGGTGCCTTTCGCCCCATGAGCTGCAAGTACGAAGGAGGGATATTTTCAGCCCAAAGCCAGACTGCAAATTTATTGCCGAAGTCGACATGAGGAGACATTGCGAGTGCATAGCTTCGCCGCATGTGCTGTGCTGAGAGGAGTAATCCGTCGGACTCTTCTTGAGATACAAGAGATCTCACTGTCGGCGTCTCAAGAAATGAAATATATGAGAGGATCCGGAAATCGTCTGGATTGACGCTGTAGTCGAATTGCCAGTCGTCGTAAGACCGCAGCTGGTGCCTCATTGGACCGTTCATGATCCAATACTTGATTTGTCCATTGAGAAGATATCTCAAGCCCCGGTGCAATTGCAGCCACTCTGGAGGCGCCATTGGCTCACCCTTGTTGTCATCAGGACTCATAGAGAGCACGCTTTGTCCTCGGCTAGCGCTGTGAAATGCGTATACCGTTGTAAGTCCGGCAAAAGCCACGAGCGCGTGGCAACTTTGTTCGGTAATCTCCTTTAAAGCGTGTCGGTAGGCTGGAAGCGCAACGATTTGATGGCTTGTGGCTTCGCGAATGTGGTCTCCCGCGCGCTCCGGGTGAATATGGGCCATGTGCAATGCCGATACGGCGAGGATGCCCCGCATCAAAAAAGGAGCGTTGTAGGCAAGCTGCACAATGTCGCTTTGCCAGATCTTCTCGTCCCCAGGCCGGTCGCCAAACCCAAGGTAAGCCGTGGTAGACCAATTTTGAAGAAGAATCAGATCCCGCATGTTCAGCCCCGTTGTGTCAGGGTTGAGCTCGCGCAAGCTGCTTTCAGGCCGTGAGTCTGGAGTGTCCCTGGCAGATCCGGCATCTATGTAATGACATGGTGTTTGATATCTTTCGCATTGAGAACAGCTAGGACGTTTCTCATCACACTAAAGGCTTGCTTAGTGCGACTATTTAAAGGATGGAAGATACGGACAAAGGTCATCGCCAAGTGGAAGCACTAACTAACCTTGATCTTTCGCCTTTTACACGACAAACAGCCTGTCTTCACCTTGCGATGCGGCTTTTTGGTATAGACGTGCATCGTAGGGTCATGTTCCTTTCAAAGAGGTGTGATACAATTATTCTCAGGTTTTGCAAATCTATATCGTCTATCATGGAGTTTCAGATGAGGGCGAGCCCGAGGCTTGAGTATGCCCGGGCTTGGAAGAGCCATAGGGTTGGTAATGTGTATTTATACAAATCCTCCTGGAAGCATTGATGAAGTCTGGAAAGTGTGGGCATTCAGACGTTCGCACGACGATCCGGAAGGGTGGTCCGTGGTGCGCTACTGGTTAGCGTCATCTTGGATTGGAGGGAAGTCAAAATAGAGTCTTCCAAACGTTGGACGCGCAAGACAGTAATAATGCTGACTCCGAGAGCCCGCTAAAGTAAGAGCATGAGAGACATACTCAAAGACGCTACTGTCGGGAGGCGAAAATACAGCCAAACATGGCCATCATGTCGTTTCGACCACCTGCAGGGCTGACTCTGGGGGCTGTCGATGGAAGACAGATGTTGGGGGCCACCCAGACTCCCAGGATTCGACGCCACTCGGGGTGTCGGGGTGGTGGATCCGCAGACTGCCAGGCTTTGTAGGCATCGGTCTAGGAAACTCCAAATTCCGTCTTTTGACTTCAGAAAGTCAGAGCTGGAGGGATAGGTGAAGACCTTGTCGCCCTAAAGTAGTAAATCTCCATATTGGGGACCCAGGGACAGGCCTGTCTCCCCCTGCAATACCATCACGGTGGAGATAGGCGCCGTTCGAGAGCAATGCCTGAGACTGTATCTCAGACAGCGGAGACACTTCCTGGAAGACATCCAATGAGCCGGCGACTCGAGAGATTATTGTCCATCATCGTCATGGTATGTGGAAGGTGTATTTAGGAGAAGCATAGGATGAAAAAATAATGCCAAGGATTCACCACCGGCCATATTAACTGCGGGGTCACATTTGTCCACCTTGCCAGCCCTCGGAAGACCGTGAACGCCGACCAAATCCAAATTGACGGTGCCGTACAAGCCGAGTTCCATTCCTTATGCAGCATCAGCTCTCGCGATGTCTATGATAGCGGTCGGATTGTGGTATAGGCTCAGTCAACACTTGATAGAATGCTTGACAAGGCGTTTTGCTCACTCACTCACTGCGCTGCTTGGCGTCCACGTAGCCCGCATCAAGGAAGCACGAATCCTTGTCAATGGTGGACCTCCCGATGGCCACAGAAGATAAATTTGTCCCGGTAAGAAAGCCACAGCGACCGGCAGACATGTTATTCTGGTATATGCGTACAGACTCGACAATGCAGATAGTGCACGTGAGCGAACAGCCAGTGAAAATGGGAGGTGGTAAGAGACTACGAGGAATTGGGGAGCAACTTACGTAGGACATGACCGGCCTTGGTTCCAATGGTCATTGTCCTTCAATCCTCATTGCTCGACACTGTACAAAATTGAACTCGGCATAAGCAGTATCTCTGATCGAGTACTTCTGCCTCTTAGAAAAGCGTGGGCCACCGACCTTGTCTCATCGTCCCTTTGGATCCCTGAGATTTGCTCGTCAGGCCGCCGGGGTGTTCTCGATTTGCAAATGACCTATGAGTAGAAACCCGGGCCGCCAATAGCAGGATGATTATATTAAGGTCTACAGTATCAGTAGAAAGTGCCTTGACAGGCTGTGTTCTACAATCGGTCATCACAGCGCCCTGTAATGGCTGGGCTTTGAGACCCCTGTCATTGTACAGTGCTTTGAAACGGAAGCATTGCGCGAAAGGGCGTAGATCGCAAGATTCATTGCCACTAACATCTTGTAGGATTTTTCAAAGGCCGAGACTGTCTTGAGAACACGTGCGGTAAGATCGGAATGAGGGTAATAACTGAGGATAGATTTAGGCTGTTTTTGTCCAAGTGCAACCAGCGCGGGGCGGATACAGTCGATGACAAAAGTGAAGCCCCATTACCTAACCTCCAACATACCACTGAATTGCATTTTAAAAAAGAATCCCTGTACACAACCACAGCAGTAGTGTCAGATCCCGCGTACCAGGGTTTATCAGCTGAGATCTGCAAGATGCCTCAGCAAATCACCGTTGCAGTCTCCCAAAGCCACACTCTCCCGTCCCGGTCGGAGACCCTTGCGGCGCTTGAGAGTACCGCGCATGAGGCGGCTCAACGTGGCGTAGATCTGTTGCTTTTCCCTGAAGCTTACATTGGCGGCTACCCACGCGAATGTTCCTTCGGGGCCAAAGTCGGAGCACGCGACGAGAGCGGGAGAGATCAGTTCCTGGAGTACTGGAAGAACTCGGTCGATCTGGGAGACACTCCGCTCGGAGCAGGTGATCTCTGGATTCACAAACAGCTCCAACAGGCGAGAAATGAAGATGGCTCGTTCAGGATGCGAGGAGATGGAACAAGGGAGTTCCTTGAGAGTGTCGCTAGAGAGACAAATATTTTCATAGCGACAGGACTTGTGGAGCGCGCCGGGGGTACGCTCTACTGCGCTGTGGTGTACGTCCATCCCAAGAAAGGCTGTGTTGGGAAAAGAAGAAAAGTGATGCCAGTACGCTCACCAATTCACGTCCGATTGTTTTTCACATGAAGGCTTACTTGAAGAACGCCTTCGCTAACACTAATTCAGACTGGCTCTGAGCGTTTGATATGGGGTCAAGGCTCTGCTTCAACTCTAAGAGCCGTCCGCACGAAAATCAAAGACGTCGAAATCACTCTCGCAGCTGCAATATGCTGGGAAAATTATATGCCCATGTTAAGGCAAAGCCTTTATTCCCAAAACGTGAACCTGTACCTCGCACCCACTGCTGATGCAAGGGACACGTGGCTTTCACTAATGAGAACAATCGCTTGTGAGGGCCGGACTTTCGTTCTCAGCTCAAATCAGTGTATGCGACGGAAAGATCTCCCGGACTGGATACATCATGGCGACACTGCTCGAGACGGCGAGGAATTTGTGAGTCGTGGAGGGTCGACGATTGTGGGACCACTTGGTGAGGTGTTGGAAGGCCCAACATGGGAGGAAGATAGCCGTCTTCTCGTTACCGACATCGATCTGGAAGACTGTGAGCGGGGTCGTCTTGATCTTGACGTGGCTGGGTCTTACTCACGTAATGATGCCTTCAAGCTTGAAGTTCAAGGATTAAACCTAGACCCTCCACCGTAGATCTTCTTCAAAAGACTGACGAGGTTGAAGAAGGCATACGGAGCCTCTGGTCATATTTTGGAGAACATATCCCATAGAGCTAATCATTCATGTTTGAATTCCAACTTTAGGCTTTTGAGGTGCCACTTGGGGTTTAAAGCCGAACACGAGATGGAACAGGTCTCCAAGCCAGGTATAGTAGCCGCTTCGTGCCATGGCTTCAACGGCCTGGGCAACATCCACAGCCTTTGCTTGCATAGGTGGACCAATGCTTCGGAACGCAGGATCGGCGATGATGACTTTTTTGAAATTCTCAAGAAGCGAGACTTGCCAATTTTGTCTCCCAAAGGAATTTGGATGCATCGATTTCACGAATGTCTGAAGATTTTGCGAGCTATCTCTTTCGTAGCCTCCATTCATAGCGGCCTTAACGAAAAGCAACTTGAGCAAAGTCAGATTGGGATCTTCTGAGGGTGTAGTTATTGTGTGAGCAGATGAAATAGATGAACGGGTAGATGCAGACATGGTCGACGAGGCAGATGACCACTTGTTCCCACTCGAAGGATTAGTTGAACCAAGGACTAATATGTTGGGGCCTAAGGGTGCTTCATCTGGCGAAATATTGATGGTGTCTTCGAAGATAGTCGTTGGTGTTTCTGGGAAGCCTCGATAAACAACGTTATCATCCCTAGTAGGAAAGCCAGATCGCTTGGCCTGAAGGAAATCTTGAGTAAATGTTGTCTGACTCGGACGGGGGGTTCCTCGATCCGGTCTGATCTGTGTCCAACCCTCCCGGAACAAGTCACAGAGCTCCCAGCACGCTTGGACGGCAGAGCCCAAGAGCTCCTCATCTGCGGGTCTGCCCTCCCGCTTACTTTGACGGAGGCTAAACAGCATTTCTGCTAAAGCCCAGCAAGCTTTCAATAAAGAGTCCGTTTCAATGGCATCTGTCTTCTGCTTCATCAGCCTATGACATAAGGTAATGTAGAAGTCTAACGTCCGCTCCCTGAATGCCTCAGGTAGACTCCGATCGTGCGTGTTATAGAGGTGGTTGTTGAGTTCAAAGCTCACACGCAGGACAGAGTCACCAAGATCATTTTCTCGGACTCTGACATCGAACAGTGCTTGGCAAAAGTCTCGGCAGAGATCCAAGGTTGGACGGACGTGGGAGGTGGTGTCGTCATCTCGACTTTCGTATAGCTTCTGACATAATCTCCAGCAAGATTTCCAGGCCTGTTCCTGCATGTCACCCTTGCCTGAAAAGTTGAACAGTCGTTCTCGGTGGATATAGCTGAGGCTAGCAAGGGTGTTACATAAGGTCCAACATTCTGCGAGCGCGGTTTTAAGTGCTTGGATCTCTTCCTCGGTGTCCTGGAAGCGGCCCACTGAGCCACTAACGATGTTATTCTCTCCGTCTTCACCTTCCGGAATATCTGCAATCGTGTTAGGAATTCGCTCATATAAAAGAAAGGAGGCGACTCACTCGCAAGGCTTGAGCGTGGACGCGGCTTGTCGAAAGCCTCAAAATCTTGCCGTGTCTGTGCGCGAGGCGTCGCTCTCTCCGACCAATCTTTCAATGGTGTCACTGCAGTTTCCAAAGTCGGCGGCGAAACTGGGGTTTCAGCCGAGCTTTTCTCCGGATTTTTAGTGTCTTGCGGTGACTTCACAGTCACATCAGACTGGGGAGAAGGGGATGGGACCGGTCGAGTAGCCGCTCTCTCCGGTTCATCTGAAGGCGGGGAAACCTAAACTTGTAAGTCTTGGTGTTCATAGCGATGGAGAAACCATACAAATTGAGTAAACCCCGACGGCGCATGTATGACGGATAAAGGAGGCTCATCCTCGTCTGATCTTGGTTTCGATGGGTGCAATGAGGATTGAGTGTTAAGCTATAGACGCATGAGCAGAGGGAAACCAACGGATTGTACACAACGTACCACCAACTCTGGCTGCTCTGGTGAAGTCCCACTTTCTTCACCTGAGGTTTCGTTCTGTTTTTGTTCGATTTCTGTATCGTGCCCAGGCTCTTCAAGATCTGTGAATTCGGTGCCATTTGATGAGGGTGCTACAGGAGAAGGGTCGAAGCCGGAATGAGCGGAGGTCGGGGTGCCAGAAGCTGGTGCTGCCAGCCGCGATGCCTTCTCTGCATCGGAGCTCCTGCTTGAAGTCAGCATGTCTGGGACAGTAAGGAAAGCGAGGTTCCTAACGTCAATGATCTCCTCAGAGGGCTATTCTGAAATCGCGGCGATGCTGCGGACTCTGAGAAAGGCGAAGAGTAAGACGACATAGGGACTCGAGGGGAAACCATTGGCGATCTCACAGCGGCCGTCATTGTTAAAGGGGTAGTGGAACAGTCTTTGGCAGCAATGAAGTCCCTGTTGAGAGAGAAAAGACGATGGTTTTCAGAGGACGTGGGATGCTCAATGGGGCGGAAAAGTCGTCTGGCAGGGTTTGGGGTAGCTTGTCGCGTGGAACTACCCAGGTTTCCGCAGCAGGATAGCTCAAGTGACTCCCTTGGAGCCTACACAACGGAAGTCGGACTACAGCAGCGCGATCTGTATCGCCTGGTGCTATGCTTCTCCAAGTTCTTAATCACTGCAAGGCAGTCCAGTTTCGATAGCTGGGGGAACGATACCGGTGACTGTCATTGGTTTGCCCCGCTAAGGTAGCTGGTGAGAGCTTGAGGAGTGAGCAACCCACGCATGCGTTGACTAGGTTGTGGAGGGGCTCCTTGAGGTCGGCAGGTCAAATCATTGTGATAGAGGGGAGAGCCAGGGTGATAGTCAAGATCGGGTATTGTGTCGGTCACTGCTTTAGTGCTCGCAGCACCAGAGACGAAGAGACCAGGGCAGCTGCAAGCATTTGAGAAACTAAGTCGAAGAGACACGCTAAAGCTTTGCGCATGCACGAAGCTTCCAACCTGAGTTACATAGAAGGTCACGGCTCTGACCGAGGCTTGCCAATGGGTCAAGTCGGTGCATGTTCGAAGGGTTAGGAAAATGCATGGTTCAGGCTCCTTGGAAGGCGGAGGCCGGGAAAGACTGTCATTGGCTTGGAGCAGCCGTACTACCCACTGCTTTGGCGTCTGGTGCATAACAAAGAGCCGCCAGCGCCTATCTTTCTGCTGCTATTGGCCTGACCACTATGGGCTTCAAATCATCACAGATCGCGGGATAGCATATTGTGGGCCATCCGGCTCGATGAAACAGAAAATAAACATTCAACGTCCTCTGCGGCGTTCCTAGCCCGAACCGTCAGCGAAATAAGCTGTAGCCTGAAGCCACCTAACCGCTCCGACTAAATGCCAAGTGGACTTGCGGACACCGAAGCAAGACTACAATGAAAGTCCAAGCAAAATCTCACTGCTTAAGCATTTCAACACCACCAAGGGCTAGCAGAATGCGATTTCCGCCATCGTAAAAATTCATCGCACGCTTTAGCCTTATTATTGCGAGCCGGTGGAATTGTGTCTGCCGGGCGCGAAAACTTGCCAACGTCCTTTTCTCTGTTGCGGCACAAGGCTGTTATCAACGAGCCAACCCTTTATAGACACATCTATTCTTGGAGTATCGACTCGAATGCAGAGCGTACTTATTTCGAGGCACACCGATATGGGCGTAACACAATTTAAGAGAAGGTAGAATGGAGGCTCATTGGGCCTTGACTTTCCGCTCAGAGGGATCATATCTAATATCGCTGTCAGGAAAGACTAAAACAGGATCAAAGTGAGCCTTACTGGAGCAATTTCTCGATGAGATCCACGTGGGTCATAAGCATCCGCCGGCAACAATATCTTTTGCATCCGAGTTGGGTCATGATCTCGCTATCCACAGAGGTAAGAAACGTTGACAGTGCCATTCAATTCGAGACACAAACCCTTCAACATTTTCCTCTTGAGAATCCTGTACCATTTGTAGATAGCGTTCCCAAAGATCCGCGATGACCTGGCCACAATTTCAGCATGTCAATCTCATCGTAATTCAGCTGTCATGCGCACCTTTCCACAGGAGAAACAGCGCACGGGTATGATCATTTTGAAATAGTCCAGACAAATCAGAATGTTCGAGGCTAGGCCAAGTGGGAAGCAAGTTGAGAATCCTGAAATAGAGCAAGGGAACTGATTCGACGGCAAGAATATCAGACTGGTGATTTGGAGAGCAAGCGCAGAAAGCCAAAAAAATTGCGGCGCGCAGAAACCAAAGACCCGAAAGTGATCTGTGCATCAAACTAAACCTTAAATTTTTGTGCCGCACGAAGCTAAACCGGAATCGCGCAGACTCGAGCAACAGCCAGTATACGTGAAGGGACGGCCAGAAAAGCTACCAGAAAGTTGGCGCCGTGTCAAACGTCGGAGACACGTATCTCCTTCGAAATTCGGGACCATCAGGTCACTCTGATTGCGCCCTCCTCCGCTGGACGAAAGTAATCCCGTTCAGAAACACAATGGTCGCAGCGAAGCGTGCACTCGAACAGACCGATGACAATGCCTCGTCTAAAAAAAGCAAGCGAAGACGTCGGAGGACGAAAGAACCGAAACCTATGCTAGATCGTCAGTCTCGGGGTAACCAGAGTACTACGCAAGACTTCGCATACCTAGAAACACCGGGATTGCCTGCCGGAGAGCTTTCGCGAGAGCCCACTGCGGCTGGAAAGAAGCCTCGTAAAAGAAAAAGGAAGGGCGGCCTATCACACAATGCTGGAAAAAGGAATGGGATTAATGAGCTTCAGGACATAGATTCGTCAATGACCCTGCGTGAGACCTTGCAATATGCTAAGCAAAAAGATCTGACAAGAGGAAGCGGTGACACGCATACGCATAGTGCGCTTTCGGAACATTGGAAAGAATCGCTCTCACGAGGGGGCAGATTTCTGCTAAAGGATCCTTGGGTCACTGCAGATGAAAGGTTGGCTCTACACTCAGATTTCTTGAAAACAAAGAGT
This sequence comes from Pyrenula aspistea, assembly GCA_021030945.1. Lineage (NCBI taxonomy): Eukaryota > Fungi > Ascomycota > Eurotiomycetes > Pyrenulales > Pyrenulaceae > Pyrenula > Pyrenula aspistea. The sequence continues at coordinate 328,746 of JAGFML010000021.1, forward strand.
TTTTCTGACCAGATGAAGGCATTTGATGTTAGCAGATCCATCGGCTGTTCAAATATTTTCGATCCAAACCTCTCTCTTAATACGGACCTTAACGGTTCACGAAGCCGACTCGTTATCGGACTATTTCTTGTCGCCTTACGAACCTAACTTCCTCTTCACTGCTTCCGAGACAGGTCTTATATCTAAATGGGACTGGACAATTGGCCAGAAGATCTTCACATGGAGGACAAGTCAGGGATTGGTCGACATTCAATGTATCTCGCACAATGAGAATCTGAACGAAGATGAATTGATGTGCATCTTTAGAGGGGCACGCTCTAGTAATACTGAGGTAACTTTACTGAAGCTATCTCCCAAACAGCAAAAGCCGTTGCGCAGTACACAATTGTATTGCAGCACTACATCTTTCAGACTTTGTCACGTTCAAAGTGGAAAATTACCATTGGTCTTATTCTCCAGGACATCTTTGCTGTTCGGTCTTCCTAATGATGATTCGTCTGTTGACCAGGCCAAATTTTCATGGCGAGAATTTACGGTAACGGAGGAGATATGCAGTCTTGACATCTATCAACTACCCGACAATAAAGCACCAAGGCAGAGATGGAACAATTCTCTTGATTTAGTTCTCGGCTGTAAGAGCGGTATTATTCTTATCTATGAAGATATCCTCAAGGTTGTCAAAAGCTTGGAAAAAAAGGTGCCATCAGATCAGCTACGATCCATCATTCCTCGCCGTCTGCACTGGCACCGCAATGTTGTCGAGACCGTGAAGTACTCTGGCGATGGCAACTATGTCATCTCTGGTGGCCATGAAACCGTCCTGATTATTTGGCAGCTCTCGACTGGTCGTCGTCAAACCCTTCCTCACCTCTCATCTCCAATCCTCAACCTTACAGTTTCTCCAGTAGGCACGTCCTACGCAATTCTTCAAGCTGATAACTCAGCTATGGTGATTGCGACCTCGAGTCTCGAACCAATAGCAAGTGTCTCTGGTCTCGGATTGCGATGTCTCTCTAAAAACTCATCCGATCACCTTCCAACACTGATAGCCCTAGACCCTCTTCGGCCGAACAACCTCCTCTGCGCAACGTCTCCCTCCCCAACTAATCCTACCTCATCGCTCACATTCCTACAAACCTACTCTCTCTCTCCAACTCCTCTTCAAATATCCCGCCAAGCCCTTACACGGAACAGTACAACCAACCTCCAGACCGCGCCCTACGGCCAAACTGTCCAGGATCCATCCCTTACACATCTCCACCTCACAACCGACGGCAAATGGCTCATCACAGTCGATGAGTGGACCCCAGAAAAGCAGAGCCTCGACGTTCTCTATCCGAAGGACCCGCAATTTAATTGGCCTCGTCTTCGAACTCGAGAAATCACTCTCCGCGTCTGGGCAAGGGCTAAAGGAGAGGGCTCAGAATGGGAAACGAATACCAGAATCAACGATCCGCATTCGGGCTCTGTTCTAAACGTCGCAGTCAATCCCGCGCGTCCGGAATTCGCAACTGCAGGCGAAGACGGCAAAGTTCGGATATGGACACTAAAGATCCGCCGACGAGATGGACAAACCATCAAAGATAGTGAAGGGAACACGCTGTATTCGTGGAACTGCCGTGTGACAACCAAAGTCGAATACTCGAATCAGCCACATTCATCAGAATTTATTCCTCATACCGCCTCTCTCGCGTACTCGGACGACGGATCTGCTCTAGCCATCTATCTGGACAACACACCACCACCCGCCTCCAACACCTCATCGTTGAAGTCCACCATTCAGCCTCTCTCCATCCTCTCCCCCAACACCGGCGCCTTCGTCCATACAATCCCGCACCTCCTCGTCTCCCCCTTACCCCCCCCCCCCAAACTCGCCTTTCTCAACCGCCACCTCATCGCCCTCTCCGCGCACCTCCGCGTCTGGGACCTTATTTCCTCCACGCTCGCCTTCGGCATCCCTCTCCCCCTTCCTCCTTCTGATCCGTCTCTTTCCTCATCGTCCTTTGCACACCTCTCCTCCGACCCCTCCACCTCGACCTTCGCGCTCGCCTTCCCCCTCTCCAAGAAGCAGCCAACGCACAAACAAGAATCCCAAATTGCCATCTTTAACCCCAACAGCAGCACCCCGATCTTCGAATCCAAGGTCCAGGGGTTCGTCACCGCAATGATATCCATCCCAGGTGGAGGCGGATATCTGTTCGCCGACGGACAGGGCCGTGTGAGGACGCTGGAGGCACCAAGATCCGTCGGATTGAGTGCCAGGGAGGATATCCGGCAACTTGAAGCGAAGGGCTTCTCAAATGGACTGGGGGATATGTTTGGCTCGTTGACGCGGCCCGCGATCGAAGATGGGCAAGGAAGTGTCCCTGTCGAGCAGGATCCGGAAGCTTCGAAGCCTTCTGCTAAAGATTTGTTGGATTTCGGCTCCTGGGGCCCGATGCCGGTCCGGGATCTGTTTGAAAGAGTCGCATCGGCGTTTGCCAGGAAACCGGTCGCGGCGGCCTAGATTAGAAAGCTGTATTCTGTTCGCAAGCTGCTCTTGCCGCATGCGCAAAATGCAATGAAGCGAGTTTCCGGTTATTCGGCGGCTTTTGCCGCATGATAAATATCAACACGGAGTTAATCTTGATCGTAGTAGATGTGGTGTAGGGTGGGTTTTCAGCCGTTCGTTCATGATTTTGGACTCCAAAGTCGGTCAGCAAGAGCCCTCATCTTTGGCAGAAGATCCGGTATCCGGAAAGGTTTGGAAACAACGTCGTCCTGCAAAAAAGGTCACAAGGTCAGTCATAAGCTTGCTCTGGACAAACAGCCTTCCTCAGCAAGCAAGCAAAAAAGCACTCTGCGAAAGCGAAAAGGGAAAAAAACCTACCATTCCAGCATCGAGCGCGAAAGTAATCTGCTCCTCCCTCGCATTCGCCGTGACCGCCATGATCGGCACATGGCTCGTCAACTCCCCCTCCCTCTCCAATTCCCTGATCTTCCTCGCCGCGGTCAACCCGTCCATGACTGGCATCTCGATGTCCATCAAGATCAGGCCTAGGTCCTCGCCATCGTGTTGGCGGCCCTTCCAGTAGCTGGACTGCCGGAGCCGCTCGATCGCTTCCCCGCCGTGATTCGCAACTTGGATGATACATCCCACCTTGGTAAGCTGTTTGGCCAGCACTTTCTGGTTGACGAGGTTGTCTTCGACGATGAAGATGCGGAGAGCTTCCGTCGGGGTCGAGGGAGACATGGGAGGCGACGCTATAATCGCCGAGGAGGAAGCCGACCGCTTTGCGCCGCCGGGTGACGATCTGCCCGAGTCATCGTGCTGATTCTTGTTGAAGGCTCTGAGCGTCTTCGTGCCGGAGCCTTTCCTTGCGGAAAAAGAGGCTTTCGAATGCGTCTCAACCCAGTCCTTGGGCGCATGGGAACGTTTGGCGGTGATGTAGAAGGCGAAGGTGCTTCCTTTTCCGCGTTGCGAGAAGACGCCGATCTCACCGCCGTGCATTTCGACGAGTTCCCGGGAGATGAAGAGGCCGAGACCAGAACCGCCGTAAGCGACATGCGTTCGTGGACTGCCTTGCGAAAATCGGAGGAAGAGCAGCTTCTTTTCGCTTTCGGTGAGACCGCGGCCGGTGTCCTTAACTGCAAAATAGAGGAAGATCTTCTCTCCCGTGCCCCAATCAGCATCCACTGTAATGTCCTTCCCAGTCGATCGCGTAGGAACATATGATATCTTGTTATCGTCGACCTCAGACGGACGCTGCAGAGAAGCGGCAAGTTGCACAGAAATAGATCGCCGTTCCTGTCCTGTCGTAAACTTTATGGCATTCGTGACAAGATTGATTAGAATCTGAAGTAGACGGGACGGATCTATACGAACCCACTCCACCCCTAAGTCGGTTACAGTCTTGTCAACTTGCAGTTCTAGCTCAATATCGGCATTCTGGAGTTCTCCTTCAAACATCTTCAAAGCACGTTGGACTACACTAACTGGTTGGACATCCACCGGCGTGACCATTAGCATGGCACTATCAAGTTTTGACAGTGTCAATACGTCGTCGACGATGCGTTTCTGATGCTGCGCGCAGAGTGTGATGGTCTGCGCAGCATCTAAAGCGCTTTCGACAGTGCCGGCGAGATGTTCCTGCAAGTTTTGGGTTGCCTTCACTTCCTCAAGGGCACTCGAAACTTCGTCGGCACATTGCAAAATCGCGGAGAGGGGGTTTCTAATTTCGTGAGAGGTGGTGTCAATATAGTTCTGTTGCTGTCGTTTTAGTTCAACAGCCTCCTCCATGCGCCTTTTGTTGACATCTTCTGCGAATTTTTGGCTGCTAATATCCGTAACAGATCCAAATGCGCTCTTCAATTGCCCATCGTGACTCTTTTCTGGATATGCGCTCATGAGAACCCAGGTATCTCCAGTGTTACCCTTGGGGTCCTGCCAAGGAGTCTTGAAACGAAACTCCAGGGAAATCGGTAACCGCTGCTCTATGAGTGTGGACCAGGATCTCGCAAGCCCAGGACGGTCAAGCTCGTGAACAAGTTCCATCCAGTCGCTTTCAACATTCGAAGACCTGGGATAACGAGATAGATCGTACCAAGTCTGATTACAGAAGATCATCTTACCAGAAGAATCTGCGATGAACATTCCAACAGGAGCAAGCTCCGCCATCCTTGTAAATCGGATTTCAAGATCCACAGCCTCCTGAGTTCGTACAGCAAGTTGGTTAGAAAGCTCAATCCGATCCTGGGCGGCAAGCCTAGCGGCGCGCTGCCCCCTTTTAATCTCCTCTTCATAGAGTACGACCGATGCTACCGAAGTTGCTAGTTGACGCCCTAATAACTGCACAAATAACTCATAATCCTCGTCATAAGGTCTCCTTGGATTAGTACCCATGACCAAAAACCCCAGAGTTGACTCTCCGGTTGTAGGATGGATCGGACATATAACGCAGCTACGGCAGCGGTCGCCAAACCCTCGCCAGATTATGCCGTCTAGCAAATGGGGATCCAGAGTTCCATCACTCTCTTGCAACAAGATTGGTCGATCAGTCCTCATAGCTTGCCGGAAGCCGGCGACGAACCCGGATTCTCCAGCCTTCAAATCGATTTGTGCAGGCGCTGCCTGGTGATCATCTGGTATCCCAAGGCTACCTTGTAAAACGCACTGTCTCGCGCCGGCAAGGCTACCAGAGCCGATGGAAGATACTTCGCTGCTGTCGGATTCGTCTAAGATAGAATATACAATGACGAAAGGCGCATCGTATTCATTGTATGCCAGGCCATTCAGGGCCTGACGCCAGAAGTCGGAGAGATCTTTCGCGACAGCAGTTGTTTCTCCAACCTCTCGTAAGGTCAGCATTCGCCTCTCAGCGATCTTCCGACGTGTCTTTTCAAATGCTGGATTGTATAGTCCAACCACAGAACCGTCTTCACCAATAAGAGGTATGATAGACCTGTTGAGAAAGTGAGCTGTCATTCCCTTCGAAGTCTCGACAGAGGAATCGCATGTGAGGAAGAAATACTTCAGAATTACAAAAGGTCGGATACGGCTGCGATAGGAATACAACTTGAGCCACTCACCAGGAGAAATATGTCTCTTCTAGAAAATCAGCACGTTTAATAAAAAGCTGATCATCGTCTTTCATGGTTGCCTGAGCATTGGAAAGCGCGTTTGCAAAGACATCTTTCACAGCGTCCCAGATCTCACTCCAGGCGTCTTTGTAGCTCATACCCATCAAGCTTGGATGCTTCTGTCCAGCAAGCATGATGTAGCTCTCGTTATAGATAGCAGTGAGGTCCTTGCCCCAATACATCGCTGCTGGATGTGGACTCGAAAAGATCATCAAAGCCATTTGTCGAAGTGGTCCTTCCCAATTTTCGATTGGGCCCAACGAAGTGTCGGCCCAATTAACACTTCTCGCAAACTGTATATGGCGTGGTAGAGATGCCGAAAAGGGCAGCCTCGTCCAGTCAAAGAACCCTGCAGACTGGTTACTGGAGATACCACGCCCGAAGGCATCTACATTACCAGCGGAGGCAGCATTTAAGATAGCTTCGTTCATAATATACTGGGACAGATCTGCATTCTGATTTCTCAAAAATTGACCCGGAGTCAGAGGAGCTTCTTTATTAGTAGTTCGATCCACCAATAGATCCGTTGTTTGCGTGGCCACCCCGGTGCCTTTTATGTCGGAAACCTTTCTGGCTGAAGGACCATTTGCCCGCGACTTTCGATTTATTAGTCTTGAAGTCAGGCTAGCTGGATCATTGTCCATGGGCACAAAACCCGGAACACTTGAGTCTGCTCTGTCATTCACGGTATTTGGGTCTCTCGCGCTGATCTCTCGCGCTATAGCAATACTCGTCGCTTGGTGGCCATCGGTTTGGCCTTTGAGCACTCGTAATCGTTTACGCAGTGTCGCGGAGCACATCCAGATTGTTCCCCCGTAGGAAAAGGATGGTAATGATACGCTCAAAGCCTCCCGGTCTTTGACAAAGCTTGTAGCCCATGCCTTGAATTCAGCGTAGGATGACACCGACCCAACGGCATGCGATGATATCTCCGTTCCTCCTTGGACCAATTCAACCAGGTCTGGACGCCGTTTAAGCGCATTATTGACGAAGAACAACCTCAAAGGGCCAGGAGCGTAGTTTGCATTGTCTCCCACGTCAATTATGAAAGTCGGTCTTCTCTCCTGATCGAGAAGCTCCCCGATATCAGTGAGATCCAAGTCCGCATTCTCGGAGGCGGGTGTATCTGCATGATCTCCGGCAGTTTCTTGCGTGCCGCGATATCGGGCACCACTCGTCGCCATAAGAGAAGTATCGTTGAGGGGTATTGCACCCAACGACGCGGTCCTGCCACCAGATAAGGTTCCCTTGCTCTTCCCCTCCTCGACCAGCGCCTCCGCGCCAGACCGTCGATTCTTTGGAGGGATTCCTGACCAGGAAGGGTAAGACTGCAGAGTCGTGCTTTCGCAAAATTTGACAGCAGGAATACAAGGGCGTTTTCAGAAGGAAACGAGGCTTCGTCGTCTGCTGTTTGTTCAGGGGGCAGTGATCGTTTGCAGGGCGGCACAGTAAGGGCAATTGGGGCAGCAGAATTACGCTGGAACGGTAGCTTGGTGCCGAGTCTTGTATGCTCAGTGCGGTGTCTGGAGATAAGATAATGATCAGGGACAGCAAAGATCGATAGCGGCGATTTCATCAGGCATGAGAGCCATCAGATCGTGGATGCACTTTCAGTGCATCGCGTGGTTGGAGTTGTGACGTTAATCTTCGTCAAATTCTATAGAGGCGTAAAGTCTCTGACACGCGTGCCTAGCTACTAAATGGGGTCGTGTAGCGAAAGTCTGGCGTAGGAAAGGGGAGGCAGGGATGGCACAGAGATGGACTTGATTGAGGTCCTGTCTGGACTTTCCAAGTGGAGGTAGGGGGAGGACTTCTGGTATGACGATTGCTCGATGGGCCGATGAGCAAGTGGCTCAAAGGCGTCACTAAGCCCAATGCACTCGAGATCCCATGCCGGGGAGGAATCGCAGATCTGCATAGCGTCATACTACCGCTCTTCTTTGGCAGGTCTCGCGCCTCTTTCTGGGGAGCTCCCTGTCCAAACCCATCGTGTGCAACTAAGGAACAAGTACCCCCAGCCGATAATGCCCGCCTACCCCAACCATCCCCAACAAGCCTGGGGCATGCTTGACTGCAGCAGCGGCTTGTGTATAAAATCTACTCCGTGCCCATGTTGAAGTCTCTATCCAGGTAGCCGAGCTTTTCACAACAGCTACCAGCTACCCGCTTTCTGAGGGCCTCCTTCCTTCAGAAAACCTAGTGCAACTCTTCTAAGTGAGCTATCAGCATGGACGACAGTTGGACAAACGAACATTTCCCAGAGACCTACAAACTCGACCCAACGCCCACAGTACCGAACTCCAAGCTCCCCGTCCTCGTTTACAGAAATGTGCTACCCGGGCTGGCCAATGCGGAAGCGGCCCAGCAGGTCATTGAGAGCAACAGATGGTTGCAAGGCGGCATTTTCCAAACTTACAAAACTTGTCACTTCCACTCGGTAACTCATGAATGTTATGCAGTCTTCAAAGGCTCGTCCAGACTACGTTTGGGACGAGGTCCGCTCGATCAGAGTGGAGGCACTGACCTGGATTTGCACACAGGGGATGTCATTGTTTTACCGGTAGGTTCTAAGAATTGCAGGAAACGTTTCTGGTCCTTTAAATGGATTACTGAACTCGAAAAGGCGGGCGTGTCTCACCATTCCTTAACGAGTGAGGGGGATTACGAATATGTAGGCTTTTATCCGGAGGTACTTTAGTCCCGACCATTTCTTACCAAAGCCAACAACATCCAGGGAACTCCCCCTTGGGACATGAATTTTTGCAAGGCTGGAGAGAGGGAGACGATGGAGAAGGCGAATGTCGCGGGAGACGTCCCTATTCCGCAGCACGACCCGATCTGGGGAAAGAAAGGGCCCTTGCCAGCTCTTTGGAACGATGCCTTAGGCAACGGCTTGAAGTAGGTTTAGTTTGAAATCTTGCAACGGCACGATCGTGGGGAATAGCTGGCATGGGACATCTTTCAGCTTCAGTGAGCTGCTACAGCTGGAGGCTGGCGCAAACCATCGGAACCACCACCAGCTTCCTGGTTCTCTGCATCGGTCCTCTCTTCTGCTTGTTGATCGCGTATCTTCTTGAGCAAATCAGGATACCACCTCTCCCCTACGTCTGGATGGCTTTTAATTCGGTTCATCAAAGTTGCTTCTCCAAGGTGCCCGCGTCCTGTAAAGGTGAATTCTATATCATCCCTCCGAGCGCCTCTCTTTTCCAAAATTTCCGATCGCAGCTTCTTAACATCTTCGGGAACATCCATACTCTCAAAGGTTGCGTCGTATGAGACGCCAGAGAAAAAGGGTATCGAATACCTAGATTCACTCCCTGGATCTGGGCTCAGAACACGATGCGTGGTGCTATCGAGACGTCAGAAATACGTTCAAAGCCAATTCTCTAGATAATTCTCACCTTTGGCAGACGCCTTGTGTGATTGCTTCAAGCCCTTGACCTATTGCGCATACAAATGTGCCCTCGATAGGCGGGCAGTCTGCGCTAGCATTAGTTCAACATAGATCAACGTCTCCAGAAATGAAACTCAGGGGGCAGAAAGTCATGTCGAACGGAAATTAGAGATAAGAAAAGAAGGAATTAGAGAATGGAAGGTAACGCAATTAACATGGGGCAGACGCCGCCTACCGATCCATTGGCCGTCCATGTTCTGCACTTGAAGTCCTTTGTGATGACTGGCTTGAAGAAGGTAAGACGTAAGCATGCTGTCTTTGTGAGGACCAACCCCCTGGCTCTTGCCGCCTCCCAGCTCGGCCATATCTGGGTATTTGACGATCTTGAGCTTATTTTGCTGAGACTTGTCAAAGAAGGTGTCAAAAGCCGTGGGAGGAAGGCCGATTGCTTCAGCTATTAAAGTAATAAATTCTCTGCTGACGGCCCCCATGGAATTCAAGTACTCGTTAAATGTCTCGCGAAACTTCGGGAGCGCGATTGGGTCGGGCCACTGATTCGGTGCCAGTAGGTTGTGATATAGAGGATCGTTGGGACCTGGAATTGGGTGCCTTTGGGAGTTTCGTTAGAACTTTCTTGGGACGGAACATGTCTTTCTCCTCACGTTGTTGACAGGTCATATTGTTCCCTCCAGTCAGTCTGGAATCTTGTTATCTCCATCCCGAGTTTGTTGTATCCTTTCCGACCTCTGTCAGTACGAAGCTACAGGTAGTGTAGACAAGATTTACCTAGGAAACTTGGCACGTTCTTCATTTCAATTTCGAGTTTCTTCTCGTCAGGTAAATCAAAGAACATTTTTGCTTGCTGCTTAACATTCTGCACGAGCTCTTCGCTGATTCCCGTGTTCTTGATATATAGAAACCCGACTTCAAGTAACGCATGCCTTAGAGACTCCAGAAAGGACTGCTTCGTGGACGGGTCTCTCGCAAGCGAGAGGTCAAGGATAGGAATGGTGTCGAAAGACATTTTCTCATCCAAATGGGGTGCAATAACAAGGAAAGCATCCGGAGCCCGTCGTAGGTCTCTTTAATAGAGGCATACACAATATCAGGCAAGCACGTCAAAGGGCGCAAGATGACGCGCGGGGCAGAAGACGGCTTTAAGCATTCGGATTTTGTACGCAAGCTGCCCCTCTTGCTTCCACAGGTTGCACTAAGAACGAGCACTAGACGACCTTCTAGGGTGCCAATGTCATTCGACTTAGCCTGAATTTTGGATGTCTTGCAGCTCCACTAATGCTGTTCGCAGATGCAGCGATTCGGGTCCCTTTCCCACGAAATTAGTACCCCTCACACGTCACATTCGTTAGCCCCAGGTAGGAAGCAGACTTTAGAACAGAATCCCCAGTAAATATGCACCAGCTGTTTTTCACCTTGTAGACAAACGCTTTTCCATGAGTATATGGGAGTTCAGCATTGAGTCATGGCCACAGAAACCGAAGCAAAGACCGCTGCAAAGGTAGACTAACTACTTACCAAGTCGAAGATAAAGTCTAACAATTGTATAGAACCTCTCCTTTGTCTTGGAAGGGATCCAAAAAGTCAAATTCGAAGATCGACCTATCCCCGAGTTGAAGCATCCGAGAGACGTTCTAGTGGAAGTGAAGAAAACAGGGATTTGTGGATCTGATGTTCATTACTGGCAACATGGGTCGATTGGAAGATTTGTTGTCAGAGAGCCCATGGTCCTAGGCCATGAGTCAGCTGGAGTGGTCGCCAAAGTTGGTCCTGAGGTGAAAGACCTGAAGGTCGGAGATCACGTTGCCATGGAGCCAGGCATGCCGTGCCGCTATTGCGTTCGTTGCAAGGAAGGACAATATAATTTGTGCCGGGATATGAAATTCGCCGCAACGCCGCCTTTCGACGGCACACTGGCAAAGTATTACACGCTTGCCGACGATTTCTGCTACAAACTGCCTGAAAATGTCAGTCTTGAGGAGGGCGCATTGATCGAGCCGCTTGCTGTTGCCGTTCACATCACAAAACAAGCAGACGTGCGACAGGGAGAGAGCGTGGTCGTCTTTGGGGCTGGCCCTGTGGGACTCCTGTGCTGTGCGGTTGCAAAAGCGTTTGGTGCATCCAAAGTCATCTCTGTTGATATCGTGAGAAGCAGACTGGACTTTGCCAAAAAGTATGCAGCCACGGCGATCTTTGTTCCTGACCCAGTGTCAGCTCCTGAAAACGCAGACCGATTGAGAAAAGAGAACGACTTGCCAGATGGAATCGATGTCGCGATTGACGCCAGTGGAGCCGAGCCTAGCGTCAATACTGCCATACATGCCCTTAGAATAGGGGGACGTTATGTCCAAGGAGGGATGGGAAAGGAAGACATACAATTCCCGATCAGCGCTGTTTGCACCAAGGAGCTTACAGTGAAAGGAAGTTTCCGTTACTCGAATGACTATAAGCTTGCCATAGATCTCGTTGCTTCAGGCAAGATAAATGTCTTTTACCTCATCACTGGAAGGGTGCCCTTTGAGAATGCCGAACAAGCCTTCACCGATGTGAAAGCCGGTAAGGGCATCAAGACCATCATAGAAGGTCCCAAAGATTGAGACTGCCAACTCACCAATTGATTTTAGCTTTCACAGCCGCAGAGATGGAGGAAGTTATAGCAGCTGTTCCTATCTGTCCAAGTTTCAATTAAATTGACGTCCGCAGTACAGAATCGAGTCTGAGACGATTGCTTGGGCGACAAAATTTGAATGAATCATTGGAACGACAGGGGTATCTTAGCAGTAAGAAAGCAGTCATCATAATCCAAACAAGAAAACTTAGCATCAACAACACCCACCTCGCCTTCGTTGATTACTTCCGCCTATTCGGAATACCTCTTCCCACTCCCGCATCCCACTCATCCAACCCGTGCCAGCTCTTCTTCGGTTTCCTCTGCGTCTTCTTGGCATGCCTTCCTCAAATGTCATTCCACTCTTGATACTGCCACCGTCGCTTGTTCCAACGCCCCAGGGTCCGGCGTCACCGTATTGTATGCCACTTTGTGGGTCGTCTGGGTCGATCTCCCCAAGCTCAATTTTGGTTAATATTGTCCGAGCAAGTCGAGTAAAGACCTCGTCTACATTTTCGCCAGAAAGGGCTGATACCTCCATAGTTACTGGAATATTCGATTTCGATGCCCATCTAGACGCTTCTTCAGTCGTGATTTCTCGTCCTTCGGCAGTCACCGTAGCCGTTTGTTTAGACCCTGGTCCCAACCCTGTAGATCGAATCGACCCGCCGCTGTCATCCCAAGGATTCGATGATCTTCTACTAGACATACTAGAAGGAGTGGGAGGAGGTCGTTGGCCGGTATCTGAGCGGCTTTCGTTCCATTGTAAGGGCAGTTCAGAAGCAAGATCATTTTTGTTGCCCGCCAGTAGGATAGTTAGATTTGGAGACGCGAGAGCTCTCGCATCAAGGAGAAATGTTGGAAGCGCTTCAAATGATAAGTGAGACGCGATATCGTAAACGAGGACAGCCCCAGCGGCTCCCCGATAGTAGGATCTGGAGACTGATCGGAAGCGTTCTGTTCCTGCAGTATCCCATAGCTGTAATTTTATGCGCTTCCGCCTTGTCCCTGAGCCTATCTTGACAATCTTTGACGCGAATTCAACTCCTATGGTTTGCGATGAGAGCACCCTCCCTTGTCCTTATTAGCTGCATCAAGATGAGCGAAGAGCGGTGTCGTACATTCATTCTTGACAAATCTGTGTAGCAAACATGATCTATTGTTTACAGTCAGAAGTTGCTAAAGTAAGTGACGGGATCAAGACGAACTTTCCAGCTCCGCTCGGTCCAAGGAGGATGACTTTAGCGAGGTAATCGTACATGGTCCCCATCTCCTGATGTTCGGAGACTGACGAGGCATTCGACGCCGTGCGTGGACGCGCCATATTGGGGAAATGCTTGATTGCTTAGCGATTCAGTGGAGGCAGGCTTGATATAGAGCATTCCGTCGTACTATACAGCTTGAGAGGCCGAGGATACGGAGCGATAAGAACCCATTTGAAATTTACAAATTTAGTCGCAGCCGAAACGAACCACATGTACCTTGTCAGTCAGCGGCCCCGGCCGCGTCCACCGAGGGTGCGAGGGAGCTCGTTGCGTCAGAGCGTCTCCGCATGGCGTTGACGAACAAATTTTGTAGCATTATCAAGCTGCTCTGCGGAAATACAACCATATCTATACCAGATGTGATATAGAGCTTCTTTCATTATGACATTATGACTGCTCGAGTGGGCATATTTGCCCACAATTGCTTCCAAACAGCACTCCATCGACCGCAACTCGCGGCCAATTCCAGTCTGCGGTTTCGGGTAGCATATTGCTACAACCGGCTGCAATCATCGTCCAGCAATGGAAAGGGAAAGCTGCCCAGCACCGAGAAGAATGTCCAACCTAGCAATGCGAAGGAAAAGCAGTTGGGCGATGAAAGGGAGAAACGACTGTCTTTCCAACCACAACTCTACCAGAGCACCTTCGATCGCGTAGCACGGGAGCGTGAAGAGGAATCGCGCATGGCAAAGAGGAGAGAGGCCGCCCATGGTTCAATACCCGGCGCTATGTTTCGATTCACAGGTTAGTGTCAATGTAAACCTACTAGGAAGATTGATCTAAGGATACATGTGTAGGTATCATGGGGATCATATTATTGTCGTTCTGGTTCGGGACACGCCAACCTAAAGATCTCCCACCGACATCAACGACAAGCCTTGAAACGGCGTGGCCACCTAAACACTCTGTGGGCAGATCAAATCACCAGGCGGTATGGGTTGACATTGCCCTTATAGTAGGTAAAGAAAACGTGCATGACGGTGAAGACCTTTTGGACCAACACTCAATATCTGATTGGTCTTCCTACGTTCCGACGAAAGAAGAAGAGCGACCGTTTCTTGTTGCCTACCCAGCTACGACTGAGGAAGTTTCGCAGATAATGAAGATCTGTCACAGACGAGAGCTTCCAGTTACGCCGTACTGCGGGGGGACTAGTTTGGAAGGACATTATACACCTACGAATAAGGGAATATGCATTGATTTCTCCCGGATGGACAAGATCATTGAGTTGCACAAAGATGATTTAGACGTCACTGTACAGCCGGGAGTGGGGTGGGAAGATCTCAACGAAGAACTTGCGGATGACGGCTTGTTTTTTCCGCCTGATCCAGGACCAGGTGCGAAGATCGGCGGCATGATTGGAACAGGGTGCTCGGGCACGAACGCTTATCGATATGGTACTATGAGGGATTGGGTTATCTCCTTGACGGTCGTGATGGCAGATGGGACTATTGTCAAGACCAAGCAAAGGCCCAGGAAATCAAGCGCGGGCTATGACCTCACCAAAATGTTTATCGGGAGCGAGGGAACTCTCGGTCTAGTGACTGAAGCAACCCTGAAAGTGACAGTCCTGCCTCAGAATGAGAGAGTGGCGGTTGCTACATTTCCTACAATCCATGCAGCTGCGGAATGTGTTGGCAAAGTTGTGGGACAGGGCATACCTATCTCCGGCATCGAATTGTTGGACGACGTGCAAATGCGCTGTATCAATGAGAGCGAAGGTACCAGAAGGAAGTGGACCGAGGCTCCGACTCTTTTCTTCAAATTCTCTGGCACTCCAGGCGGCGTAAAGGAACAAATTGAACTGGTACAGAAGGCCGCGAAGAAGAGCCGAAATAAGACTTTCGAGTTCGCCAAAACAGACGACGAAGCAAGAGAGCTCTGGAGCGCAAGAAAGCTGGCCCTTTGGAGCACGATGGCTAAGAGACGCGATGAAAGCGACCATGTCTGGACTACAGATGTGGCAGTCCCCATGAGTCGGTTACCAGATATTATTCAAGAAACTAAAGATGATATGGACAAAAGCGGCTTGATCGGGGGCATAGTTGGACATGTCGGTGATGGCAATTTCCACTGTAAGTGCTGTCGAACTTGATCCTCTTGGAAGTCAATACTGACAAGCCTAGCGATAATCCTCTTTAACGACAGCGAAAGGAAAGTAGCAGAAGAGGTAGTCCATCGCATGGTCAAACGAGCAGTGGAAATGGAAGGGACGGTAACAGGAGAGCATGGCGTTGGACTGGTGAAAAGAGACTACCTTGCCCATGAACTAGGCGAGTCTGCCGTGGATGCTATGCGAAAGGTGAGTCGACGCCCTGCTTTCCGAATTTGGACACATTTGCTAATACGTGAGTAACAGCTTAAGCAGGCTTTTGACCCCCTGTGTATATTGAACTGTGACAAAGTTGTGCGTGTGTCACAACCAGCGTCTGGTGAAATCAAGCCGTGGTAGAAACATGAATCTTGCAGATGGTTTGAGCTTTAGCCATCTTTATTAGGCCTTGAGGATATAATGCACGCCATCTATTGGCTACCGTCAAACTTCGACAGATTCCTGTCTTTAGTTGCTCCTGTCTCTTGCGTAGGCTTGGCGGTAATGGTGAAACGGTCAGCCCGTCAGCAAACCTTCTTACCGCAACGCCAGCGAATGCCACTTGTGATGGGCTCACGATCAGCGGTTTTGCCGCCCCCCCCCCCCCCCCCCCCCCCCCCCCCCCCCCCCCCCCCCCCCCCCCCCCCCCCCCCCCCCCGCCCCCCCTCCCCCCCCCCCCCCCCGAGTGCACGGCGCCCTGGCGCCTTTCACTCAGCTCCTCAATGCACGTTCCCCTGAACTGGAATGCCCCTCAACGCCAAGCTCCTATCCCACCTTCGAGCTCGCACAGCTCCTTAAGAAAACACCGTAAGTCACACTTTGAAACGTAAGCAAGTGAATGAGCCTCGTCTCTCCACGACACCTAGCATCATTTCATTCATCGCACTACTTGTTATTTCTTGACGATCGCATATTAAATGCGTTCTTACATGTAGTAAATCCTTTTACGAGCTCCTCCATCTGATATTCCAAATTTCGAAGATCAACGCGACCATGGCTTTTACCCGCGCCTCTTCCTCTTCCCTAAGTCTAGCATGCTTGGTCCTTCTCATTTTTCTAGTTCGCCCGTCGCATGCGTTCGGTGCCGGGAACATCGGATCCACTTCAAAGATTGAGGGCCAGAACTGGCGCCATGGTGACATCGAAGATACTCTGCTGACGCTCCTGATATCCCGTGCTGCTGGAGGCAAGAAGTTCAGTAAGCTCGATGTCAAAAGGGTGCGTACTCATTCCAACTCTCATTACTGAGACAAGCTAATCGAATCAAGGTTTACTTTGGCAACTGGCTTCGCGACTACAGCCAAGCTGTCGACGTTGGGACGGTCAAATATGTCAGTGCAGAGGCAATCAGGATTATCCTATGGGTTCTGGGCTTCATGTCATTTGGCTATGGGACAAAAGAGTTTGAAGTCACTACTCAGAGACTTGGCTGCTACCGCCCAGAGGAACACATCGATAACCCTAAAGATTATGCCGACAATGAGGACGCAAGGCAGTATGACCGCCGTCTCAGGGGCCCGGTTGACGAACGACGAGAGCTTGCGATTGATCCACAAACGGGACTAAAGACATATATTGCTTCGGAGAATGCGGGCATCATAACGTCGGCCGGGCTTGTCCGGAACCTCTTTGGAAGGTCGATTCAGCTTGGCCGTCAATATGCAAGATCAGGGAATCACGCGGACCTGTATGAAGCACTGCGTCTCTTGGGTACCGGATGCCATTGCTTGGAGGACTTCTCAGCTCACTCAAACTACACTGAACTCGCCTTGATTGAACTTGGAGAACGGGACGTCTTTCCACACGTAGGAAGGCGTACGCAAATGCAGTTGCGAGGCGCTCGTCATGAGGTCTATCCTTGTATTACGGGAACGTTTGGAGGCGTTGATTTCTTGCATAGGTAAGTTCGAGATGGTTTAGCTAGCACATGGCTTAACACTTCTCGCAGTGTAATGGGAGAGTTCGACGACAAAGCCACACAAAGTGAGATCTCGGAGCTCGAAGGAACGCTTCAGAACTCTCAAAACCAAGGTGACTCCTCGGTCCTCCAAGACCTACTGAACAAGGTACCAGACGGCATCTTCGGTGGGAAAGACCAAGCTGGAAAGGCCAATGAGCTCCAGCAAAACGCACAAGCTCACCAAATGCAAAACACCCGCATCTCTCCTCGTCAGCCAGAAGAATGGACCAGGTATATCTCCGATGTCCAACAACAGATCTTCCCGATCCTAGAATGGCACGACGAGATCATGAAATCCATCACTGAAACTATCGAGAAAATACCAATCCTTCCGGACCTACTCGAACAAATTCAAGATCAGCTCAACATCTTCGTATTCTCCCTCCTTGCACCATTCATCGTCCCAATCATCAACCAAGTCAAAGCCGAACTCAACACCGGCTCCAGCGAGATCATCAAGTCCAGCGTCGACAAGCAGCACATTGTCTTCCGTGACGATCGCTCCACCGACCCTACCCACTCAATGCTCTCAAAAGACCATTTCTCGAACGTCCTCAACGAACCGGCTGGCAAGGTCGCGTCACAGGTTCTGAAATGGGTTGTTCCGCAAGTTATCCAGTGCTGGGACGACGAGCGCATCGACCCCGACCGCACTCTCACACGTATTGTCCATGGTGTCTTGCATCACCCTGCACTTCGCGAGTACGGAGACGACGGCGCCAGAGACGGCCGGATGCTCATGTTCGGCGTCGTTCAGAAATGGTGGGGTGAGTTGGACGATCGGGAGCGTGGCGGACTCAGGGACCAACTCAGCCGTGAAGGCGTTGAAAGCGGACGGAACCACAAACCTGGAGTCCATGACAAAGGCCACGGATGCGGAAAACCCCTTGGCATGCCGACTCTTGGGACTGCACAGAGTTCTGGCGCGACAGGAGGTCCTGCTGGTGAGTTGCTAGGAGGTATTTCAGCAGCGCTCGGTGGCGGATCCAGCTCAGGACGCTACCAGCAGTCTGGCGGCTCAGGTATCGGCAAGATGGCCAGTGAAGCCGTTGGTGGTGGGGCCTTAGGCGGTCTTGTCGGGGGTCTAGCGGGCGCTGTTGGTGGTGACTTGCTTGGAGGTGCTTTCAAGGACGACGACAAGAAGTCCTACAAACGAGAGAGCTATGGTAAAGATGGATCGTACAACCAGTCCTACACTGAGGTTGGCCAGTCTGGTGGGAGGTACGGCCAGGCCGAGTATCGCACCCAGGATACCGGTTACGGTCAGAGGGAGTCTTACCAACGGTATGGGGAGGATTCTTCTGGATTTGGTGGGATGCGTGAGACACGTGAAGAGAGGAGGGTCCCCGGGGGTTTTCAGCAGACGTATGAGAGCTCGTACGAGTCCCGTTCGGGAGGTTACTCGACAGAGACTCGACGTGAGGAGACTACATATGGCGGTGGAGGCGGTTATTCGTCCTCAAATCAGTAAGCTCTAAAATTTCGAAAGATGCCAGCCGTCTGCTAACGAACCTCCAGATATCGCAGCGAATACAAGAAAAAGGATTCTGACGACGACGATTCCGACGACAGCTACAAGAAGCGAAAGAAGAAGGAAAAGAAAGAGAAGAAGCAACACAAGCACGACTCCGACTCGGACGACGAGCGGCGGTCAGGATACCAGGCCGGCGGTGGCTATGGGCAGCAATCGAACACGTACAGCTCTGGGAACACTGGGTATGGCGGGCAGAGCGGGTCACGCTATGGAGGCGGTGGTCGTGGAGAGCCCGAGTACGGTCGAGAAAGTCAGAGTACATATGGCTCAGGTGGGGGATATGGTGGTGGGCGCTCCGAACAGTATGGCGGCGGGTACGGAGGTGATGGCAACGAGTACTCACAGAGCGGGTATGGTGGTGGGAGATCAGAGACGTATGGCAGGGGCGGGGACGAGTACCAGCAGCAGAGCGGTTATGGGGGTGGGAGATCCGAAGAATATGGCAGGAGCGGAGGCGGTTACGGAGGCGGCGAGAGCTATGGCGGTCGCCAAGAGGAATACGGAGGCGGCGAGGGCTACGGTGGTCGTCAGCAGTACAGCGGTGGAGATGAGTATGGCGAGCGGCGAGAGGAAGGAGGATATGGTGGTGGCGGCTACGGAGGGGATCAGGGTCAAAGCTACGGCGGATATGGAGAACGAAGGGAGGGCTATGGGGACGACAACAATTACTGAGCGTGCTGGTTACCGAAAAGGGTTCGAGCATCAGAGAGCAGGAGGCTAAGGGATGACTGCGGATTCTTTTGGTGTCGCGGATATTGGCAAAAAAACGCGTAGACAAAATGGAATACAGCAATCCCTCAATATAAGCAACAGCTGGGAAGAGGCGTAGTTGTGTCTCACAAACATCAATTTTCACAAAAACATCTTTGACGACTTCCAGAGCATCATCTCACACAAGACAACAAACTTTGAGACTCTGGAGTGATTCCTCGCCGCCCCCGGGGCTGTGAACCGTCCGCACGATCGGTTGCTTATATTGACGGTTCACTATAGAAGCTTTGTCGGTGACTCTAGCCTCTCTCTCTCTAAATCGCTCTTATCTTCTCTATAAAACAAGATACTAGTCTCCATCTCTCCCCTAACCACCAAATCGGCAAAGTTCTTCCCCATGCCGAGCAGCTAGAAACGGTCTCACCATTTCTAAATGCTCACGCTCAGTCAAAAAAAATTTTTAATGCGTTGCTGGCAATTCAAAACACCCCGCCTTTACACACGAACGCTGCTGCTGCTGCTGCTGCTCCCCCCCCCTCCTCCACCACCTTCCCCAGCGTTGACCGATTCCATCCACACCTCACGCTCTACATCCCATAGCATCACATAAACCATCAGGAGACGGACCTCCCTGGACCGGGAGTTCTGAATAAGATAGACAGATTACTCAATTTTACTATCCAGGCTTCGCGGGGTTTAGATCTCTATCAGACAACAACTTGTTTCCGACGCTTGCTCTGCTATTCTTCCTTTTTTTAATTACCCTGTTTCCTTTCCGGCTAAAGACAAACCACATCGCTCACCGCGATCCGTTCCAGCCCTTTCACATCGAACCCCCTAAAACTGCGTTGTTGGAGGCCTGGACCCTTATATACGCTTCAAGGGCCCGTAAGCGCTGCACACGATTCAAACATCCTTGACCCAGAGAACATCACTTCCCTATCTTTTCCGATCTGTACCTTTTCTGATTGCGCCTCGCGCTCACATCCTGTAGCTTCACATAAACCTTCTTGATCGATAGTCTTCTTCTTCGTGAAAAGGAAGTCGGCCTTTGGGGCATTTATTGTAAGCCACCAACCTGAACAACTGTGACATATCCACTTTACTTCACCCTCGACGATAGGACCGCGTGTTGTGGCTTCCCATTTGTTGCAGTGGAAACACATCAGATTGTCTGGTCGTTTGTTGCTATCATTCTTATCCTTCCGATTAAAGGGTTGAAGACCTCCGGATCTTCCGCAGGATATGAACTCCCCATAGCACACGAACTGAGGCGGAGCATCAACCGGTTCAACGTAGTAAAGATGACCTCGATCAGACTCTCGTGGCTCTTCACAACTGCAACACATCCCGTGTTCCGGCATCTTGATGGAAGGTGCACGTGAGAGTCTTTGTCTGCGGCGACGCAGACCGCGCTTTTTTTTCTCCTCCCTCATTACGTCTGCGTCGCATTTGGCGCAAGCCCAACCCCCAAGCAGTGTTGAAATACCGAGAACGAACTTTTTCCGGGTTGATGTCTCTTGAGTTTTTTGACAGTGTGGACAAGCTTTAGGTTGTGTCGGAAACTTCGCCTTAAGCTCACGTCTGTACTCGAGAAGCTGTTGATCTTCATGATCGCGTTGAAAACCAGGGTTTCGTTCGCGAAACTTATGACAATTTTCACGGCGATAAGTATCATGGGAGATACCTATATTTATCCACTTTCCTTCACTTGTTGTGCCACAGTCAGTATGCTGTCTTGTTCTGTCGTCAACACCATGATTCCCAAAGCCCGATGACACAGGTAAGCCAACGTTCGTTCTGACGACCTCGTATTTCTTCCATTCAACAGACCGCTGAACCACGTGTCGTCCCCAACTAAAGGTGCGCCAAAGAGCTCTTGTACCAGGCCGTTGAGCTGGGTTGTCAGTGAGCACTTCGTATGAAGGGAAGGGGTAGATCAAGAGGGTTTCTCAACCGACGGAATTTCCCAGATGGAGATGGGCAAGTGTGCGGGAAATCTTGCCGGGAATTTCTGAAGATTGCAGGGCTGGTAGTTTGTCCTGTACAAGGATGGTTCTGAGCGTATTGGATGCGTATAGATCTTCCGGATCAAGTTCTGCCAAGGCAAATGGGCCACACGTGGTCTTTCTTTTAGGATGTATGTCAAAATGAGTCGCTAAGAAGCAGATCGCGTTTCTTCACCGTCTTGCTTTCATTGGCCTTGCAGTGGGTCCCGCACCCACCCTCTCACCTCCCCATCCCTCGCCTTAAGCAGCTCCCCCTCAACCTCGAACCTCTTCTTAGCCTCTGCCTCTCCACCGGCAACCCTATATCCCCTCCCTCTCAGCAATTCCAGCACAGGCAGTACATTCAACGCCATGACTCTCTGTGGCTCTTCCACGCCCTGCCATCTTCGCAGCAGCCACGAGAACAAGAGCCCAAAATCCGACTGGTTCATGTGTATGGATTTGGGGATGTAGAAGAGTAATGCTTTGTCGGGGGAGGTGGAAGAGGACCGCGAAGAAGGGGAAGGGGAAGAAGAGGGAGATGGGGAGAGGATGAATTTGGTGCGCTCGACAGCTATGGCGTAGGAGTGGAATTGGGCGGTCATTATGGCGAGTGCTATGGGGACTTCTGACGTTTGGGAGGAAGGAGGGGCGGAATGGCAGGGAAGGGGCTTCTCCCACAGCCATTGGGTAGTGGTACTGGTGAGTGGCATAGTCCAGACGTCAAGAAGGATGGTCGGCGAGTTTGGGGTAATCTGTTGAAAGACAGGTGATGGAGTGGAAGGTTTGAAAAAAGTAATTGAGTTGGGAGGTGGCGAAGAAGTCCTGGACCAAAATACGGATTTTAGGAATTGGACGATGGAGGCAGCGCCGAAGGAGTGGCCTGCCCAGATCACACGGCCGGGTGAGAGGTCGAGTTTGTCGGTAAAATTAGGGATCCTGTCGGGAGGGGGCGGTGATTTTGTCGCGTCGGCTAGATTAGTCAATTGCTTTTCCTCGTTCAGGTGCTGAATTGCTGTGTAGATTAGATCTAGCTCCCAGAGCCGTATTCGCAACTGGTCGTTCCGCGCATTGAGGATTTCGGTCGTAGGGTCGTGAGCATACGCTTGGTACTTGATGTCAACCGTGGACTGGTCTTCGTTATCTCGAATGACAGAGATTGGGGCGCTTTGATCTCGATGCTCTGGGGCGCAGCATACAATTCCATAGCTTGCAAGGGAGCCTAGGAAGTAACTGTATGTATTGAAGGATCCGCCAAGTCCATGTGAGAAGATCATGGTCGGGTATCGAGCTCGAGATGGGTCGTTGTTTCGTAATGGAGCATCTTTGGTTGCTTCGATTCGAATAAAAGATGCAAAGTTTGGGAGATAACTTGTTACATCTGTTAGGGAGAGTAACATCAAAGAGCAAATGACTCGACGTACGAGAGGATGTTAGCAGCTCGAGGAGATAGTCCCATGAAGGCTGCGTACGCTTTCACCCATTTCGACTGGGGGTCTGGTAGCCATAATATCGATTTCGACCTGAATGACGAGGACTGGTGTTTGGTAGGGTAAAAGAGGCGAAATTTGACCGTCGAAAGGCCAGACTTGGGAGGTTCCGACTCGGATGGGATCTCCGAAACCGGTATCTCAAACTCTCTCGTACCAACCGCAAAGGGTCCAAGAAAAGGAGGGAAGGAGGGCACGATCATTGGTGGTGGGAGAGGCAATGTTGGGGTCGTGTGCGCTCTTTCCAGTTTGGGGAAAATTGAAGGTACTTGAAAGTTGGAGAAAAAGTTTCCCCTGACGAAATGTCGACAGCTTCATGCGTTTCAGCTTCCGGGGCGCACGTCAGCCTCAGCATGTGACTTGACTCAAAGCTTTGTATTCTCCTTCAGTCTGTGGGATGCTTTGGAGATACATCTCGCTCGTTGTCCACATATCTGACAAGTCAAGCAGACGATGAAAGGTCTCCATAGAAACCGCACATGGCGCCGTCATCCATATGGTCGCCCTTCTTCAATTGCTGCCACAAACCTGATTGCGCTGCTTTTCGGTTGCGACATTACTTCTCGTGTTCCAGGGCTGTCACGAGTGTTCTCGAGCGCAGGAATAGAGATACGGCCGCAGTCTTGGGCCTCGGCTGTGACTAAGTGCGCCAGAGGCTGAGATTTTCGGCAGCAGCCGAACAAAACCCGTCCCTCTTCCCTTACAACTACAAGTAAATAGTTGCCCATCACCATGATCTGGCCTGAAGAGATGCATCTGGATAGATCATTGGAAATGGCACTGTCCTTTGTCCATGCGTGATATCTATCACTCTCGTCGCAGGGTAGATACACGGTGAAGACTGGGCAGCTTCAGATATTAAAGCGCTAACAATTTCCATCGGCAAGATGAGGTAAGCCTTGCCGGAAAATGCTCAATTTGTGATTACTCAACAACAGGCGCCAGGATGCCTGTGACCCCTCTACCCTGGACAATCGTGTTCCTTTGCATTGTAGCCTTTGGTCGACATTGATAGGTTTCGCGTTAGTGGAGCCTTATTGTTACACTGTCTCTCGGATTTCGTTCATGTGGTTCGCTCCAACCGATTTATTTCCGTCCGACCCAAGGACCGCATATTTGGAACCCTCTGGTCTGTGGCTGCAGGGCTAGGGTATTTGCCGTTTAAATCGTCTTATTCATCATCGCTGGACGTCAATCTGTCTTCTCGCTGCGTCATGTGGAGTAAGTCTTCCCTTTGATTCTGTTGCTAGCTTGATATCTTGGCTGGTCAAGCTGATTAAACTACTTTTTAACCCGCTCGGACAGGCTTTCTGATGTAGTGCAGCTGAAGCAGCCTCAATTCCCCATTTTGTTCTACCAGTTTTACCAGTGTGCATTAGAGGCAAAGCCACTTACGCGACTTTCATCCTGCTGGGTATATCACAGTAAAGCTTTGACACCGGAAATTTCTGATCTCGACATTCCAATTGCCTGGACCACAGGATACTCTACGACTGTCTCTTACTGATCGCATTATCACTTCAGATCATCTCGAGGAGACCACCACACTCATCAGGAACCAGACTCGTACTGCAGATTCGTTCTATACACTCTCCGTCGAAAAATCTGGTGCCGAAGACTCACTGTACCCTCAAATGGATGTCTTGTCCGCGTCATCGTATCCCATTCCGGTCACCTTATCTCCCCGACTTAAAAGCCCTCAGAGAATCAAAGAAGATAACCTCTTGTTAGGAGGTCTCATTAAGCCCGGCATTCTGTCTGACATTGGAAAGGCGAATGGGGACTTCCCATCTGATGATGCTGACCCGCCAAGAAAGCGCACGAAGCGACAAGAGAAGAGCGATGATAATGAGAAACACAGGAAGCAACGCGGACGTCCGCGAGTCATTGCTCAGGACGAGACCGCAGCGGACCGGCGACGGACCCAGATCCGACTTGCACAGCGCGCTTACCGTATGCGGAAAGAAACCACCATCGATGATTTGAAAAACAGGGTTAGAGAGTTAGAGGAACACATTGATCAGATGAACGCATCTTTCCTTCAATTCAACGACAACGCCATTGAATCAGGGATTCTGGCTGCTTATCCTCAATTGGCGCAGCAGCTTCGAAAAACCACCGAACAATTTTTGCTAGCCGCGCGAAATACCTCAGACTCAGATGGCGAAGTAGAGACGGTCGCCGAGTCGTCGCGCGAGGGCAAAATTCAAAATGAAAGTCGCCTGTCTGTCACCTTGAACCCGAACGGGGAGACTCCTACAGAAGACAGTTGGATATCACAACCCTGGGGATACCTATTCCCCCCCGATGTACCCGTTGAGCAAGATCAACACCGAGAGCACGTAGCCGCTTTAACTTCAACAAACAGTCAAGCCGATGTGGACTCATCCGAAAGTTTCCAACCAGGACCACTGATTCCGGTAACACCAGGAGATCAAGGATGGACCTTCGACTTATCATGGATTAATGACACCCCGATCGAGCGACCCTTGAAGCCCAATACTCCGTACACTTACAGTTTTCAGGAATCGACCTTTGCAAGAAGGCTGCACCGTGCCTCGCTCGAGCATGGGTTCCGCTTACTTACCGTTCCATCTACAAATCCAGAGCGGGTGGCACATGCCTTCCGATTCACGTTCTGTTATTCAAATAAGAAACGCATTCTGAACAAATTCCAACAAATACTGAGAAGAAAAACTTCTGAAAGCCTCGAGAATTACGACGTCCCCTTTATCAACGTTGGTGGAGCAGGAACCCACTATCCTCATATTGATCAAAGTGGGAACGAAAGCTACCCTCCTAACATGATCTCCCCTTCAAAGCTTAAAGTATTCTCTGGCCCACTCCAAATTGAAGTGGCTGAAACACCTCGCGAAGAGGGGTCAATAGAGCAGATGCTCGAAGCAGTAGGCTTTGGAGGGAAGTGGTTTGATGCACATGATGTGGAAAGCTACCTTCGAACTAAGGGCATTTATCTCGATGGACAATCTAGCTTTGTTGATATCCGAGCGTCAGCGTTGCCATTGCAACTATGGAGTGAGCAAGTAAAAGATGCATCAACCGTCTCTTCGAGTTTCAGCCAGAGCCCAGCTGCTGGAAGCCCCCAGCTGTCCTCAAGTTCAAGACATAGCCCAGCGGCGCGTACCAGCAACGATATCAACAACGATGTCAACAGAGAGCTTTTATCTTGGTCACAGGGTCTCGAAGCTTCATACGTGGACGCTTGGCAGCAAGAGCAAATTGACCAGATATCTCGAGATCTGATCACTTTTGATGTGCAGAAATTTGTGAACTGTAAGTCAAGATGCTGCATTTGAGCGTTATGTCACTAATTTGTCCTCGCAGATCTCACAGATAGTGGCGTTTGCCTAGGAAGGGCTCCGGGGTACCGCCAAATAGATGTCGATAATGCTCTATCTATAGCAGTACAGGAAGCATATTAGTCTGAAAAGAGTGGAAAGGCCTTTTAGATTTGGAGAATTTAGAAGAATACCGCAGGAGCCGATTGTAGTCCTGGCAACAAGAATCGGACAATCAGATTTTCATGCAAGACCCAATTTTTGGCTTGGCTTTAAATATGAGGCAAAGTTTTGGTGATAAACACCGAAATAGATGGAGGAATGAGAAATATAAGGAAATAAAGATACTTACACTGTCGTGTGACTTTTAGCTTCACCAATCTACAAGTCCCTGGCCACTCTGCGGCACCGGAAAGGAGAGTGTAGGGGGAGCATGGCTTGGCGCCAGAACAAGGTGCCCACCAAAACAGCCAGTCCATCTAACTTACTGCTTTCAACGGGTATTATTTCAACAAATCGATATGATAATACTAGCTTAAAACTTCTTAAACTACTGTTAACGATTTCTAAGGTCTATATATCTAATCTTATTGAAAATTGTTCGTATAAAAACTTCAATAAAGTTTCCTTGTGGGTCGCTCGGATGTAGCGGCTCTTGGCGTTGGCCCCCGCCCGCTTATTTGCAGAGACACGGACGCTGAAAATCTTCAGTCAACTAGCTACGGAAAACGAGAACGACTTGACGAGCAATACGCTCGTTTCTGCTATCATGGGTAAGTGCAGTTCTAAAGCAAATTGTCTGACAAGAATAACTGACTTAGCACATTGTCACAGTGTACGATTGGGATGGCAAACGAGATGCCTGCTACGACCTCTACATACGCCAGAGGCAGAGCCTCGAGGAAATTATGCAAGGATTCCGCAACATTGGCTTTACCCCGAGCAAACGGGCCTTCCAGACTCAGTTCAAACGATGGGGCTTTCCATCCAAACAGAATCCTGCACACAAGAATATTGACTTGGTTGCACGAGTGAAGCAACTGTGGGAAAGCAATGTATCCCAGCGAGACATGCTTGCCATCCTTAACGATGAGGGTTACGATATCAAGGAGCGGGAATTGATGAGAGTGAGGACAAAGAATCGGTGGCTGCTACGATGCGCCAATGGTATGAAAGCTAAGCTCAATGGTGAGGATGATGAACCGGATTCTGCTATTACAAACGAAGGAGAAGACGACGATCCTCAAGACGAAGCTCAGCAGACCGGCCTGCAGGAGAATGGTGCGCCTGTGGAAGGTATTGAAGAGGCTAAGTTGCCAGCAACGAATAGGAAGGAAAATACAAAGCAGCCTACAAGTCCAAAACTTGCTCCCGAGGTGGTCGAGCAGAGGAAGAGACGGCGTGAGGAAATGCAGAAGGAAAGCGATGAACGTCTTGCATCCCGAAAACGCCGCCGTCGCACTCGTGGCTGGGGAGGATTACCTGCTGACCCACCAGCACCGCCTCGCTTTCCCTCAGAAACCACGATTGATGAAAGCAAGGTGTTCCTCTCTCTTGACAACAACACCTACCGGGAGATTCGAGATCAATTTCAGCAAATCTGCGAAGAGATGCAAATTATGAAGAAGACCCTCGCAGGACCCGAGCAATGGCATGCAGCGAAAGACAGATTAATTCAGGAATCTCCCCATCTCCAGACTGTTTTCTGGTCCGACAATTCGAATTTAGAACAAAAGACACAGGGGCTGGATGTCATCTGCGGTGATGTCACGAAGCGAATGAGGACATTAGAACGCCGAATGACTATCGCAGATGCTAAAAACATTTTGGGCGTCAATCCGGAGGAAAGTCGTATTGTACGAAATTCTTTCTACGCCATCCTGAAGGCAGACCATTTTACGAGTAAGATTGAAGCTGGGGACGACCACTGGAAGGAATTGAAATCTCAATGGATCGCAACAACTCCTTTGATACAGAACATTCTCGCTCCAGGATCTGAAGATCCTGAGCATGCTAACAAGCTCAAAGCTGTGGAAGTGCTCTGCCGGGATGTTATGAAACGCCTCCGAGATGACCAGGTCAAGTCTGACCCGAATCGCAAAGTCAATAAGCCTATTCCAGCAGCAACGAACAAGACAGCCAATCCTCCGACAACTGCGAAACCACGCAACACCCGTGGCACTGTAAAGCTGTCCACTGTGCGAACCATTGCATCTTCACTCAATCCAGAAATCAGTAACGGAATAAGCTCCCTAGCCTCCCGCGCCCTTGCCAGTGCTCCACTTGTTGCAAGCGATGTCAGTGATATGCAGATCGATCCCTCCCTTCTCGAGGCGGCTGCCGGAACCGCCCTGGATCAGGAATCTCCTCTGCCCCCAAGCCCAACCTTAGCGGTCTACTTCCGCCTCAACTCCCATTCCGCGACCAACGGCCAGAACCTGTGGCTCGGCTGTCTGAAGTCGCGATCCCACGCTGACCTGCACCAAGCGGTCGCGGAGAAGTACCCTGGCGCAAGCGTCGAGAGGATCGACGGCGTGGAGAAGATCGCGAACGAGAAAGAGCTCTCTTGGCAGATCGACAATGACGACGAGCTGAACGCGTATCTGGACCACATGAGGGGCAAGAAGGCGACGTTCGTGGTTGACATTGGGGCGGCGGTGTGAAATTTTGCATCTAACCTCGCATGTGGCTACATTCACCAATGCCCGGGGTGTTTGTCTTTCCCAGCTGTACTATCATCTTTTGACGCTTCACAGATTCGAAGGTCAAGAAGCATCTACTTTTTCATTTAAACCGTTCAATGCTGGGGACCCCCAACGTCTTCGCTACGGGGAGTGCCCGAAAGGATCTGGCGAGCCTTTCCCGAGCCATTATCGCCGGGGGTATATATGTAATACAGTCTTTGCATTCCTGTATGTACGATCACAGGTAGCACTATCGTAGTTTATCAAAGACCATTAACCATCTGATCAAATTCTCCGGCACAGTATGTACTCTTCTCGGAATCTTGTACAGGAATTCTGTTCCAAGATGCCAGGATACTCGTGAACAAAACCGCATACCAACGGTAGGATATCCCGCTTCTAAACATGCCTCTGATATGCTCTCTCTCTCACACATATCGAAATTATCCTGTCCTGAGACCCCATTAGCCTGCCTCCGCCCAATCAGCCAAACCAAGCCAAGCCAAGCCCCGCCCCCTTCCTCACTCCAGCAACAAGCTCTCCCCGTTTCCTAGCTCCACATACCTCGTCTCCTCTTCCTCCCCCCGGGTCATCTGCTCAACTCCCACCAACCCCGCTTTCCCATCCATCATCATCATCTGCTCTGCCTCATTCTCCTTCTCCTTCTTCCCACCCTCCTCCCCCACCCCCACCGCCGCCGCCGCCGTCCCCCTCAGAGCATCCACAATCGTCAACACCTTCCTCCTCAGAAACCACGCCACAAGCCCCCCTCCCTTTTTCACTTCGTCGTGCGTGCCGACCCAGTACTTCGCTTTGAGGAGGCGCTGGTTCTGGAGCGCGACGTGGGCGCCGAGGTTGAGCTGTGCGGCGGTCTTGCCGAGGCTCGCGAGGGAGACGTCGTGGAGCCCTTGGATGAAGGCGAGGGGTTTGATGAGTTGGGAAAGGGGGAGGGTTGTGAGGGGTTGCAGGGAGGGCGGGTAGACGCCGTGCGGGGTGTAGAGGAGGGTTTCGTAGATGGTTGGTGTTGTTGGTGGTGGGGGGGAGGGGGAGAGGGGGTGGAAGAGGATGAGGATCGCGGTGTGGTAGTAGAGGGCGTCTGTGGAGGAGATTTTTGAGAGGGAGAGCCAGGAAGGGAGGAGGGGGAGGGGTGGCGGGTTGTAGGTGGGTGGTGGGGAGGTCGGGAAGGAGGGGATGGGGTGGACGTGAGTGAAGTGGGACCAGGAGGTTATTGTCGAGACGGCTCTGTCCGTGGCGTAGGTCGGGGTGGATTTGGGGAGGGTGAGGAGGGTCGCTTGGTGGCAGTGGTCGGTGAACTCGTGGGAAATGACGACGAGGTCTATGTAGGATGGATGCTCATCGCGGTCTAGAGCGCCGTTGGTATGTGCGACGCCATTCGTGGCTGCGCCGTTCGATTGTCTTCCTCGCCGTTTGTGGTTCTGGCCTCGTGTTTCATAGTCCAGCTGGTCCAGCTCTTTTAGGTGTCCATTCAACTCCTCCACAGTCTGTACACAGCTCTCGGTGGAGTGCCATTGTGTTGAGAACCACGATGCGACATCACTCTGAGGACCTTGAAGCCAAGGGTCAATGAGAATATTGAAGCGACTTCGGCCGGTGAGGGGGAACTCTTTTTGAGGGCGGGGCAGCGAGAGCAGCCAGGTCGTGTCGGCGTTGAGATGGGTTAATACTGGGCGCTCAGCTTTGAGAACTCGAGAAATCGAGTCTTGAAGCGATTGCTCAAGCTGGAGAGATGGGTCATGCATTCTGATATGCGTTCGAACCGCTTCCTAGGAAGCCATGGTCCAGGTCCTTGGAAGGCGACATTTGAGCCGAGGAGCGCTGTACCATGACGCTATGTTGCAGCAGCGTCGCAGCTGTAGAGACGTCATCTTTGGGTACGGACTTAGCGCACACCTTACTTAGTGGAACTTGACTTGGCTGAAGAGTTGTTCGCAATGCTTTTGGCATTGAATATCTCGGCGACTTGGATCACTGCGTGGACTTCCTGCTTCCACTTTACTTGTCGAGCACTGGCCGGGCTCCGGAACTCGCCAACTAGTGCTGAGGGACGCTGGGTTCCCTAGCCTTAAGCAGAATCATACTGCGATTGGCGCATTCTGTGGAACTGTTTCTAATGTCATGTTTTCTCTGCATGGCTGTGGCGTCACTGGCGTGTCACAGCGCTCGCGACTTGGTTGCTGTGTTCTTCCCTGTTTTGTCAATGCGATCAGTCTCCTGTTCTGCAGTCTGCACCGTAGAATGCTTCCTTAGCTGGAAGCGTTAAGATTGAATTTGTTCATATTTTGTTTTCATCGTTCGCTCCTCCCTCATGTTATTCGCGGTAATTGTTGCGCAAGACGAGAGGTTCTTTCGATTACTTGCTTGATCCACTTACTCTGCTCACTCGGATTTAAAGGATTCGGGATATCGCGTTTATCGGTGCCAGGCGATCGGGAGCACGCGACAGCCGCTCCTGTCCTCCCATTGATGTGTACGTAACTCCCGGGTTTCTTGCAGACCGACTCAATTTGTGCGCATTCTCATTGCTATCCCTTGATGTCATCACCGCCGCACCGTCTCTCAGGCGAAAGTGCTAGAAACGCGGTCCGTGCGCCACGCTGCCTGAGAGGTCGCTTCTGGACTTCTTTTAAGGCGGAAGTGTGGCGCAGGACGTGACCAGCCACATTCAACGTGCAGCTGTTTGGTAACGGTCGTGCGGTCGTTCTGTCATCCTAGGCCCTGCATCCTGCCGGAAGCCGATCCGCCAATCTCGTGGCCTCAACCGCCAAGACGCCGAGCCAGCCGCGTTTCCCAGCTTCCTGCTCCCTACTACTCCTGCATCCCCCCACTCCGCCCGCTCCTCTTCCCTCTTTCTTCCTCTACGCGCTCGTTCGGAGCCCTTCTTTTCGTCAATATCGCCTGCACAATCATTTGTTGTGCCCAAACTCGATGAACGAATCTGCTGACGAGCCCCCGTTATTAGACCGCATCCGCTCATGGGCTAGATCCAAGGCGCGTGCCTCCAATTTCAACCCCTTCGGACCGGGTGAACCGAGTCCCGACCGACCTTCAAAGTCTCCAAGCAAAACATCCTCTCCATCGAAGAATGGCAACCCCAAGCTTCAAGCTGCTCAGGAGCCCATCACGGGCAACAAACAGAATGTCCACACTCAAAGTAGACCTGGCAGCGAGGGCGTCGCCGACAAGAGATCCCCGGATACACCGCCCCCAGCGCCTCCACCTCAAATGGATAAGGAAGGAAATGGAGAGGAATCTGCCTCCATAGAAGGAGAAGGAAGTGAGTTCCCTAGACCGAACGTCTTTGTCCGATTCTACAATGTCGGCAAGAAGATCATCCTATCAAGCTGGGTCAACTGGCTCTTGGTTTTCGTCCCCATTGGAATCATATTTGGAGCGATGATGAAAGCCATGGGTGACAAGAGCCCAATCAGCCCGACTGTTGTCTTCGCCGTGAACGCGGTTGCCATTGTTCCTCTAGCGGGGATGCTAGCCTATGCCACTGAAAGCGTGGCAAGCAAGCTCGGGGATACTATTGGCGCCTTAATGAATGTCACCTTCGGCAATGCAGTTGAACTGATCATCTTCATTATCGCCCTTGTTGCGAACGAGATTCGCATCGTACAGGCTTCTCTTCTGGGATCTATCCTCGCCAATCTACTCCTGATCCTGGGAATGTGCTTTCTTTTTGGCGGTCTGCGTTTTCGTGAGCAGGTAGGAAATCCCGCCCGAAAGCTTTTAAAGATCTTCCTGCTTACGCTTTCTATAGCTTTACAATTCCACTGTTAGTCAAATGAGTGCTTGTCTTCTCAGCCTGAGTGTTATGAGCCTTCTATTGCCAGTAAGATCCACTTCTACTCTAGCCTTTTCATGAATTATAATAATATTCTCTACAGACGGCTTTTCACGCGTCCTTTAGTAATGGTTCGCTTGCAGACCGCGTGGTCATAAAGGTCAGCCGCGGCACCAGTGTCGTGAGTATCTCGAATTATCCATTCCTCTCATTGTACTTACGTATAAAGGTACTTCTTCTGGTCTATGTACTCTATTTGCTGTTTCAGCTCAAGTCGCATGCGTACATGTATGAAAGTACGCCACAGCATATGATCGACGAAGAGTCTCACCCTGGAGTTCTTGCCGATATGTTGAATTCTTCCAGTTCATCCGATTCGTCGAGCAGTTCTAGCGATTCAGATTCTACCACCAGCTCAGGCTCACACAGGACAGCTAAGATGCTCAAGCGAGCTCTTCGTCGTAAACGACGTAAATCGAGCGTAAGCTCCAAGGATAATCTTTCAAAGCCATCCATCGGTCGCAGACGATCTTCACTCTCTCATCAATTTAGCGACTTGCCTGCTGCAGAGTCTCCCAGTGAATTTCGATCTGTCCACACTCTAGAGGCTGTCGTTAGCGGTGATGAGGCTGATACCGACGGAGAGCGTCCAGCCAGAAGAACTGGCGCGATTAGCCCTGGAGTTGTTTCTCGCGATTTTGAGAACGAGCACACACAAGCTGGTAGCTATTCGCGAAGCTCTTCGGACAAAAACAAGAAGAAGAAGTCTAAGAAGAAGCACAAGAAGTCAAAGCGGAAAGACGGACAGCCGGAAATTGGGAAAGAGTCATCTGCAGACGCTGAAGAACGAGCTAATAAAGCCGGACCAGAGATTGAGATTAAGAGAGCCGAAGACGAGAAGGCAGACCAACCGGTCCCGCACGTAGATTTCGCTCCTGACAGCGACATGAACCAAAGCAACTCTCTCAAACGACCTTTCAATATTCGAAATGTTTCTATCCGCCCTGCCTTGCCCAAAGTACTTTCTTCCAGTGTTTTCTCTCAGATCGAAAAACCCGCTGGCCAATCCATCCCACTTCCTACCGTCGGCGCATCTGCCACGCGTGCTGGATCCAGCTCTGGCCTTCGCCGCACCGCCTCTCTTCCCGATCGGCTCAACAAAAATTATCCACCTGCCGGTCCGCCGCCCACCTCCGCCCAACCTCTCCCTCATTTGATGCCCGTCAACAGAAAAGTTGCCCCCAGCGTTGACTCGTCAGACTCAAATGACGAGGGCAAGCACCTTTCCCGAACCTCGGCGGTCTTCCTGCTTTTGATCTCTACCGGCCTCGTCGCCGCCTGCGCCGAATTTCTCGTCGACAGCATCGACTCTCTCGTCGAGTCCACCGGCGTCAGCCAGGCCTTCATTGGTCTCATCATTCTGCCCATCGTCGGTAACGCCGCTGAACACGTCACCGCCGTGACCGTCGCCAGCAAGAACAAGATGGACCTCGCAATCGGCGTCGCGCTGGGCTCATCCATCCAGATCGCCTTATTCGTTACACCGGTCATTGTGCTCCTGGGTTGGGCGCTGAATACAGAGATGAGTCTATATTTCAGTCTTTTCGAGACGGTCAGCTTGTTTGTGTCGGCTTTCATCGTCAATTATCTGATGATCGACGGGAGGAGCAACTACCTGGAAGGCGCGCTGCTGATGGCTGCATACGTGATCATCGCGGTAGCCGCGTACTTCTACCCCAGCTGTGAGAATCTAAGCGCGGCAAGTGGGCCGTCGGATGGGGGGACGTGTTGAGAGACGTGTGACTACAGATAGCATTAGTTGGAGGGTGGCTAGGGGGGTAAGGTATCGTTGTTGTGGTGGTGTGGCACGTGAAAAGCATGTCACGTGAACTTACCGGAGGGAAAGTTTCCATGCAAGTGGTACGGTCAGATGATATTTGCAAATTGGATGAGACCTGCTATGGAGAAGGAGAGGCGCGAAAGCTGAACCAGACAGCAGTACTTTCTGCATGAACGCGACCTGTTCAGCGGGGGCCGGTTATTTCTTTTCTCTTCTCTTTCTTGCCCTTGTTTCCCCCCAAAATTCACTCTCTTTTACGGGGCGGCAATTACATTCAGTCCTTTTCCTTTTTTCCACTTTAGCCATGAACCAAGAACGATGCAGACATGATGAAGAAGAATTTTGGATGGTTCGCGAAGAACACCCTCCCGGGTTGTGTGGAACGCGGCTGAATTTAGGACCAGCGTTAGGAATTATATCTATATCTATTATTCAAACTTTGAATAGAGTGTTTTTGTTTCGTTCGTCATATAAAATCACCATCTTTTGGAAAAGCCAGCCCTGCCTTGACGTCGGTATTCGGGGACGAAAGGAAGCGAATTGAACCTTTTTTTAAGAGTGAGAGAAAGAGAGCGAGAGAGAGGGAGAGAAACTTAATTTCCGAACAGGGCTATGTATGATGACCCTTCTTTTTTCCATTTTGTAAAAGACTGTTGTCTTTGTATGGTAACCCGTGTGACCTGGATTTCAGCATGGAACTCCGGGGCATTATAAGAAAGACAAAAAAAAGGGAAAGAAAGACCTGCCCTGCCCCCTTTTGCGACGCGCGGGGAGACTGCAATATAAACACGGGGCTTACCAATGACAACAACATCGCGGTCTCATTGCCTTCTGAATTTTAGGGAGAGGGAGGAGGGCGGGGGTTTTCACCTTCAAAGCGGACACCGTGATTGTGTAAAAGGCCTGTGAGAATGTCTTGAGGCAAAGTAGTACTGTGAAAAGAAAACAGTTACCTGATACTGTAGGATCCAGTGCCCTTGTTGCTTTGTGTAGAGTCATAAGACAGGCTCAGATAGTTCGAACGAAACCACCTTCCAGTGGGTGTCACCCAAGGCTGATTGGTGGAGGGATTTTTACCGCTTCGCTGGATGGCCACGTGACTACTGCCGATATGGATAGGGGTGGCGACATACGGCACAAGTTTAGAGAAAACGGGCGCGACAAAATGAGGAAAGGGGAGTTTGGAGTTTGGGGTTTTACGGAGGTTAGGAGAATGAAAGATCAAAAGATACCGGGGTTATCTCCTCGAGTGCCGGGTGGATGTCTCGCAAGTAGGTTGTAAGTGCAGCGGAAATACCTTTTCGCGTTTCCCCTGTCTGAGCGAATGCTTGGTGGCGGAAAGGACAAGTAAGGCATCTTTTTAGGATGAAAGGCGTTCACGGAGCCGTGGGTTGACCCCAAACAATTGGGAATGCCATGGTCTTAACAACATTGGCCCTTTGAGCACTAGTTTTACCGCCTGGTAGGTATGAAATCAGTCGGCCCGATGAGAAGAGCAATGCCTCGTGCCGTCGCTTGCGTGGGGTGTTTCTTATCTCAGTGTGTAGCTCGGAGCATGCGGAAAGAATGCCTGCAGTCACGCGGGAAGATGAAGAGCAAGCACTGAAGGTGAGCAGCCGCAGTGCGTTGTAGGAACCAGGAATACCAGAAGGCTTGGCGGGGACTTAGTAACACCCGCGGCGGAGTCTCTTTTGCCCCTGGGAGACTTGTTAACAACGAGATGGTACCGTGGACGAAGAACGGGGAAACAAGTCGCCACTCAGCTTTCTGGCTCTTGATTCGCGCATCTGGAAATTGTGAGCAGTCCAAAGATGGTTCTATATGTTGTTCATCCACAAGAGATGGCGGGAGAGAGGAGACTAGCGGAAAGTGTCCGTGGTCACGCGGGCGGGATCGGAGTTGAACCTATGATAGCAGAACATATGGGGCGCATCATGGATGGTGGGGTATGCCACGAAGATAGTCTATGTCGAGCTTGGTGGCGAGGTCTGGTAGAGTTCGGCGATCACGTGATTCGTCTCTTGTCGGGCGGATATCGAGAACATCCAGGCAGAGCATGGTACATGGACAGCATACTGTTTTTGGCTTTGTTGTATATTCGCAACAGTGATATTCGAAAAGGTCAGGACAACGCGCAGAGGTCAAGCGACATTACGCCTAGATAAGAAATAGAATACCAAGCCTGCCAAGAAGATAAAAAGAAAGGTGTACGAGGATCAGCACCTGTTGGAGATTGCTGCGGAAGACCCGAAAAAGTGTTCGGACCGTTCATTTCAAGATGATGCCGCTTGTAATGTGTTTGCATGGAAAAAAGTTATGATTGAAGGACTTCTGGCCCGTTCCGGGCGTATAAAGTCAAAGAGCAAAGATCAGCGTGTTGGAGACGCCGAGGATAACCGAAGATATTCGCCATCCAGTAAGTTGACTCCTCAGAGAAATCTTGAGCCGAGTATTAGCCGATAAGAGTAAAGATAAGAGTGTCGAATATCAACAGCGAAAGGGAATTTCAGAGCCAGGGGCCTATCCTCATTGCAGACAGAACCTACCCAGTATTTAAAGAGGTGATAGCAGGTAAGTCACCGACTTAGGGATTTAGCCGACTCTCGCAGCCATAGAACCCCAGAAAATGGAGTTAAAAATCAACATCCTCAGCGGACTAGATTTGGCAGGCGCAGTCAGAACAAGATTCATGTCGGGGCACTGGGTGGTCTTCTGAGGTAGTTCCTAAAAGCAGTCATGTGCGCTCATGGAATTGGCAGAGTGGTGGCAAAGGTCCTCACCCGCAAAGTTAGCTGACGAGATAGCATCAAAGAAGTGATCGTCAGGGATTCTGGGTTGGTGATGTGGCCCTTTGTGGCGAAGGTGTGTTGCATCGACAGGATGAGCAGAACGAAGTGGATAGGAACGAAGTGCAAAATAATTTCCAGCTGATATTGAAAACGAGCACTCGGAGGTATAACCTTGGTAAATCCACTCACTTTGATGATACTCGACTGGGTTGAGCAAATTAGGACTGCTGGAGACGTTATCCAGTGTCGAATTCCCAGCTTTCATGTTGGAAATTAGTCCTATGTCCGAATTTCCACTTTGTACGCCTCTACTGTTGCCAAAGCAGGAAAAGTTTCTTGATCACCTGGACATGATCTCCGGGCATATGAAAATGCTGGTGGAAGCCTAGCAACGGAAAAACGGATCATCCCAGTATCTAATTCGTACGTTGTGCCCCAACGACCTGGCTGAAGACCCATGAAAATGACACTTGCCGCAGCTGTATAGTGTTTGCTCAAAGTATAGCTCAAGGGTACTGCGATGCAAGACATTTGTTGGATGCATGTGTCAAAAATGGACATCGCATATCGGCTTCGAAAACGAATCGGGTAGAGAACCCTGGTCTTGACTGCTGGGGCCAATGGCAATTTGTCAGATTTCTATCGCACGGACTTTGCCCGCTTTGGGGATTCGGACGATCCCACGGCCAACATTTTTAATCATTTTCAGGTTGTATCGCTTCAGCTCTCGGGAGCGCTCAAAAGCCACTGCACGATCAGTGAATGGTTTGCGTGGGCCGGCTGGCGCTGAAAGCACGGTTTGCCGTTTAAAGCATCGCGGGTAATTCTTGGCTCGGGACTTCCTGTTATGCCGAAATGTCTGATGGGCGCCACCGGTGTAACGTTTTCGCAGTGCGGTTGCACAGCGCGTGGCTTGACATGCGTGAAATTCATGGCGTCGTCGACGACTGTCTGTGTAGCTCTTCTCCAAAAAATTTGGACTCCATCACATGCGAAGCAACGTATTCAAGGATAGGAGTGTGCAGAGTTTATGAAGGAAACAATCAGACGAGGATGCTTCGCTGCGGCTGTCTAAGGAGACCTGGTGCATAATTGCAAGTCCAGTAGGGGAAGGATCGGTTGGCCTCATTGAAATGCTGTTGGAGGGATGTGAAGACAAAGGGGAGACGTCGGGACCAAGTATACCCGCCAGGTTTGATATTTGCGGTGCCGACTAACACCAGGCGAGGGTGCGGCAGATGCTGATTTCGAATGCATTGACGCCTGATCTGTGGAGGGCAAGGGGTTGTTGCAGATTGAGGATGGCTTCATTCACAGGCATTTCCCAACGTGGATTGTCAATGTACCTCCATCTCCTAAGTCCTTGTAAACCAACCCGTTATCAGTGTCAAATCGGGGGCTGCAACGCGTAGCCGAATGCGAAAGTTAATGTAGCCGACCAAGGATGCAAAAAGCCCAAGACGGATATGGCAAATTGGCGAATGAGTCAACGGCTGCTCTTGATTCGCTGTGTGAGTGGTCGGATGTCGAGACCATTCGTGCTTATTCATAGGGCGGCCAGTGTAAGTTGGTAGACGGGAGGTTACCGTTGGGGGGAACTGTCCCAAGCGTCGAATGATGGGTGGGCCCGGCGACATCGTCTACACATCCATTCCTCCTGCTGGGAGTGGTCTGACGCCGCATGACTAGAAACCTTACAGCGTGGTAAAAGGTGGAAAATCGCCATTTCGAGATGAATTCACCCCCGCAACCGTTGAAAGTCTAAAGCACGTCTCAC
Organism: Pyrenula aspistea; assembly: GCA_021030945.1. Taxonomy (NCBI): domain Eukaryota; kingdom Fungi; phylum Ascomycota; class Eurotiomycetes; order Pyrenulales; family Pyrenulaceae; genus Pyrenula; species Pyrenula aspistea. The sequence goes on from JAGFML010000021.1 coordinate 367,619, forward strand.
GCCTCCAATGCTATGCTCCATCTCGCCGCTCTACAAGACTCGGCGCTTACCCGAAGGCACTCTGCTTCGACTCCGAGTCCACACGACTGGGTTATGCCCACGGCAGACAGTAGAGGTACACGTACGGTAAGAAAATAAATGCAGGGAAACGGCAGCAGAGGGCGTGAAAGGGGATGGATGGGCAAAGGAGTGCGTCAGGATAGTCTCTCCTGAGAAAGGTAATGATTTCGTTGAACACGTAAAGCGTAGGTTTATATTACGATAGATTAAGCATCTCACGGATGCGCGAACAGAAAGCCTCCCGTGCACCTTTTATCAGAGACCTGCGGACTCTCTGTCTAAGTGGTCCGCCCAACAATGAAATGCTTTTCCCTTGTCCCATTCAATACCCTGTAATTTTCGCCCGAGCCTCCTGCCATGCCGGATATCTCTGGAATATAACAATCTTGGTACTTTTCGTACAGTGGCGCTCCAAAATAGCAGTAATTTCTAACGCGCGGAGGTCGGGAGACAAAGACAATGCGGCACTGGACTCCCTTTATCCCGACCATCCCGACTTTCCAAATCCAACAAAGCTAGGCGCTGTCATGTCATCAAAATTCATACGTCGTTCGGTCATCATGGTCGTTACTATGTGACGCTGTGTAGCATGGGGAATTGTTTCTCCCGGTAACTCTCCAGAACTGAGAGCGCGGTCGCTCCGCGCTCCCTCCTTGCTGCCTCCGTATCAGCTCCTTCTCGGCTTCCCCAGCTAGTCTGGAGACATGTGATTAGCCCAGTATACCGCGTAAGGTAGCCTTTACTTACCTGATCCAGCGTGCAAAATGCCCATACCTTGATTATAGCATGTAGCCATCCAAAACAGATTGAGACTGGAATCCAACAGATGTCAACCGGATATCGGATGTAGTGGCCAAGATTCCGGATCCATTTGCTGGTAAACCAAAAGGCAATAAAGACACTCATAGCCAGCCAGTAGTGGATGCCATAATTAATGAGCCAACCTGTTTTCAGGGCTGCATGCAGACACCACAGGATGGAGCCCTCAATGACGATTGGTAGAGGCTGGAGGGTTGTGGCAAAAACAGCGTAGGTACTGTAAGGATGACGACTGTGCGAATGCAAATTAGCGTTGGCACGTCGATTGCCGGACTGAAAGGCCAAGATCCGAGTTATCTGAAGACGTGAAGAGGCGTGTAGGAGAAAAGAAACTTACTACCACACGTCACCCTCCACGAAGAGACTTTTGAGGTTGCTCCGCCAATTGCTCCGAGACCATCGCAGACACTGCGCAATAAACTTCCAGTTGTCTTCAAGAGTCGTTTGAACTTCACACTCTTTGTGATACTGGATGTAGGTCTTCCACCCGTGTGAGACCATCCATCTCGAGATGAAGTTGTCGTCGTCGGCCTTGACACTTTTGTTGTACCACCACATCTCGTTAGTGAAGCGGTTCGTAAATGCCTCATCCTGCACTATCTTGGTACGATAAGCTACAGTTCGCCCTGAAAGGCAAGGCATGCCTCCGTCCATATGGTTGGTCGCGCCGCAATCGAAATTCCTCCGTTCGAGGTAGATAGCGCCTAGAAAGTAAAAGAGTCTTTGGGAGAAAGATCGGAATGACTCTGGCCGTCGAAGACGCTGGCAGGTTACAACGCCACCAGTATCATCACGCTCAAAGGGTGCCAACATCCAGGGCAGAATCGTCTCGGGCCAAGTCACATCGTCATCTGCGAATAGCGTAATCCGAGTGCGTACCTCGGGAATCGCTCTAGCCATCTGCCTCCGTTTATTGGGATGTGACGTGCTGACGACACGCACCCTTCCAAATTTGGATGCGGGCATGTCAGAGACGAGCTTGTCAACTCGCTTGCGGTTGGCATCTACGGTGGAAAGAATGGTTTCGTACGGCTCTGCCCGTAGAACTGATTCGATGGTTCTTTGAAGCTCGGCAAGGCCATCCGTGGCCAAACAGGGAATAATGACAGTGACATCTTCCGGTCCCAGGGTCGGATTGACCGGGGGAGGAACAGGTTTCAAGCGACAGAAAGCATACAAGTTGATGAAGAAGCGCGCATAGCGGTATACACTTCATAGACGAATCTGTCAGTCGACGGTACATAATGAGCCGGTAGTGAGCACTAACAAGAGACCTATAAAAATCTCAAGCCACGGCCAGTCCCACATGATGTTCTGGCACCCTCCGTCTCGACTTAAGTGTAAACAACCAGTGCAGCGGGTCTACCACTGCCCCCTGGATCATGGGTCCAAACGGCAACGCAAAAAACACAAGATGGGACAAAAACCGAAAACGAGGTAGGAAAGGACATGAAACAGCAGACCACGAAGTCGAACGGATAGGGTTCCTATATGGGATCTGGGGTGGGATGGGAGAGCCATGTGAGCGGAGGACGAGGTGAGGTGCATCGGCATTTACGACATGATACATTGTCAAAAACAAGCCTGACCAGCATCCAGAAACTCAGGGCTAGGATGTGAAGCGGCTAGATTGGCGCCATTGATAAAATATGCAGGCGTCGGTTCACGCAATCGCCTGGAAGAAAAAAATAGCGATGTGGATTCGAAGAGTGGTCCAGAAGAAGAGTGCATTGGTTCGACGAATTTCGAGTGCACAGGCCTGGGCGGGCGTACCTAGGCCGAAAGCAGCGATGCGGAGAGGAAAGAGGCGTCGACTTGATAGCGATGGGGGGTGTGGCCCGAGGCCCCTCGAAGCTCGGCCTCCCGGGCGCTTCTCAAGGGGGTTACTCGGATTCCCTGGAGCTCTGGGACTAGGGTTCAGCCCACCATCCCAGCGCCTCTAGAAACAGCCCCTTCCCCCCACCCAAGCAAGTCATCGCCCGAGAGCTTGCCCGTAGCTGCAAAGGCCCCCCCAACGCCAATGACACGCCGGGTGCACGCACGAAGGGCTAAGCATTGCTCACATTTCCGGGTCAAATAGATTGCTGGCCACACGGACATGGATTGTGGGGTCGCTAAAAGGCAGCCACATTTCAGGGGGGGAAGACTGGGGATGGCTACATGGAAATATGTACTGTACCTCGACTCTACCCTCGTCATTCTGCCGCCTACGGGCCGGCCTGCAGACCAAACGTCCCAACGAACCCGGATCAGCGTTTGCGAGAGAGTGGATTTAGCCATGAAGTGGTGGGAGGGCAATGATCGGCCTGCTGATACTGAACCGACCTTCGCCGTTGCGGGGCACCAGCGATCCTTTTTTTCGTCATGATGCCAAAATGGACGTAAATCGATGGTAAAAAACACCTCCATACCGTTTATTCCGCGGTCTCCAGCTCATCTTGCCCGAGAGATCCTTGGCTCCGTAATCACCCTAGCATGTCAATGCTTAACCGTGGCGATTGTGGATAGCGAATTGTAGACCATCCGCAACTAGCTTGCCATCGGAAATGTGGCCTTTAGCTGGTCTGGCTAAAGCCCCGAGATTACTGGCAAGCAGGTGCCTCTTCTCCCAAACTTCTAGAACTAGTTGGCGGAAGGCCGAATGTTGCACTTGCGGACACATGTCGCCTCCCGGCAATTCTTGAACTCTCGTGCAGAACGAAAGACGCTGCCGGCGTGGGAAACCGTGAAAAGAAAAAACGTTATTGCAGATGGGGGCGTCGAGATCGCAGATGCAAGGCAGCTCGAGGAGGCGTTTAGCTAAGCTCCACTAGGGTTAGCCGTACACCCAACAATCCCTGATGTCCCAAACAGCCTTTCAACCGTGGCGCGCACTTACAGGGCCGGGGGGCACCTCCTCTCACAGACCCTCGGCGATTCGAGGAAACATTTTCCCTAGGATAGGAAGTTCGGCGCCCTTTCTTGCTATCGGACACGAGCTTCAAGCCAGCTTCAAAATCGAGCGATCGTGAAGAGGCTTCCCGTGCGACTCGCGTTATTAGCAACATCGAGGATCGGTGCTGCTGACAATCGATGTGGCGGTGGTGGAGCGATGGGTATCGTCAGCAAGCTTGACTCCTACGTGTCTGGAAAGTCTCGACTCCACATTTGCCTCTTGGGAAACGGAAAGGCAAGACATGTGATGCGTTGGTCATCCCTTGTGATGATTCGAGCAAGGTGAGCCGAGAGTTGTTGATGAGCGATTCTATTGAACGGCGCTTAGACAGGCCGAAAGTCGTCCTCACGGCCAGAAACGCTGTGCTTGGAGACGAGGTCGCCAAACCCAGGCCCTCAAACCCAGGCTCTTCCAGCAGATGGAAGATAATTCCTAGAGCCAAGGATCGAATGCGCAGCGGCTATTCATGATGCCTAAAACTTAGCTCTTAGTCGCCATTGGCAGGATGGCCGCTTCAAAAGAGAAGTCTCTCTCAAGGACGATACGGATTCTGAAGCGTTAATTAATCGGAGATTGTGCTCGCTGGCAAAGGCGCTAACCGGTACGATCGGGAACTGAACCGCGCCTCTTCCCTGATGAAAAGAGAGACTATGTGCGGCCGTGGGAAGTCCAAAGGCTCAGGAACAAGATCTGACCCGCGCCTAGATGCCATGTCGAACATTTCAGGCTGTTCGAGATACATAGCACTGTAGTGATCGGCAGCATCATCTCCTTGCAACCGCGCCAGGGTAATTTTCCGGTGGTCTAGAGGAATATTCCGTAGGGCATGTCCAACCGCACGATACTCTCTGGTGATGGTGACTTGGTGCAATGTACCATCCTCGCCCGGTCACTAATACCAAACCTCAACAAGCAGGCTACACGTTGGAACTTTCCGCTGAGCGGTCCCTTGTCCTTGCTTTTCGTTGAGATTGAGGGGACCTAAAGTTCTCGACTTTCCTTTTCCATGTCGGGTTCTTTGATGGCCATGTGTACCCAGAAGCGGCATTCCAGCCACAGTGATGTCTTTGACGCTTAGCCGAAGATAGAAGCGGTACCTCGTATATCTGTTCTTCACGCAGGGGCTATGGCCAGCCATCTTGTTCAGGATCGACCGCCGTTGGACTACCGACAGGCGGGGGGAAGCACGGCATGCATCCGTCTGCAAAGTCCTTTATCGAGGGGGTGTACAAAAGAACAGCAGTACAAGGTCAAATGCAGGCCCGGGGTAATACAGCACCGGGGGGAGGCCATCGGCCGAAGGGGGGCCGGTTCTGCGACCTGTCGGTTTCGTTGCAGGCGTTTCGTCGGCGATAAAGGTCAACCATTGCAACCCTGGGAATGGATTGGAGTGTCCATGGCCAATGGATACTGCGATCGCTCAAAGAGACGTTGGAGCAAAGGACCACCTGACTCTGGCCAGCATCGTCACGGAGACGGGCGATCTGGTCGATGCTGGCGAGACCGAGTTATGGCGATCCTCGAGACTGACGTCACGCGCGGAGATAACGCACAGTCATGGTCGTTAGTCACTGGTTGAGAATTGGGTACCCTGTACATCGCGAGGCGGCTGCTTGAGAGAAGTTTATCTTGGGATTAAGCGGCTACATTCGATGTGGAGATAGCGTTCGAGATCTGGGAAAGGCTGCCAGGGGGGTCTCGGAAGGAATCAGGACCTGGCCTTCGCAGGCATGCTTGTCGCCTGGCAATCGGAGCGGGAGGCGGGGGCGGAAAGGCCCGAAGCGGCTGTGCAGATCATGCTAAAAATCATTCCAGGATCCCCGTGAAGCTATCACACCGCTTGTTTCTGAAACACAATCCCACGACCCTGCCATCGATTTTCTAAGCGTCGGCCAAACACCGACCCTGTTTCACATGAAAAATCCGATCTACTAAAGGCCTGGAGAATATCTGACGGCCAAGATAACGGACTCCAAGCGGGAGTAGAAGCATCTGCAAGATGCGGGAATCTTTCATGCGAGAATTCAATGGAAGTGATAGTGGCTGTCGTTAGCCTCTGCCAATATCAATAAATTTTAGCCCCAAGTCGACGCCTCAGCCCGCTGGCCGATAGAGCCATTGTTCGCGCGCAAAGCTCGCTTCGAACTCCACCAATCCGAATGTGCCTATGCCCCCGTAGAGGTCATAATCGCCTTCCAGTCCCTTGATACCACCGCTCGCCTCATCCAACTCCTCCTGCAGGTTCCAACTTCCAGCTTTCTCGCCATTACGAGTGAAGAAAACGTCAACGTTAGCTTTCTGGGCCTGAGTATCCTTGCTCTGGCTATGAGGAAATTTGAACTCCATCCCTAGGCCGATCGTTTCGCCCACTCTGAAAGCTGTGGTGAAGTCTTTGCCTCCCCAGCTATCATTGACATAGCGGCGACCGTCATCTGAATGTACACCCAAAGAGCCTCTTTCCCAGCCCGGTAACCGCCACGAAGGGTACGGCTGGGCACAAAAACCAATAGCGAGACTGGCTTCATCCGTTCCCCGACCTCGTCCAATCTTTGTCACCTTGACTTCAAAGTATATTTCCTTCGTTCTTTGAGTATCGAGTGGAGAATCCTGGGCTGCAAAATATAGCGGTAAGCGGGTGAGGAGGATGCTGTCCCTTGAGCCAATTTTGGTCCGGCCTTTCCAAAATCCATTACCAAATTCTGCGATGTCGCCTGAGAATTCCGATGGCCTAACAATCTTTACGTCTCCATTCTGGACAGCATTATGAAGACCTTGATGGGGTCTCGACGGCGTGAAGAGGGAGTGGGCATCACACCAGTCATGCGCCATGTCGGCCAGATATTCTGGCGCATTTCCGGTGTTGGATGAATCGTACCGAATACTCGGAGGCGGAGGAAGGAGAGCTGTGTCAGGGATAATAGTCCAGTCATGGTAAGGGGGTGGAGGGCCGTCAGGAGCCTGTGAAGTAGTCCCATGATTTCTAAGACTTGGGGGAGGCCCAGGTGGAGGTTTGATTGAATCCTCTTTTGGAGTGCCATTGTTATACCCAAGAGGTGGACCTGTCGAGGGTTCGTAGTGAGTTGATGCGGACTGTCCTGTGTTGTATTAACTTGCCTCCACAAATATGATAAGAGCTCTGTACCTGTGTTTCTTTCACCAAAGACGCGCTGCTTCTCTGTCGAATCTTGATATTGTGAATAAGGCTGGTCGCTGTCTTCACCAATGTGATTGGGCAGTTTCCCTTTCAGCGACTTGAAAAGTCCCATGATTGCTGATAGAAGCGTCGAGAGTTGTGAGGGTAATTCATGGACCCGCGACAGTTCTCATCGGAGAGAACAAGCTTAAATGCTTCGACATGGGGAGAAAGATTTTGTTTACGATAGAATTATGAAGCAATTGCTTCTTGTATGAGTAGTGCCGGCACGCACAAGGCGACCACTCCGTGCCACTCAGGACATTTCCTGCGGGGAGCAATGGGCCTCGCTTTAGTGTCTGCAAGGCTGAACTGAATTAGGCTCTGATCAGGCTCGGAGGCCCAACCGGAGTGCCTTATCTAGTTCATGAATCAAATAACATACTTTGAACATCGCAGAATTGCAGCCCTTACAGATACCTACGCCAGGTATCTCATCTCCTACGTCGGGAACTCGTTGCAGCTTAAGATCTCTGGCTAAGTCACTGCTTTGATTGTGCTGATTGGCCGGCATAAGCTTCCTCATGTATCTCCGGTTCGCCGTTTTGGACATCTCACAATACCGAAGTAATACTCCCACAAAGCAGTCCAGATGGCACGGTACGGGATTCAGAAACAGTCCGCGACGGAACTGAACATGTTCCAGAAGTCCAGGCTCTCAGGGTGGCTTGAGCAAGCTTTCCTTCGACCTTCGTCATCATAGTGTCATGGACGTCAGGACCTTCACAGCCTCGATCCTCACCCTGATTAAAGAGCTGAGAAGACACGTCCTGGCCGCCAGGAGTTATGCTCTTTCCTAGATGTCTTTTCTTTTCTCAAGGTCTCTAAGAAGAGTGCCCCGCCTATACACTCACCTCCACAGGAGATCAATCAGCGCCCTAGCTAAAGCATCAGCTCCCTCAAATCATCGGCAACCCTTCAGTCAATCCCACCATAGCTTTACAAGCACCACCACTGCCAATATGTCCACCGAAACCGTAGGTCCGACCAACTTCCCTAACCTCACCTCCGCCACTCCAGGTGAACAATTCGAACCCCGCCAAACCTCCACCTCCCCCGACTTCAAGCCTGACCCATCCAAATCCCTCCCTCTCTCTCCCGCACGCCAGCGTCTGCTCGACGACATAATCGCCCTATACAGCTGCGAGCCCACCGTGGACCGCGTCAAGCGCTACAACCCGGACTGCGTCTACGATGACCAATTCGTCTACGCCAACGACCGCTACAAGATGGCCGGGCAATGGTTCGCACTCCCCAAACTCTTCAACGCGAGCAAGAACGAGGGGTACGAAGTATTCCGCAACGACAAAGACCTTATACAATTCAAGAACGAGCAATCTTGGACCTTCAAGGTGATCCCTAAAACGGCCACGATCAACGCTATCGTGAGTCTGAGCCTGGACCCCGGGACCGTCGACTCGGACTTCATACAGGTCAAGTACCACAAGGACCAGGCGAACGACAAGGACTACTCGCACGAGGGGTTGGGTTTCACGTTCAAGAAGTGGCAAGCGGACAATGTGGCGAAGAATATGGATAGCAGGGAGGTAGAGGCCTTTGAGGCCGATAAAAGTGCCGCGAAAGAGCACGTGAGGAAATATGGAAGTGGAGATGGGGAGGCGCCGAAGAAGGATTTTGGGAGCTCGTAAGGTATTAGTTTGGTAGAACGGTAATTGTGAAATCAGACTGAGTATTTGCCATGAGAATGCTAGAATTTGATGAGTCAACCATCTGCGGTCAAGTCCTCGAGTTAGTCGGTTTTCTTCAGATTCCTCCGAGTACAAGATTGCCAGACACTCCCCGACTTGATTCCGTAAGGCTTAGTTGCTACCGTCGAGGAGCACGTGACTGACGACTAAACGGGTCATCGTAACAACCCACCGCACGGACAACGAGCTCCAAGTCAAATGCATATGCCCACATCGAGAATTCTTCTCATAGTACAGTAACGTTTTATCAAAGCGGACTAGATCTCCTACCACAATTCCCACAGACCAACGGGTATACATCTTTCATGCCGTTCCCCAATCTCTCTCTCTCTCAGATGCCCAACCAGAGGTATCATTTTTGAAAAGCTTGCCACCCAAACACTCAGATGGAATACATCTACAAGATAGACTAAAATCCCCCTAAATCTCAGATTCTCGGACCCATCTTAACAGGCTCAAAACCCTCTCATCTCGTCCACCAAAAGAAACGGATGCGCCTCCGTATTCAAGACGTACGTATCCAAGCTCACCTCATTCACGTCCGCGAAAAGCAGCCAAAAGTACTTCAGCGTCTCCGCCAGCCAAAAGCTCTCCATCTCGTCCCGTAGCTCCACCTTCCCCTCCCCATCCGGCCGGTCCAGCACGTTCTCGATTGCCGCGTGTCCGAACTCGGTGCGCGTCAGCGACCGAATGCGCTCGAACATCCTCCACCCGATCTCGCGGTACGCGTTGTGGCCCGTGAGCCGGTAGAGGATAAACACGGACTCGATGGCCTCCGGGCGGAGCAGGTAACGGCCGTCAGTGACCTTGAGGATGCCCGGCGGCGGGGCTGCACGGGCTGACCCTGTGCTCGTCGACGTGCGGGACACGTGTTCGTCCCAGATGGTCTGATTCCACTCGCAGACTTCCGTGCTGTCGCAGGCGACGGCCTTGAAGCTCTCCGGGCTGATGCCGGTGGGGGTTACTTCGTAGCTCCAGGCGCAGCCCAGCGTAAGTTTTTCGGCGAGGACCATGTCGTCTGGGTTGGCGAACATGCGGGAGGCGAGAGCGAACATGCCGCCCTGGAAGCAGGCGAGGTGTTGGACTTCAGGGGAGAGGGACGGCGGGTTGATGCCGTCCGCGGTGAGGGTGCCGGTGAAGAGGATGTCGGCGGCGGAGGGGGTCATGGGGCGGAAGAGGAGGTGTTTACGGACGGTGGCGGCGGCGCGGTGCCACATGGTGGAGTAGACGGAGTGGATGGAGCCCATTAGGAGGTGGCCCTGAGCTTTAGTTAGTGGGAACGGGAGAGGGAAGACAGTTTGACGTCTATCAGGGAGCCGAGCGATGCGGACTGTGTCAAGACGCCGGTTTAAAGAATACCTGAGAAGGCATCACAAGACATATTTCTCACCTTAACAAGATATTCGTAGGTAGAGTCTGAGAGTGCGCCAAGGGAATAGTGGTTTGTGAGAGTATTATTGAACGGTTCATTGCCTGTGCTGTCCACAATCTCCGGCCACATGCCAGACAAGGTGTTGTTCATTTGTGCTCTTTCAAAGGCCTCAGTCACCCGATGGGCTCCCGCGGCGTACTTGTTATCTCCTAGGATATTCGATAGGTGGGTAAATTCCATGTTCAGAGAACCAAGGGCAGCCATGGCTATTGAGGACGAAGGTTGGTATCCTTCTGATGCGACTCTTGTACAGCAGTGAGCACTAGGTCCAAAGCGAGAAGACATCCAACAACGACCTACAAGGAAGGAGACCAGTGCGGCATAGGTATGCCATTATATGTTCCAAACGCTGCAAATAACATATCTCCGAGCTCTTTCATTTTCGGCAGCAATGACTTGTGCGCGCTCAAATCGTACGCCGCTATAAGGCCTCCAAGATGTCTGATCACTGTCTCAAACAAGTTCACAACGCAGGAGGGTTCGGATTTGCTAAAGTCGACTTTGGCAGTTGCTTTGACGGCTTCCTCGAACTCGTCTTTGAGACCCATTATATATAGCGTATCCAGAGAATCAATCAATGTTGCTGACCAGCCACAAAACTTGTTCTCTGACCCCGCCCTGATGGGTCTGAACTCGTCTGACATCCATCCGTGCTTTTTGTATCCCCTCCAGGCATGCAGGAACTCTTTCTTCACAGCGGCCTGACGTTCGGGCTGTGCGTGCGTCTTGCCTCGCGGCGCAGGAGGAAATGCATACTGGATTCGATTTCGCCGCGATGAGGCAATGGGATGACTCGAGGGATCGGACTCTAGAAGCTCGAAATAGAAGAAACTGGCACAAATGAAGAATAATACAATAGTCGGGAGAGAACTTCTTCTAAACCGGCGCGCAAATGGAAGAGAAAGCATCGCAACGAATCATCAAGGAGACAGCCGAACGCCCCTCACATGCTCCAGAATAGGAGACTAAAATGCATCCTGAATTGGAAACATATGAAATGCCAGCCTGGATCGTTTCTACAAGGGTATGGGGCCAGGTCGTCCCTTGAAGGCGCATTTCGCCGCGGTAGGATCTTTGGCGTCTCTTGGCTTTGCGGCTCGTCTCGGCATCAGTGCTTCGATGAGACAGGCACGACAGGGCGTCAGGCTGAAATTTAGCGCCATTGAGGATCAGTGCACGGTGACACTCGCAGCTTACGACATTTGCTGGAATCCAGGTAGGCCACGACTGCTAGCAAGTGAGTAGCGAGAGCCGTGATTTTCGGATTCAACTGCCTTTTCAGCATTGCTAATCTTGCATAATTTGGAAACATATCGACCGAACGCCATCCGACACTTGGTGTTAGTTTTTTGTACCCCGGAAGGACAGGGCTTTGGCGCCCGGGCTGCAGCTGCAGCCGCAAACATTTCCCGGCCGCCACGGGGAGCCACATGCAGTTACACAACCGTAGATTTAACTTTCCACCTACTTCAGAGCAGCCATTACATCCTCGACTACGGACGGAATCACCTCCATGGGGCCGTACTGGTAGACTATGGGGATTTGACTGTACAGAGTTTCCGGTTACAGATCAATGTATGCTTTTGAACAAGTATAACGCAAGCGTTGTATTCAGAAGCCTAGCCTCAAGGCTTTTCAGGATCAGCAATGCCACCATTGGTGATGATGTAGGTCGCTTCACGTTCTGGGCAATCTGATTTTCATTAGGCCTTTCCACAAGGGAACCGGAAACCCGCGAGAACAAGGCGTTCCTTACCTGGTGAGTCTTGAATCTTAGCAACACGTTCATCGCCTCTACCCTTTCGAAGAAGCAGCCGGGTCGTGGATGCGTGGGCAAGAATGTGGCCGCCGACGGGCTTCCGACCATCAGCACCGGCGAAGAGAGCACTTGCTCCCGGGTCGCTTTGGACTTGATTGGTCTACAGGACTCGTAAGCTTCAAAGACCAAGCAGTACGCAGTGGAGGCATGCCATGAGAACGCAGACGTTGAATTCTTCTGACATGTGAGCCAGCTTCATGAGAAACTGATTCAGCTTTTGTTGACGATCTGCAAGCTCTCCGCGACCACAATAATCCACACGAAAACAGTTCATAATGCTGTCTACGATAAGTAGCCGATAATCGCCGCTGGTAAATTCTTTGGAAAGCGTGTTGAGTAGCTCCAGCTGATGCTCGCTGTTTAAAGCCCGAGCGTATGCGATATTCTCCTGTGCTGATTCAGGGTCGACTCCAAAACGCTCGGCAATTTGAGCAATCCGCTCCGGTCTGAAAGTCCCTTCGGTATCAATGTACGCTACCTTGCCTTCAGCACCTCCCATCTCTTTAGGCAATTGAGCCATCACAGACATGGTGTGAGACATTTGTGTCTTCCCGCACCTGAATTCTCCATAAATCTCGCTGATGCTCATGCTCTGGAAACCACTGGAGAGGATCAGATCTTGAGCACAAAGACGGAATTTGAATGTCGTACCCATTCAAAATAGAATCCAGCTGCTTGCTTCCCGTGGAGATTCTGACTACTCGCTTGCGCTGGTGACCCAATTCAAAGGCCGTGATGAAACCAGAAGCAGACGGCTGCGTGATCACATAAATAAGTCAACAAGCTATTTTTTGCCGTTGTTCTTTGGCTTCATAGGATGATGCATGACGTCAAATCCTCACCTGACATTTACTCACGGCCTCCTTGATCTTCTCAACCTTCACTTCGCTGAAGCCTTTGATCTTTAACAGTGTCCTTCGAGTGGCGCCGTGGACGGACTGCATGATAGTTATCAGTGCGGCTACAACCAATGTGGGTTTGCGCGCTCACAGCAACGGTGTGGAAACCGTTGGCCTTCAGTTTTGTGATATCCGCCGCGCCAACGCCTAGTATAGTATCTTAGCCACCTCTGCCTTCATCCAAGTCTGTCTACTCCATACCATGAGCTTGAATGCCATCGATGTCCACGATGAAATTATCCTGGAAAGCAAGATGAGCTAGTGGAAGCTAGTATATACAGCAAAGGGATTTCATCACCTCATCCGCAAAATCTTCGCCCACGAATGATGCAGGCATCCTGGGCGCGAAAAGGACCTTTGCTTAATTTCAGAATACGTGAACCAGAACAGCGGTAGGAGGAAGCACTTGGTCGACAGAAGTAGACAAAGCGAAGAAATCTCGCTTAAAGACCGGACAGAGTGGAGGGAAGAATGAGTCGGGGAAGTGAAATCGGGAAAAATGGGAGTGCGAGCCGCCCGGTGGCAAACTTCTCTTTTTGGACGGATTCAATAAAACACCAGAGTCGGCGGCGCACGTGGTGGTCTCCGCAATAGGGAGCTTTGGAGTGGTCGTCGCCACCCGTCTCCACGGCGCCCTTGAGTTTTGCTCCAAAAAAAAAGCCGCATAGGCTCGGAAGGACACGGCATTCCAGATGGAACTCACAAATAGACAAACCAAGAAAGAGAAGCAGTTCATAAAAACTCTGGGGGATATGGGCTACCTAGATAAATAGACAGATCTCTCAATGGTATGGATCAAGAGGAATGATGACAATTCGGGCAGGCAACCATCAAGATGCCCTAGCTTCACTTCTTTCACACCGACACATTCATCCATGCCTCAGCTCTGACCATTCGCGCCATCTCCCCTTTATCGTCTGGCTGACATGAGGCTGTTCCGGCCCCAGGCCGAGTTTCGATCTATGCCATCATTCGTCAAAGCAAATGCGTATACCACCAAAGCAGACGCCGAAAGCCCGTTGCAATACGTGAAGATGCTTGATGCCGGCCCTTTGCTGAGATTTCGTGAATTATTTATGTGCTCGTGAATCCGCCGGATGTCGGTGGTTTGGAGGAAACTAAGACAGTCGCTGGAGTGGGTGTTTTGAAAACGAGCGAGTAGTAGGTCCAGAACTATGCCTGGCTAGCTGAGAGCAGCAATAGAAAATTTGACTCTGCGATATTATGACTAAGGAAAGAGCGTCAAACAATTCAAAAATTAGATCGAGGGAGCTCATTGTCCGAGCTTGCAAGAAGAATAATGATTGTCGACTAGGCCACAGCAGCAGTGGCAGTAGCAGGCGGAACTGCAGACGTGGCGGTTCCATCGGCAACAGGAGCTGCAGGGGTCTCGTTACTCGTGGTCCCGTTGGCCTCGCTGGCGGTACAATCACGCGAAATGTGGCCAGCTTGACCGCATTTGTAGCAGACTTTGCCGGCAGAGTTAAGCGGTCCACCATTCGGAGCGGTACAGTCACGGGATATGTGTCCCTGATGATGTTAGCAAGGAACAGATGATACTCTGACATCGTAAACGCACGAGCTTGCCGCAGGCATAGCACTTCATAGCCTGAGCTTGACAATCCCGCGCATAATGGTTTGGACCACCACACTTGTAGCACGTGGCCGCACGAGGCCCACCAACGAAACCACCACGATAGCCGCCCCCATAGCCGCCACGTGGCGCAGGAGCTCCGCGCATAGGGCCAGCAGTTCCGGGTGTGGGACAGTTTCTCTTTGGCAATAATTAGCATCCAGAGCAGTTCCTAAATTTGCACAGACTCACAGCAAGATGACCTATCTGGCCACACGAGTAACATCGACCACTGGTTGCACCACCACTTAATCGAAGTGTAGGACAGTCGGCTTGAACGTGGCCAAGTCCCTGGCAATGATAGCATTGTTTAGCTAATACACAAGTCAGCCGTTTGACTCGGACTTCGGGACCGTCTCCACATACTCTCTGTTGTTCTTGGATGTGGGCATTGATTTGACTCGTGACCTTGGAATGGGTGTCAGAGGATTGATCGGAGGTAGAGTAGGTCAAAGATAGGTGGCCTACCAGGTTGTTTGCCTGTGAAGAAGATTAGCGGAGCCTGAAAAACGTTGCTATAAGTTCTCTTACAGTTGTAGCACAGCCGTTCAGAAGAGGAGCAGACCTCTGTTGATGTTAGAATTTTTGCGACATCCACCAGCGATTTAGCAACGCATACCGGCATAATGGCCAACATTGCCACATTTGTAGCAAGCCCGCCGTGAAAGAGACATGTTCGTGATAAGCGTCCAATACTATCCAATTCCTAAGCACTGCTCCTAATTAGTTCTTGACCTTATATCATGATGCTTGCTCTAGCGATTATATGTGCGGCTCTGGTTTTGCATCTTCTGGGTTATTGCTGGTCGCAACCGTCCAGCAGGATCGGAGGAAAGATCGACGAGCGAATACTAGCGAGAGGAGAAGTATTGACGAGGTCGGGGAAGGCGCAAATGCTTTACCTAAACGATCTTGATATGCGACTGCTTCCTCAACTGTAAACGATGTGTTAGTGGCGGTCGCGCACAGATTCAAGGCTGGCTGCAGGTACGGTGGGGATGTAAAGCTGGTACACTCACAAGCAGCACTCCACCCTCACAGCACTTCCAGCACTTCCCGCCCACCGAGATACCCTGAGAGCTACCGCAGACGACACCCTGGGCCAGATCGATGCGCAATGAATGGAAAGATTTGTGAAGCGAAAAACCTGCCCAGTCCCAGGCAGCACGTTCTAGATGCCGGCCTTGGCAGCGCCGTCTTCCTCGGTCCAGAGAAACACAACCGCGAAAATTCTATTACTTCCTGGTTGAGTGGTGGTGACTACCATATCTTTTTACTTTGTACATGCGTATGATGCAGAAGATATATGTATGCTAGCGTGTGCTTGAAAGTGTTGATTGATTGTCTTATGGTGAAGTAATGAGAACATGTTGCCTTAACTGAAAATTTGTCACTACAAACAGTCACTGAAGCCCGGACCTGCTCCTTAGCTAATGCCTATAGCATCAAATCAACGGTAGTCTGGACCTATGACTTTGATCCGCTATCTATATTCTCCGGCTGCCTTGTATCCGACGACTCCCATCGCTAGTTGTTCTCCATATCGATTTCCTACGCTCCAGACATGTAGCTACTCGCCCGCAGCTCTCCAATTCTCCTTTCCCCTACAGCTTTGGCACACGTTGAGGACGTTGCGCTAATGCTTGAGCAAGTAGTCTAAGCTTTTCTATTCACACCTTAATCGACAGTGGAGTCGTTTCTCTTGTATCCAATCCTTGAAGTCTTCTGCCTGACCTGTTAGTCTGGTCCCAGTGGGGGGAAGGGGGTTAAGCTGACAATGGAATCTAACCATTTCTGTACTGTTAGCTTGAGAAGGTAACGTAAAATCAAGCTTTTCAAACCGAAATTTTGGCGTGCTCGTTCAATGGCTCACAGAATGGGGTTTTTGTCGAATCCTAAGCTCTTCGCAGTTGTTGTAAGACGAAAGAAGTTGAGCAAAACCTTTGTCTCAACGTTGAGATCCGAGCATGTCGTTTCTCCCTCCTCTCCTACGATCTGTTCGATGGTCAAACTCCCTTCGGTAGTCTCTATATTCGCGCTCCTCGTATCGATGTCTCCGCCCAGGACTGCGACTTCTCGATCGCTTCCTCGTGTGGCTATGCTCATCGATGGTCTTCGGATGGGAACGTTCCAAATCATGTCGATCAAAAATCATGCCGTACTGTGACCGTCCACTGCGTTCCATGCTTCGGTACTGGCTCTTCTTCTCTAGCCCCAACACTCCTCCAAATCCGCCCTGCTGTCCTGCCCGCTTCGAGTTGGTGGCTCTTCGCCACGAGTCTGATAGCTTTGAAACACTCTGTGAAAAGTCGACGTGGATGCGGTGATCATCAATCAGTACATCCTGCATCTTAAAATAAGCCTGCTCGCAGTCCTTCTGGTTCTCAAATTCTATGAAGGCGTATTGGAGACTATCTCCAGTTCGCCTATCCCGGATCACCTCGCACGATAAAATCTTGCCGAAGCGGCTAAAAATGAGGTCGAGGTCGTCATCTTGAGTTACCGGATTCAATTTACAGACAAAGAGGACATTTTCCGGAGGCTTTACTTCTGCAAAGGGCAGGTCTCCGACCATTTCAAGAGTCAGAGCCTGGGCTCTAGCTTCTCGCTCTCTTCGAAGCTTCTCCGCTCTTTCTTCGTCAATGTTCTCATCAATGTCTTCATCTTCGGCAATCATGACTGTAGCAAGCTGGGCTTTCGAGGGAAGAGGACTCTGCGATGGTTCTCGCAGTCCGGGAGGATCATCGAATGGATCGTCTAGGATTGTAGTATGCCGTAGCCGAATGTCCTTAAGCGGACGGCCGTTTGAATCAACGAAGGCGTCATTGATCTTTTCCAGAGTGTCAAAGCCTTCGACAGCTACACCAAAGATGGCAGCTTTTCCGTCCAAGTAATCGAGATTGTCGCTCAATGTCACAATAAATTGACTTCCTGCAAGGCGAATGTCCAGATCAGTCGAAGATGGCAGAGTGGCCATGCTGACGGTGCCTCTAGCGGTGTGCTTCAATTTTGGATCTACTGTTATGGGGAACGTCTTATACTTAGGACCATTCAGTACACCCCATATCGAGGACCCGCCATCGCTATCTGCCGAGTCAGGGCCTAGAGGGTCTCCGGTCTGAAAGGTGAATCCTTTTTGGACGCTGTGGACCGGCGAAAAGTTGTAGTACTTGACCTTGCATAGTTTCAAAAAGCTGCTTCGATGTCAGCATGTAGCTCTTTGTAGTAGAAATTCGTCTGCTTACTTTTCACATGCTTTTGGAGCCTTTTCAACCAGGAGATCTACCACGATGTCTCCAACTGAAGTTTCGATGAGGACACTCATTTCCAAAATCCTGCCTTCTAGTTGGATGTGGCCACCGTTATAACATGCCAGACCCAGAGCATAAAAGTGTGCGAGAGCTCGCACAGCAATTTAGAGTGTAGAATATAATTCTAAACTTTCACTTTCCTGGTTTCGCCTAAGTACGTGTCTCCTGTGCGTAGTTTTTGAGTTCTTGGTAATCTCGTTCTTGCATGGTAGAATCCTTCAACGAGGATCAAAAATGGCGACGATAATTAAAGTATATTTTAACAATTTCATGTGGTGTCGTAGGACCTGGGGTTGAGAGCTGTTATGCTTGCGCGCTGGGATAGGGAATGTATGCTACCTCATAGGACTAAAATGCAACGATGGTGGTGCCTCTTCCTCTTCGAGCCTCAAGGCGTCCAGCGGCATCTTGGCGCCAAGCGACTGCTTCCCAATTCTCCCGAACTTCGACCGGGCGAAGAAACACGCTTGCACGCTCACCACCGACTTGTTTCATACCTTGAAATCATTTGCCTACAGATGCCAACCCCCTTCTAGAATGGCTCTTGATCCTGAAAGAACACCCTCTTTTTTCGTGCTTCGTACACGCCTTCCCTCATATAGAACAAGTCTCAGCCATGCCGGTTGAATCAGCTGAGAAGTATTTTTCTTTTTCTAACCACCTATTTTACAGTACCAGTCCCGACGAAAACCACACGTCCGAAAGGCTAATTTTGCTCCAAGGAGGCGAAGCAGATTTTTGGCTAGGTGACAGTTGTAACTCTTTTTGCATTTGCAGAGCATTTAAGCGATCTCAGCTTCAAAATGCCTGGAGGTTGAGGACGGCGCAAGCCTGGGCTTTGCATCCCCTGGACCGGGCAGAATGTTGTGTCCCTGAGCACTTCGCGAGAATCATCATCGCCACGTCCGACGTGACCTTGCGGGGAGACGGCTGTTGGCCATGTTACACGCTTTCTTTCTGTGGCATCCCCGTGTACCCACCATGTACTGCGGGAAGGGGTACCAGGAGCCGCCGGTTGGCCGGACAGATCAAATATGGGAATATAGTTGCCAATGCAGAACGATACCAAATTAAAAATCTCAGTGCTTCCCGGTTTGTCGCCTCAAAAGCTGTCATTGTGTGTATGTGAAGGGTCCTGGCAGGAGGTTTTCCGGAAGACTGGACTCTTCCTGGTCCAGATGTCGACATCCTTCCGCAGAAGGTAGTACGTAACTTGACAAAAAACGTCTTGAATATCGCTTGGCACCTGCTTCCTCAACCGCGTAGCTGCAGTCGATCACTGTAGGTAATCGGGTCCCAGCAAGGTCGTCGGCACGTGGACTAGGCCGATCAAGATGGACGTGCGATTACCTGGCTTTTGAGCAGTAGGTCGATACGTTTCAAAAGACAACACTGAACCTCACGAAAATCAATTTGCAGCTGACTTCTTGAAGCGATGGTGTACGGAATTTTGTCGACTGCTCGGTTGCCGAACAGTCGTGAATGTTCTGTATTAGGCTGGTCTTTGAATGCAACAATTTATTTTTGTTTCCCTCCAAGCTCTAAAAAGGGAAAATCAGCCTCAGCTCGTTTCAGGAATTGCTTTTCGACCGAGTGCTACCCCTGCTTCAGTGGTCCGATCCAAAGAAGTCAAGTGGGACTACAGCGCACGAGAAGTCCTTGATTCCCGTGTGACCCCTTAGGAGCTTCGGTATGCTTGTATCACGGTATCGCGGCCTATCAAAATTCTTCGGATCCTCAGGGGTTAACGCCCAGGTTAAGGTTCGACAATCGTCAGGCTAAGCTGCACTGCTGCAGCTATCCGCACGCTTGTCCTAAAATTGCTTTTGCTGACAAGAGCCGTGAACCTCCTTCAACGACCGCTGCGACGAGAGAAAGAAGGCCATGTCACCCACGCTTGCTATCCGAGGGTTGATCATCTCCATGTGTATCTCTTCACGGCTTGCTGCCTTGCTGGGGGACAGAAAATTTCCGATGATCTTCCCAACCCCAATATTTTCACTAAGTGTTTTCTTACATGTACCGAGCGGTACGCATGGATTACTTCAGTGGCGATTGCAAATATTATCAAGGACTTTGATCTACGGTACTGCATCCGGCCCGACCCAGCGTCTTTCGGTTGCTGCCTTTTACGTTGATACCTGCAGCTTAGTTGGGAATGTAGCCAGTCCTGTAGTTGTGGGGATATGCGAGCAATGATCCGATGCTTCTTTTCAAAGGTTTGCTTGACCTTTCTTTCTCTCAACCTGGGTACCAGGCTGGATTGGGGTTTGCTCAAATCCCTGTCACCCCTAAAAACATGCCTCCAATCAACATCTATTGACGTGCGAGAGCAAACATACCACCACTTTCAGGGTATGAACACTTACAGGAAAGACTAGAATGACAAACGCGTAACATAACGGACGCACTGACTCAGAGGTATTTTCGTGACTACGACTCTTTTTCTCGATTGAATTTGCAAGACAACTTCGCTGATTGTTTGTTCCCCTGTGTATTGATGTGAGTCATGGATAAACGCCGGCCTTCTGCTTCAACCAGAAAATCAATTTGACATATTTCACGGCAAAGTTGACAGCCTCGGCGTCTTGTCTGTAGGTGTGTCAAATTTCTGGTCTTCAGGTGTCACAATTCTTCCTTGCAGGATGTAGATGTTCAACAAGAGCAGAGCTTCTCGGCGCCTGGTGTTGGAGGCTGGCTGCACATTATCTAACGTCCTAAACAGAAGATTCCAACGGTCCAATGAAAGTAGTCGGGAAGCCGCAGCTCGTGCGACATGAAAAGCTGGATGTCTTCTTCTTCTCTACTAAATCATCACGAGTAGAAAACGACGACTATCTGACGAAGTTCAGCGACCTTCATTAAATGCCAATATTTGACACCTCCGGCTCTTCCAAACGCTGATATAGAGCTTTCGCAGAAGCAGTGAATTCTGCGGTCTTGCATAATTTAAATGGCATCAAGATCCATACCCGATGCCAAAACACGTCACAATTCTCATTGAGACATTTGTATACGTTTTGCTCTGCACACAAAGTCTGGCCTGGCTCTCCGCGTTTATGCGAGCCTGACCGACATGCTGACCTGAGAGTTGACTCCTGCCTCAATGTTTAGAAGTTTTGACCGATAACAATCATTCACCCTTTTTTGGACATCCTCATGTACTAGAATGGTAAGCCATTCACTAATTAGACAAGTAAACGAATTTTGACAGATAACAAAGTTGACACAATCACTTCCACCTCCTCTGCATGGAGAAGGAATATCTGACATCGATTTCTGCCGCCATCCAAGCCAGAAGCATCCGCTTGCTCTGAATCATCACAGCCTCATGGAGTCGCAATATGAGTCACCTGAGAACCTTTCGACAAATTCTCCATCTGAAATTGATGGTAAATCTGGTGGTCAACGGCGTCGCATTGCAGTTGCTGTGAGTTGTATCTCCCGTACATTGTCTATTTCTATCTTCTTTGGCTTACTATTTCCCTAGTGCCAGCGCTGTAGGAAGCGAAAGATCAAATGTAGCGGAGATGTTGGCGATCAACGAGGTTGTCAAAATTGCCGCAATTCTGGCCACCAAAACTGCCAATTCCTGAGAGTAAGGGCATTGAATTGAAATCAATACATCTCTGACACCTATTTTTACTAGGTTCAATCCCAGGAATGTCAACCAAAAAGCCTCATGTATTCTCCGAATCCACGGCAGGGTGTGTGGCATGCTTCTCGACAGAATCCATATTCGCTTTCACCATGTCATGTCAGCACAGAGCCATACAGCCAGGGCCCCGCAACTTATGACTACTACGGGCAACCTTCTGCTCAAGTTCTAGGCAGAAGCCAATTCTCCCTGGGCCAGGATGAAGGCACACCTTATTACACAGTGCCAAGCACAGTCTCACCTGCCTTCATGCTTCCAAACAATGTCACTGGTTTCTATGGCTCCCCTGCTAGCCCCAAACACTGGTCTAGTGCTGCAGGCATTCGGCATCAAACGGGCACGTACTCAGACGGAGGCTCCTCGAGTGCTATGAGTCCTTCAACCAATCCATACATTGGCACGCCGACTCCCAGTGATGTTTCGTCGACATACCCTTCTGTGAGCTCAGTAATGTCCGCTGGTACTGCCTCTTCGGACAGAATATTGCCCGATCCCACGTCCACAAGGAGCTATTCTGGGGCCATGTCCATGGGTGACTCTCTGACGGAACACCAAGGCTTGAATTCGGCATCGTATCGTATTGGAAGCACGTGGACTCCAGCAGATACGTACAGCACCGAGAACCGTTTCAGGGGTATTCACGACAACAGTGCCAGAGCAGAAAATGCTTCAGAAGGGTCAGAGATGGGATTCGGGTATGTTCAAACCTCACAAACCCCTAAGAACGTTGCGCAGTCGACTCTCTCTGGCCAAAATGTTGATTCAAATGTTACTTCAACTAGCTTTGGAAACTCCTCAACAACTGCAAGTAGCGGGGCACTTTCCACAGCAAGCGAGATGTCCACTGATAGTTCAAACCCGGAGAGCTATGGTTACAGCACTGCGCCAAGTATAAGGAGGGGCTCTGCTGCCGATGCCACCACCATGGCCGCACTTACTAATGGCGAACCCTACACCAGACCTCCAACGCTCACACCTTCATACCACTCTATTCGACAAGACCCCGCTGGGTACATTCCACACCCCGACCACCGCCCTCCAGTTCCGTCTCTAAGCAACCCCGCCGGATACTAGGTGCGTATAATCAAAGACCAACTACCTATTTGCCTTTTTCCATACATACCTCCAACCCGGGAAAGACTGCTTGGTAATTCTAGCGACCATATCTTTTGTTATAAAGGCGTTGCAAAAAAGGGACAATTGAACCAATGGTTACCCTACCTCATCTTTTGTTACCTTGGAGAATCTGGACCACAAAAGTTATGACTGGGATTCGTCTCGGCAGGGAATTGAGATGGGCGGAGTTCAATAAAAGGCTCATACTTTCTGCAAAGCGAAGGTGCATTTTGAACCATGGGCAACGTAAATTGCGTTTATTCGGCGGAAGGTTTTCGGTATCTCGGGTTGATTATGCTTACTGGTGGTATCATTCGTGTTGCATGATCCTAGGATGCATATCACGACTACTTTGGCGTTACCTCCACAGCCTCCTTCATTCTACTTGGTCTCTCGGGCGGTCATGCTTAGTACGTGTAGATGCGTTGCTGAGAAGTGAAATAGGACAATTAATAGAGGTGGAACTGTACAATAGGGCACTTGACACAGGAGAGCCAAGCAAGGGCAGGAACAATGTGAAAGTTGCGAACAACCGTTCTAATGGAATCTTAAGGCTGAGGGTCGAATAAAGGAGGCGTTTGGCATCGAGAAGTTTTGACACTGCCTGAGCAATAACTGAAATCAGGGAAGGTAAAGCCGCAGCAGCGCCATTTAACCCTCTTCCAGCCACATGGTTGGTGATCCCAGCATCAAAATCAACCAGAAGTATGCCTCGAATTCCATCGACTTCAACCCAAATAAAATCTCAAGTTTCTCATTTCTTTTTGTCTTTGGAAGCCCCCTTCGTCTTTGCCGTCCCCCTGAACTCCTTTGCTCGGTTCTTTCTCTGTTTCCCTGTTCGGAGAAACCGACAGATTAGCTTTCACCTCAGATTGCATCAAAGCCGGCGAAGACACGCCAAACGCCAGAACATACTCTGCTGTCTGCTCGCCTTCTCAATTTTCGTTGCAGCGCCAATTCTGACCAGTCTGTAGTGTGGTTCGAACTTCTTCAAAGCTTCGTGCGAGTCGTAGATGAGCGCAAAACCCGTGCTCTTACCACCGCCATACTGCGTCCGGAAGCCGAAGACACTGACTTGATCCTTGTTCGCCTTGTAGAGTTCGGAGAGCTTAGTGCGTAATTCGTCTTTCGATACGTTGGCTCTATTCGGGTGGAGGACATCACTAGAAGTATTCTCATTAACTTCTAGATCTTGAACCAGCAAAGGACTTCGTCTGAAATGGTGGTTCGATTCTTGACTTACACAACCATTTGCTTCCTAGCTAGCAACGGATTGCGGATGAATTTGCGTGTGCGCAACGTCACCGGTTGCTCACGATCCGCCATGTTTAAGATTCCAGGGGGTATCGGAGATGCTGTGACAAGGTAGTTGGAAGATTTAGGAAGGTAGAGGGGGCGAATATTCTGCGGAACGCAAAGATCTTGAATACGAAATGTTCGACCACCTATTTTGGAACCAGGGCTTGAGATTGTGCGCCAAGAGTTGATCAGGCTCTTCGGAAAAAAGATATCCCGAGAAAGTGCGCCAGAAATCTGCGACCCAAAGGCACTTGAAATTGCTTCAAGACGCTACATCCATGCTTGAAGTAGCTTACACTTTGAGCAGGTTGGCGATAGCCGAGGACATGTCACATACAAACTTACCGTCAAGTTTGCCACGTTCAGCTTCTCAGGAGCTTTTGCGCTTTTGTCGGCAGTACCAGCAATTATGGACCGATTTAACATATCCTACTTTGCGTAGTCTGAGGTCGGCCGACGTTCAAGCGTCTCTTTTCCACACTTTATTCGACGTTCGGAGTGTGAGACATCCGCCTCCTGTCTCCTACCAAAGACGTGTTCTTAAGCAGCTACTTACCCGCATCCAAGATGCGATCACGAATCCTGACGAAGATGTACGCAATTAATCTCCCTCCTTAAACAAAGCCTCGCCTTACTGTTCCTTCTCTGTGCCTCCTTTTGGTTGGACGAGAAGCGACTTGGTGCTGAGAAGCACTCATTAGGAAATTTCAGACGACTTGATGCAAGCGATGAGTGACTTGTCCACAGCCAGAGATCCTTCGCCTGTGGAACTCGCGCAGACGAGATGCTTAGTAACGTATTTTCCATTCTCAATTAAAGATGCCAATGAAACATCGC
The DNA here is from genome assembly GCA_021030945.1 of Pyrenula aspistea. NCBI lineage: Eukaryota > Fungi > Ascomycota > Eurotiomycetes > Pyrenulales > Pyrenulaceae > Pyrenula > Pyrenula aspistea. Next base: position 392,339 of record JAGFML010000021.1, read on the forward strand.
GGATTGCGATTTTTGAGCGACCATATCTGCTTGCAGGTCAAGGAGGAACCGGATATCGCACTTGGAGTGCTGCATTACATCTTGGCTCTTACCTGGTAAGTGGAGGTCGGCATTTAGTCCAGGGCAAAGATGTCCTTGAATTGGGTGCCGGGACGGGCTTCATGTCCATTCTCTGCGGTGCACTCGGCGCCAAACACGTCCTTTCCACGGATGGAGACCTGGCTGTTGTTTCAGGAATTGAAGAGAATCTCAGACTAGATCGCGACGCCGGGCAACACGGGACTAAGTCAACGATCCAGGCTATGCAATTGGGTTGGGGTTCAGAATCCGCCGTCAAAGATCTATTAAAGAGGAATGCTGGTAGCCATTACGAGCTCGTCATCGCCGCAGATGTGGTAGGTGCATTTTACAATGGTTTATGTTACATGCCCGCTTCGAGAGCCTAGTTTTACCGAGCTCACTATGTATAGACGTATGATCCGGAGGCTCTGGATCCATTAGTCTCCACGCTAGAAGTTTGCTGTCAAAGCTGTCCTTATGCAACCATGATCATTAGTGCGATCGTGCGCAATCCTGCCACCATCGCGGCTTTTAGAAGTATATGTGGTCAGTGTCTCCCGCTTTTTAGCCGTTGCTCAACACTGACATTTCAGACCGACGAGATCTTGCGGTCAAAGAAATTGATTTCAAGTGCCCATCGTTATCTGAGCAGATGGGCCTCTTCCACGTCCATGAACCGCCTATCATTTTGATGGCGGTATCACCTTTGTGATGATAACCTCATCCTTTGCAATGAATCATCCACAGCGCCTGACACAACGATAATCTCAGAGTGTTGCCTTTTCGCAACAGGCCCAACGACACCGGACATGCACATTATTGTACAAAGTCAATAACAGAGCCACCAACTACCAATCATCTGAAATTAACCGTGTACCATACTCAGCGCACGATGTCTGCGACCGCGCCGTACATAATATTTTTAATGCACTATGAGTTGCCTCTGCTTGGCACTACGGACTGATCAACTCAATAACCTAATTGAGCGCTTCCATACCTGACAAAATTTTCTTCAACAGCAACCCAGAGCAATCGTGAAGGCGGCGACATGGCTCAAAGGTCGTGTTCTGAACATTGGTTACCTTGAACCTGCCAACACAGACTTCAAAACCAACAATGGCAGACGTGTACTTTTTCTGCACGCCGAGAACACCATTTCTCCTTTTGCAGATGGTTCAAACCGCTTTTTTGTTTCTGGGTAAGGTGACCTACAATTGGCGTCGCTGTTGGCCCCCATTTCTGCGTCTTCCAAGCAGGCGGACTGGGCCGCCAACAGAATGATAAGGCCGCTAAACGCCCCCATGTAAGACATGACAATATCGTGGCTTGCTTGGCCAACCTTAAACGAAACCCTTTTGTTATGAAGTCCACTGTCCCCATTGAGATCCGTCGAGATGTTGAATAATGTTACCAAAAACTTTTTCCGTCGGTGAGCTCATCGATTTCGTCCCAACTTGTACGGAATTATTGGCAACCAATGGCATATTTGGCCCAAAGATGCTTATCTCCACAGATGTTGGCTTCGCTTTCGGCTGACTCTCGCTTACAGCCTTAGGGAAAGATCGCGACTGCTGGACCGATGTTGATAGTTGGTAAGCAGTCTTGCTTCGGACAGCCTTCGTATTAGTCCTACAAATTTAAATGGTCAGCAGCCGCCAGCCATCTAATTCCTTTGTACTCGAAATAATCCTTAGAACCACACATATACATCTCTGTTGCAGCTAAAAAGTATCTCGAGCTTGAAAGGGGATTTATCAAGAATCAATCAATATGCAGATGACCTACGTCTTGTCCAGTGTCCTATTCATTACTGCCAGTCTCGCTCTCCCGTCAAAATCTTCTGGAGAAACTCTCCAAAAACGCCAGAAAGATTGTACCGGAAACATGTACAGTCCATTTGACTATGATGGCGATGAGGACAAGACTCAGTCGGAGTGCGCTAAAAATTGCAAGGATGCGAACTCTGAGTGCAAATCGGTGCCAATTCCATCTGGACTCCACGACGACTTGCTGTTGTCAGGATTCATTTGTTGTCATAAGTAGAAGTCTAGGGACGATACAGCTTTAAGGGAAAGTAGTCACCAGACCACAATCACACTGGTCGAAGACCAACGAACAAGCCAATTTCGAAATTTGCATGTCCTTGAGTTTTGCGGAGATGGTTCATTATTGCGTGGAGGTCTCATCTAATTTGTCGGAACGGTTGTCATGTAGTTGTCAAGTTATGCGTAAACTCCCTGCTTCTTCAAATCGTGCTCTATTCCTTGTTTCGGATTGCCGTTCGCTCGTAGCACGTAACTTCTCAGCCCTGACGACGCCGTCACTGTATGCCAAAGAGCGTTATTTCACTCTTACGTGGCCGCTCGTCCAACTAGCTATGTCGATCGATCCCTGGGTGAAAATGCGGTCTAGCTGGTCATCTTGGGCTCCTGATTTACGCAATCTTTTACGGCTTTTTCCATGTGATTTCGGTCGGTTATTGACAGCGCCATTGGTAGCAGGACAACAAGGCTCGAACACATTCCTAGACCTTCACCTCGTTATCCTTCAAGATTGTGTGAATGCCGCTTCCGGAAATCCATCGCTGAAATCAAGACTTCTTGGCTCAGCTAATCAGCTCACTATTAAAGGGCCGTTGATCATCCAGGCAGCCTTTGATGGATTGTCATTGATAGATGCATCTTTGAAGGCTGGTGATATCTTCCGTTGTAGTGTATTGCCTTAGTTTCTCCAATACCACTGTCTGCTGGTCTGGGAAGAGATTGTCACTTTTAGGCCTATTTAACCTGGGACTGTCATAACAGTTCGTTAAGCATATGTGTAACTGGATAACGGCTGTAGGGAACATCAGTGACACTCGTACAAGAAGTCAAGTCGCCAAGGGACCAAAAGGCATGAGCAATGCAAGTATTTACGAGCAGAGGGAAGTTGGAGGACAAGTGGCTTTGCTCATTGCCTCTTAGGTAAGCATTGCGTAGCGCCCGAAATTCATTGCTGCGGTCAATACATTGAAATGTGGAATATTCGGTACGAATTGATGGTGCACATGCATCTCACATCACCACTCCTGAATTGCTCGCGATACGTGGCCATAACTCCGCGGCTTCCTTTCCCACCGGCCCTGTTATTGCACTTCCCTTCATTTCGCCCTTCGGATTGACGATCACCCCAGCATTATCTTCAAAGTAGAGATAGACCCCGTCGTTTCTTCGCCATGGTTTTGATTGTCTGACAACGACCGCAGGCATCACTACAACCGAAATTAGTTTTGAATGTAACATTGTTGTCTGCATTGTCCAATTGATGTTGGCGTACCCTTCTTCCTCAACTCAGGCTTTCCCTTCTTGACAGTTGCCATGACCATGTCGCCAACACCAGCAGCTGGGAGACGATTTAGCCGAGCACCGAATCCTTTGACTGAAATGATGTAGAGATTGCGAGCCCCCGAGTTATCTGCGCATGACATAACCGCTCCACTATATATGCGTCAGATCTTGACAGGAGGCTGAATTGCGAGGCGATGCATGTGCATTTTGTTCACAAGGGCATCATACACAGGGAGACCTAGGGTCATTTTCAGCTTGTTTCCGCTAGCTCCTCCCCTCCTGTGAAGCATAAAAGTCAGCTCGAGTTTGAGGATTGAGAAACGAAGACTTGGGACGCGTTGAGGGTGATGATTTCACTAAGCTGTCCCAAGCTGGTGTGAAGGCCGTCCATACGGCAATTAGAGGACTTGTAATGTAGGAACATACCCTCGTTTGGACATCTTGAATCAGTGATCTTAATCTTCCGGGAGCTTTTGGTCTGGTGGTGTTTTCGGTGCGGTGACAAAATAATGGCGTTGGAGAAAGGCGATGGATAGATTGGGCGTAGGCGACCAAAGTTTGTCACGTGAAACGCACATGCAAAGTTGGTGCGGCAGCCTAACCCTAAGCCCTAAATTTAGTCCAAATTTGGTGAACTTACAGTGCGGCACCAGACTCCATTGCGAATACCCGCTCGCTCAACTCCAGTCGGTCATACATTCCGAGCGCAATCCTTTCGACGAGGACGTGAAAATGTCGGACAACGGAGAAGTCGAAGTCGAGAACCCCAGCGGCAGTTACCCGGTTCTTCCAAAAGAGGTTACCAATGAGATTGGTAGCATCAAGCTCTTTAATAAATGGAGCTACGAAGATGTGGAAATCCGAGACATTTCTTTAACGTACAAAACTACGCACGACTTTCAAACCGCCGTTCTATACTGACTCGCTACTTCTAGTGATTATATTCAGATCCGGTCACCTGTTTACATCTCCCACTCTGCCGGCAGATATGCAGCAAAACGTTTCCGAAAAGCTCAATGCCCCATCATTGAGCGTCTTACAAATTCTCTTATGATGAACGGACGGAACAATGGCAAGAAGCTGATGGCCATCCGAATTGTTGCTCATGCTTTTGAGATTGTAGGCTCTACTCCTCATAATTCGATTTCCAATGCGGCTAACTAGATACCCACTTAGATTCATATCATGACAGATCAGAATCCCATCCAAATTGCCGTCGATGCCATCGTGAACTGCGGTCCCCGTGAAGACAGCACTCGTATCGGATCAGCTGGTACTGTTCGTCGTCAAGCCGTCGATGTTTCCCCTCTCCGCCGCGTTAACCAAGCTATTGCCCTTCTTACGATCGGAGCTCGGGAGGCTGCATTTAGGAATGTGAAGAGCATTGCAGAGTGTTTAGCTGAGGAATTGATCAACGCCGCGAAGGGAAGCTCAAACTCTTATGCTATCAAGAAGAAGGACGAGCTGGAGCGGGTGGCTAAGAGTAACCGGTAGATAAGGGGGAAGGAGATGCTGCAAAGGGAGTCTACAGGCAAGCCTCTTGCCAGAGGGTGCGATCTGAAGGTGTTGCTTCTTATCACAACCCTGCAGTAAAGAATGAAATACTTGTTCTGCAAGAGACCATCCGACGCGTTTGATCGACCATGTTTTTCTTGTTCGGACGCCTCGCCTCTCATCTTTGTGAGTTTCGGGTCCAAGCACAGCCAAATCTTGAATACATGTAGTTCTCTACTATTTAAAGAGCCCGGTCCTTGCAAGGCCATGTTGTCCAATATGTGTCAAAAGGACACGCACATTCCCCCTGGAACCCTAGACTACTTTTGTCTTACAGCTATAAGACAAAATTTATGCAAACTCAAGATTTCTCTTACCAAGTCTTAATCTTCACGGTTTATCCAATCGAGCCCGTTCTCCAAACAGCTCTCAGGTCGCTCACCCAAAGATAACCCTATCGCCAAAGATATCTTTACCAGCATCGATTTGATAAGTGAGTCCTGGATGTTTCTCGCGTCTAACAGCACCCGTCTCCTGGATCCTAAGTATTCATATAGGTCGAAGACGATATCATGTATTTCTCGGTTTTGAAGCGACTTGCATAATTCTACCAAACAATGCTTAGAACTTCGAAATGCAGAAATATGGAGATGGCATCAGCATTGGTCGTGCAGAAAGTTTACTTTGCCCGCACTGTATAGGTTAGAGATTCTAAGGTATCTTGCCTTAATCGAATTATACTTGTGTCCTCCATTTTCGACAGAGATTCAAATGAAAAGATGGGCGGAAGGAAAGTCTAAGGCCACCCACGGCCACCGCCGGTGGGACAAGCACCCTCCGAGGTTTACCCATGCATCATTTATCGATAAGGGACCCTGGAACAATTTCCTCCTCGACCGAGGTCGGTTGACCTTTGATGAATTATGAGGGCATTGAGAGCAAGCCATGGGGAAGCGCAAGCTTGGAGCTCTAGAAAAGGTGGAAGCCGACCTGTAAGAAGCTCTTACCTGGATTTTAAGCCTTGTCTAACTTCAAAGCAGCCCCAATTTACAACACAAAATTCGCAGAGATCCACAGTATACTTCTTTCCAGCTACTATACTATTGGCAATGCTGACCAAGTAAGGTCGTACGTGGGAAATTTTCAAACGCAATACCAGCAATATGAGAGCCGCCGAGACATTTTTCTGGCAGCTCCGTCATCTGCGGACGCCAACGGCGTTGTATCGCTCCGGGATCTTGTGGATTTTGTTTCGCATGTAGCAGATTGCTACCCGGATATAACTAAAGACTTTGCGAGCGATCTCATTAAAATCCTAAGTACCCATCACTATATCCTCGATCCTGAGCTCCGAGAGAAGATAGTGAGCAGTCTTGTTCTTCTCAGGAAGAAAGAGCTCATAAACTCGACTACGTAAGGATCGAGACCCGAGAAAATTCGCCTCACTAACAGAAAACTGTGCCATAGACTTCTACAAACGTTCTTTCCCATTCTTGTGTCTACCCCGAGCAAGTCCCTCCGCATCCTGTTGTTCACAAAAATCTTAAGCAACCTCCGATCATCCAACTCGAAGACGACCGATCATAAGCTCAATAGAACCATACAATCAGTACTTTTCGAACTTTTGACTTCAGATCGTGCATCTTCGAAGGGCCTCTGGGCTGTTAAGCTCACCAGAGAATTATGGAAGAGACAGATTTGGCGAGATGCGAGAACAGTCGAGATAATGAAAGAAGCGTCTTTGGTGGAGAACGAAAAGATTGCCGTAGGTGGCATCAAATTCTTTCTCGGAGGCGATAAGGAGCGAGAAGAGCTTGAGGATGAGAGTAGTGAAGAAGAAGAAGAAGATGGAATTGATATTGGCAGGCTGCGTCATCAAGCAGGGATCAACAAGAAATCCAAGAAGAAAAGTCGCATGCTTGAAAAAGCCGCTTTTACAGTCAAAAGGAAAGAGAAGAAAAAGAACGCTCCTCATCCCCTGAATTTTTCGGCACTTCATCTCCTCCACGACCCTCAGGGTTTGGCAGAAACATTATTTCAGAAACACCTGCAGAACACCCGAAGCAAGCTCAACTTAGAACAGAAATTGTTGGTGCTACAGCTGGTCTCACGACTCGTAGGGCTCCACAAATTAACATTCCTGCCTTTTTTTTCTTATTTCTTGAAATACCTTACGCCGCGACAGCCATCAGTAACGTCGTTTATGGCATGTCTAGCTCAATCATCGCATGATCTTGTCCCGCCTGAGTCATTAGAACCACTTGTTCAGAGGATTGCCAATGAATTTGTGTCAGAAGCTGCTGCGTCCGAGGTTGCGTCGGCCGGTCTGAACGCCATCAGAGAGATATGTGTTAGGCAACCTCTGGCGATGAATGAGACGCTTCTTCAAGACCTCGTGATGTATAAGAAGAGTAAGGACAAAGGCGTCATGATGGCTGCCAAAGGCCTCCAAGGACTATATCGTGAGGTTGGCGCTGAGATGCTAAGAAAGAAAGATCGAGGTAGAGAGGCAGCTATGGGAGTAAGAAGCGGAGAGCGAAGACAAAGAAAATTTGGCGAGGAGAATGCAGGAATGATCGAAGGCCTCGAGCTTCTTGAGAAATGGAAGGAGGACGAGAAAATTCGAAAGAGGGAAGAGCGATGGAAGGCCACTGGAGCCGAGATGTATGGCAATGATGAGGATGAGGATGAGGATGAGGATGAGGATGAAGACGAAGATGAAGGTGCTTGGGAGATTGACGAGAGCGCTAGTGATGATTCAGGTGGCTGGATAGACGTTAGTGACGACGAAACACCAGCCAACCAACCTACTGCCACTGCGTCTCACGAGCAACAAGACCATGCGAGCGTATCCGAAGAGATTGGGCAAGAATTGGAAGACGGCGCAGACGATGAGAATCTTTCTGAGAGTGCTGGTGAAGACGAAGAAGTTTCAGATGACGAAAACGATAGAGACAACTCTATCTACGGCGAAGAAGAGAGCGAGGACCTTAATCAATCACCGGATGACAGTATTCGAGATACCTCACCAATCCCGCAGCCTCCTCTCAAGAAAGCGAAGACGAGTCCTAGCATTGATTTGGATCCTGTCCACAACAAAGAGAACATGGTCAATTTGGCGTCTTCTCAAGCTAAAGACCCTAATTACCTTGCCACCACAAGGATTCTCACTCCTGCCGACTTCGCTAAACTTCGAGAACTACGGGCAAATGCTGCGGTCTCCACTCTCTTGACCTCTACACATGCCAAACACCATCAGTCATCAGTAAATGACACTTCTGCTTCCCGGGACCGTGAGGATCCAGTCACTGCTGATTCAATCTCTGGACTTGCTGCGCTCTCCGCCGGTCGCGCTACACGAGCAGAAAAAATGGCCCATCTCGCAGAAACGAAGACTCCGCGCAGCGATCACAAAAGCCGAGCAGCACGGAAAGCTGAACGGAAGGTAGCGCAAGGAAAGAGTAGCACGAATCGGGAGAAGGAGCGTAGGAAAAATTTCTTAATGACTCTTGGGAAAGCTAAGGCAAAGGGGAAAGGAGGAAAGAAAGGAGGAAGAAGTTTAGTGCAACGAGGGAAGGTATTGAAGGCCCAGGGCGGCAAGAAAGGGCGACGGTAGGTGCGCCAGATACCACCCAAAGGCAAAGATTACTTATACGGGCATTCGCCTTGAGCTTTGCGGGGGTATTTTAGAGGTCTCTCCCAAACGTTGCCTTCGTCTCCAATTCGAACTGCGCAAAATATCCAGGTGAAATTTTTGGGTACAAGGAACCCGTTTCTTTGATTCTTTCATCAAGGCAAAGATTTCCAGCTTTACCTCTTTTCTAAATTTCCTCATGTGAAAGCATTCCCGAAATCTCCAAATATCCCCACCTATCAAAGGTATCTCCAGGAAGGTGTGAACCGCTTCATCTAATGTGGTAAGTTAGACGACCAAATCAACTCATCAAGATAGATATAGTCTTGAATTACCAACCTACGACAGAAGGAACCCCAAGCCTTGATTGATCTAAACGATACGCGGAGAGCCTCTATCAAGAACAATTAGCCGTGGTCCAGTTTCCGATCCAATCAGACTCCGGTACCGTGCCGCCATGCATTTTGTACCCGGGTCCAGACGCCTTCTCCCTCCCCAATTCCCCGCAATGGTGCCCATGACATGGAATCCTCGCTTAAAATCGACTGCGGCTTATCGGCTTTTCCTATAGCAACCCTTTCCGGGACCTTGGGACATCATTAGTCTGCATACACCTCCTTGCTAAGTCTGCATAATGATGCGGGAGGCGCTTACATTTTGTCTATTCAACCCAATGGGACCTGCTCGAAGCATAGTCTCCTGCGCGTTACACAAGATATTGTGCAAGTGAGAAATATGGCGCTCGTGCATTACAGTAACGGGAGCGGTCGATGCCACACCTGACAGCAATAGTACGACAGGACCCTGATTCGAGCAAGACCCTCCTGTCCAAGGATGCCTTGACTATAGTTCTGCAGAATAAGAAATTTTATACCACACAAAGCTGGACGTTGTGACACAGATTTCGTTTTGCTACCTTTACGTTTCGTACACCTATATCAAGAGTTTCGCAAACGGAAAAACACAGTGACCATCCAGCCATGCAACTACTCTCTTCTCTTATATTTCTTTCAAACATTATCCTACCATCACTCTGCTCTCCAACATCTCCCTCTCTGGATCGAAGGGCACAACAATGCGGTCAATACTCGTCTGTTGCCAGCGGACCTTATACTCTCTACACTAACGGCTGGGGTATGCCTCCAAAACTCACTACACAACCCATTACAGCTGACCTTCCAGCTAGGATGGAGCTCCGGCCAGGGCTCCCAATGCTCTGAGATTAACTCGTTAAGCGGCAACGTCCTCGCTTGGGACACAACTTGGACATGGGCCAACGGCCCTAACAGCGTCAAGAGCTACACCAACGTCGAGACGAACTTCGCGCAGAAACAACTCAGCCAGTACACCAGCATGCCAACGCAGTGGTCTTGGAGGCAAGCGGCTCCCTCTTTCCAGCCAAATCGCCTCCCTGCCTTTAACACTATTCCAGCTATACGGGAAGTGACCTCATCTGCAACGTCGCCTACGACACCTTCCTCGGCCCCAGCGCCTCCGGCTCCCAAACCTACGAAGTCATGGTCTGGCTCGGCGACTACGGCGGCGCGAGCCCGCTCTCAGGTTACCTTATACCCCCACCCCTTCTTTTTCTGATCCCACAAACCCTCCGCACTGACACCCCCTCCCAGACAACGGCTACCCACCCACGCCGCTTGCCACACCCACCATCGCCGGCGTCCCGTGGAACTTTATCGTCGGCCACAACGGCAACGTCAAGGTGTACAGCTTCGTGGCGCAGAGCAAAGCCGCGACGAGCTTCAGCGGGAATCTGTACGCGTTCTACCGGTGGCTGATCGAGAATTATGGGCTGAGTCCGGGGCTGTATTTGCAGAGCGTGCAGGCGGGGACGGAGGTGTTCACGGGGAGCGGGGCGAAGTTGACGACGGGGGGGTATTCAATTAGCATTAGTTAGAGATGGATGGGTAGTTGGGAGTGAGGATTCAGCTGGTGGAGGCTGGACAACGTCATCGCTCTTAATGTTCTAGTTTAGATCTATAGAATCAAACTATATTTGTTCGACATCCGCAATCTTTCGGGGAGACGCTGTCAGAGAAACCGTCAGCGCGTCACTGAAGAAAGACGGTAGTGAGACATCCTTGTTCAGTAGTCTCCAAAGATCCTGGACCATGGCAGACCAAGCAACAAAACCCCTTCTTGTTTTCATTTGTAAAAAATCACACAGGCCCCTCACTCACCCTCCGCCTCTTTTCCACATCTGTCCCCGTGCCTCCCATGGTCTGCGGACCCAGATACTTCCCGTTCCTCATCGGCCCCACGACCCACCAGACCGCCACAAAAACCGTCAGCCCCCCAAAGATCAAGCTGGAATAGTTCATGCTCTGCGCATCTGTGGGCAACGCGTACGGAAAGCAATAGATCACGATGAACGTCACGATGTACAGGACGGCGACGGCGTGGAATGCCATGCCGACTATGCCTCGCATGTAAAAGGGGCCCGGGACGACGTTCCTCCGGCGGGTGAGGAGGTGAGGGAGGATCGCGGCGGCGTAGGAGGCGGTGGACGTGATGACGAAGGAGCCGATGATGGCGTTGAAGGCGGTGGTGCTTCCGACGTAGATGCAGCCGAGCAGCGTGACGACGCAGCCGCAGGCGATGGTGGCGTTCAAGGGCATTCTCAGTTTACGGTTGACACGACCGAAGAACGAAGGGAAGGGGGTGGCGCCGTCGCGAGCGAGGGCCCAGAGTGTGCGTCCGTTGGTTATGAAGGTGGCGGCGACGCAAAGGAGGATTGGGAAGAAGAGGACCATTAGGAGGCCGGTGGTGCCTGCCATGGTTCCAGTTGCTTGGTGATAGATCTCGGCGATGGGGAAGGAGGAGTCGGAGAGAGCGTCGAGATTACTGATGCTATAGAGGATCGCAATCAAGTAGCATAGGCCTGTTGCGAAGCCAATCCCCATTTGTAGCGCTATCGCCTTTGGAACGTTGACGCCAGGATTGGGCACCTCCTCTGCTAGGTGAGAGACGCAGTCTGGAGTGCCTACCGAATAGGCGCCGTTCAGCATTCCGAGGAGGAAGACGAAGCCATTTGGGTACCCAATATCTGCTGACCAGTTCTTCCATACAAAATCCGATGAAGCGTGACCAGGGCGGCCGCCAGTGCCTGGCATAGCAGCAACCGTTATCACAGTGATCAGCATGCCAGATATGATAAATATAAGGCCTAAAGTGTTCAGATGGGGCAGGAGACGGTTGGCAAAACACACTGTCAGACAACCTAGCCAAGTAACGATGACATAAGTTACGAACACATGCCAAGGTTTCACAGTAAAATCCGGATGGTGAATAGAGTAAAGCTGGACACACAGGTTTCCTAAGATAAGATTAGAGACTGCTAGAGCTTTGGTGGAACGATTATGGTGGAGAAAACCTCGCCTCAAGCGTGGAGTGAGCATTTACCCATTATAGCTGACATCGAAGCAGAGCCTAGAAACTCAGTAACGACCATGAATACATAGTGGGTTCAATCACCAAAGATCCACGCAAACCAATTCCAGAAGCCTGCAAAGAATCCAACCACGCGACCCCTAAAAATCTTAGCTCGAGTTTCGCTGTACCTGCTCTTTCACATACCACCTGCGACCAGGCGTGACTGATGCCCAGTGATAGACGCCACCACTCGATGGGATTGCGCTGACGAGCTCTGACAAGCAAGCGGCGACAATCCAGTAAAAGACAGAAACAATTATGCTGTTCACAATTCAGCTGCGCAACGGGAGAGACCTATCCAGCACCGTACAACTCATAGAGCACCCCTGGCGGGCCGCCATTGTATATAGATGTCAGTATGCTACCGCCGAGAGCTGGCCAGACGTTGCCGTTGACCAATCCGACTCCAGCAAGACTCAAAAGGCTAAAATTTCGGTCAAGCTCTTGGGCATGGCCAGAAGCGTTGATCAAGTTGTCTTTGTCGCTTGAGGAATCAGCGTCAGGCGATAGACCAAGATCCTTTTCTCGCTCAATATCTCCCATGATCTTAGTTCTCCAGGGGGGAGAAAGGTAAAAAGACGAGATGAACCAGAAAAGATAGAAAGACCAATCGCGTTAAGACAAAGGATGGTTGTTTTCGCAGTCAACAAATGAATAACAATTGTAAAAGAGATCTTACATCTTGCATACTCAACTACCACTCATGGAGAGGAGACATCTGCAATGCCGAGCATGACATGATGCGTCCCCACGCCTTGGCTACTGATAAGGAGAGTGCTTGAAAGATCCAGGTCAATACGACCGAGGGGATTTCGTAATGCCGCAACGCCGCACCAACATCCTGCCGCCTCCACAAGCGAATGGGGAAGGTCCTGACGACAGCCATCCTGCATGTCTTGAAATGCGATTCAATGTGGCTGCCTAGCTTCAGCTATAACCTCTTCTTCGCCTTGTCTACTGTATTTGATTCTGCGAAACGCACTCCCTCAAGGAACTCCAACGAACAATTCATAGGATATTTTGTTTATTGTGAGTTAACACCGTCGCCGGGCTTGGGCCTAAGAGGTCGATTCCTGCTGCAATAAGAAACCCCCGATCATCCGACAAACCTTCAGAGGCAAGATTCCCGACGAATACAAGTTGTACCTGGAGCAGAACCTGTCGCCAGGCAGGTTTCGCGGAGCCGGAGATTCGTAGCTTGGAGAAAGTGGCTACCGCTTCAAAGCTGACAAATACACGTTTGGAAGCCGCCAACTGCTACCTTTCCAAAATCACAGGCGGACCTTCTACGTCAACCGCTCGTTGCGGGAGCCTCGTAGAGGCGGAACACCTCCAACCAGAAGTCCTACCTTTTCGCGGTGTTGGAGATAAGTAACCGGAAAGGTGAAACCAAGGGGACTTGCGCCATCGCAATTTTTGGCAACCAAGCTACGAAAGGTCTGTTGAGACAGTGCAATCCAGCCGGATACCGACCATGGCAGCAAAACCGCCGGCGGCAGATTTCCTTGGACTCGAAGGCCTACATGTCTTTGTGACAGGAGCGGCAGGAGGTATAGGAAGCATAGTCGTGAGGGAATTCATCCGTACGTTCCCTTGTGTAATCGCTTCGGCTCGTTAGCTCCCACCATGGCTATCTCTAACAGCCGACCTAGGACATGGGTGCATTGTTACAGCGTATGATCTGAAGTCCATCGATAAAGAATCCCTTCTTCCGCCAAGTGCCTCGCCGGGCAGCCTTTTCACCATCCAAGGAGACTCTTCCTCCGAGTCCTCCATCTCCTCTTCAATGAAGACTGCGACCTTTCACTTTCGCAACCGCCCGCCACAAATACTCGTAGCCAATGCTGGGATCACCGATGAGACCCAACATCTTCCAATCTGGGACCTACCGCTCTCGACTTTCACTCGTGTGACTCAAACTAACACAGTCGGCACATTCCTGACCATTAAGCACTTCCTCTCAAACGCCAAAGCATACCAAGATGCTCAGGGGAGGGAGCTAGCGAATCTTGCAATTGTCGTCACAGGATCTGAGTGTGGCAAATTTGGCCAGGAAGGTCACGCAGAGTATGCACAAGGAAAGGCGGGCCTGCAGTATGGGCTTGTGCGGACCGTGAAGAACGAAATTGTGCGAATAAACAAGCTGGGCCGGGTGAATGCCGTGGCGCCAGGTTGGGTAGACACAGGTTTAATCGAGGGACGCTTGGATGATCCTAGAGAAATGTGGGCAGAAGCAGAGGCGACGTATGTGTGACTGAATTTCTCCGAAACTTTACCCCTGTTATGACCTTTCAGTGCTGCAATGATTTGTGCAAGAGTCTCGCTAACGCGCTTTCAGCGTTCCACTCCAAAAGATTGCTCGACCTACAGATGTCGCACGAGCAATTGCATTTCTTGCCTCCCATCGCGCAGCTGGTCATATTACCGGAGAGTGCATTTCAATAGATGGGGGCATGGAAGGCCGTCTGATATGGCGCAATCCTTCATTTTTATCTTCCGAAGCTACTGTCACAGTCCCACGCTCAAACTCTATTCCTTCAATTTCAGCGTCTATCTCCCCTCCCAAATCCAAACGCCGCCTCCGGATCTGCATCACTATCGACTTTGATGCTATCAGCGGCTATCTCGGCACCGGCCATACCCCACAAAACACCATATCCGACTACAGCGCCGGCCTCTTCAGCGCCCGCGTTGGTGTGGGACGCCTTCTCCGTCTCCTTCACAAATACTCTATCGCAGACAAGGTGACCTGGTTCGTCCCTGGCCATTCCCTCGAATCCTTCCCCGAGGCTACAAAGCGCATCATCGACAGCGGCGCAGAAATCGGTGTCCACGGTTACAGCCACGAAGGCGCCACATCTATGACCCCAGAGCAGGAAGACGACGTCCTGAAAAAATGCGTCGACCTAATCAGCCACACTTCCAAACAGCCCGTCGGCTACCGCGCCCCACTCTACCAGATCCGCGAATCCACCCTCGAGCTCCTAAAACGCCACGACTTCCTGTACGACAGCAGCCTCAACGCCACTGACTCCATCCCCTACTTTCTTCCCCAGAGGTTCCCTCCCCCGCCCCCGGTCCCGGACTACGACAAGCCCGCCAGCACCTGGATGCACCCGCTCCCGGCCTCGCACCAGTACAGCGCCTCGGACGGCGACGGCCTCGTGGAGATCCCGGCCAGCTGGTACACCGAGGACATGACGCCGCTAGGCTTCTACCCGTACCAGGCCAACAGCCACGGCTACGTGTCTACAGATGCGGTCGAGAAGATGTGGATGGACCGGCTGGAGTGGCTGTGGGAGAACGAGTGCGAGGTCGAGACCGAGCTTGGGCGTGAGGTGAGCGGCGGGTTCGGGTCCGTGTTTACGCTGATCTGGCATCCCGAGAGCGCGGGGAGGGGCCATGTGATTGGGATGGTGGAGAGGGTGGTGAGGAGGATGGTGGAGTTGTGTGGGAAGGATGGCGGGGTCAGTTTTGAGAGGATGGAGGCGGTGGCGAGGGAGTGGAGGGGGTATCATGAGCGGTAGGTATTGTGGGTTCGGGGGAGGGGTACTTTATGCAGGAAGAGAGATCAATGGGCGGTGTCGGTGTATGTGCGTTTACATGGAGGCTTGCTTACCGGCGTGCACAGAATTTTCTGGGGCAGGAATACCTGTTTTCACGACGAAATCTATCGATATTTAATAGTGTTGAAGCGCTTATTATTCAATGCATAGTTCAGGAACGAAAAACAGAATCGGCCCTAGAAGCGGGCAATAATTTGAATTCGCTAAACCAAAGAAAACTCTTTTCTGATATCGTAAAAACCAAAAAAATCGCTCCAATAAAATGCAGGTATCTGTGTGTGAAGCCTCCCTCTAAAAGAAGATACTTCTTTAGACGTGATCCAACCTCAGCACACGCCGTCCTTCTTTATGCAAGTAAGTATCCAAGGTTTTTTTCTCTGTCGAGTGTTGTGGCATCTTTTACAATATCTTTTTCACATCACCTCGCATCTACCCCCGCTCTTCTTCCGGTCCCCGCCACTCCTTCCCGTTCTCCCGGTGTCCCTATCCCTGCGGTCACGATCACGATCACGATCACGGTCCCGCCTCCTATCTCTGCCCGTCTTCGCGCTCACAATCTCCCTCCCATCCCACATCCCCACCACGCTCGGCGCCGTCGAGATCGCGCCGAGAACATGTCTCTTCTGGCTCCGGGGCACGCGCATGCTGTCCCGCCTGCTATCGCGTCTATTTCCAGGAACTGCAGGCGCGCTTGGGATGCTTTCTGGGATAGGTCTGCGGGTAGGATGTGGTTGCTGTTGGTGGAAAAGGTGTGGCGAGGCGACTGTGGAGGAGCGGATAGAGCCGTCGCGGGAGTTAAGTATAGAGCCGGGTGCAAACTTGTTGTAGCTTAGGTTGTTGTTGTTTGCGGTGTTGACCGGGCTGACAGGGCTCATTGGCATATTGGAGGTAGGCGGAAGGTCGTGGCTTTGCGGTCGGAATTGGGCGCTTGCGCGGGAGGGTTGAGGTAGTAGGGGGGCGGGCGAGGGGATGCGGGTCTGCTCGATTTGTGGGGAGATCTCTGCTTGGAGGCTAGGTCCGGATCGTTGGAAGGGTAAAGGCGGATGGAATGGAGGGCTGTCGGCGATTTGATTCGAAGGAGGCGCTGGGCTTGGGGGAGCGGGTTGTGTGAATGGCTCTTCATTCGGATTCCGAGGAAGGAGGGCCGGAGATGGGGAAGTAGTACCGCGTACACGGAGGGACAAAGGTATGTAAGTCTTTTCGTGGTTCGTGGAGGTTGAAGGAGATGGAGATGGAGCGCCGCGTCCGTTGACATTGTCTGGTGTTGGTGGAACTGGATAGTTCAAGCGATTGTGCAAAGAGGGTCCCGTCAAGGTAACCGGCCTCTCTTGAGTGGATCTTGGGCTCGATTCGGGTAGTCTTGGGGGTGGCAGAGTTGGCGAAGGAGTAGGGATGGATGGAACAGGAGCGGTAATAGTTGCTGAAAGGGCTCTTCCAGAGTTTTCAGTTTGGTTCGGCGTGTACGCGGATACAGGGCGCCGGCGGACAGTTGGAGACGTCCTGAGGGAACCATTGAGCTGTGTCTTCGAGCCCTTTCTGGACTGGCGGCTATTTGTGTCCGTCTCAGCTAAGGCTCCGACATTGGCGTCGCTGGTGACTCTACGTCTAGGACTTGAAGGAGTTCTTAAAGACGATAAACTTCGAGGAGAGGTAGGAGAGAATTGAGGTGATCTGCTGTCCCGGCTCGACACTTCAGCCATTGCTTCCAGATTTGTGCTCGCTCTCGGAGGTTGAGCCACAGCATCACTAACCCGTCTAATTGGTTCTGTGTTGTTCCTCGGCAGTAGCGTCAAGCGTAGGTGTTCAGGCAGTGGCCGATCAGCGTTTCTACTGTAGGGTGGAGGAGGAGGCACCCAATTATCCGCGTCACTTTCATGAGGAATTTGTCGCCTTCCGTTCGGTCTTCTATACACAACATGACCAGAAGCAGCTCCAGGGGCTGTCGACTGAGGTAATTGAGGATGTCGGGTTATTGCACCAGCTGTTGCAGCCCTCTGTAATGCATCCCTAGTGCGTGGTGATGTCTGAGAGTACGGCCCTAGAAATGAGTCTATTTGGTTCATGTGCATATCAATATCCGGTGATGAAGGCGCTGTTGCGACCTCTCTGGATCGCCCTTCGGCGAAGGTGGTGTTTCTTAGGTAAGCCGTGCTGAGCGCGGATGAAGCACGTCCAAGCGGTGCACGTCGGGTGCCGCCAAGATCCCTGTTCTGTCGAACTGTTCGCTGCCGCGCAAGATCGACCTCAACGTCTAAATTGCCATGTTGTTCAGGAAGCATTTCAGGCTTCTTATCACCGACTTCGATGGTGACCTCGCTGTATGTACCATTTTCGGGCGAGTAAGAAAAATCCAGGAGAAGAAGGCGACCTCCGTCGACCGGCATTGGGCCCTCGCCTAAGCTCGCTTCGAAAGCTTCAACACCGCCAGGGGCGACAACCGCCAGTCTTTTCGCAAAACCTGGAATTTGGATGCTCGACGTTCCCTCAACCCATTTTGCAGATTCCAAACCGCTTATGTCCGATATTGGCTTGCCTTTGATCAGAAGGCTTTGACGCCACTCCACCTTCCCGAAAAGCTCATCTTCCTCATCAAGTTCTAATTCTCCAGATTCATTAGGCGAGTAGACCTCGAGCGTGTCGAGTCGTGTTGGCGAAGAATCTCCATTCGGTGGGCCAGGCATGTCCCTGTCCAAAACAGCGCTCATGTCTGGAGCAGCATCCACGCATTCTGGAACACCGTAGAGCCAAAGACCAGAAGACGAGAAACCTGCGGCGACTATATCTCCTTGAGCACTGGCAGTAGGTAAGGTTACCGGTAAGGGAGCGGTGTGTCGTCGGTTCATAATCGGGGTACGAAAATATGCAACTCCAGAGCGCGTATCGTCAGAGCGGACAGCCCGATATGTTCCCAGATTCTGATCGTACGCGAACACCCAGCTTGCGTCGCCTTCGTTATGATTGGGCAGGATCGTAGCATGGCTACAGGTTGAGCTGTTATCAGGGAACAGGATCTGTGTTGTCCACATGCGACTTTGAAGGTCCCTTTCTGACATATCTGGGTCGTCGCCAGTGTAGAATGGGGCCGTAATGATGACGGCATTCGGCTCAGAAAGGTTTTGAGTGCTTCCAAAAAGCATAGCACCGTCAGAGGAAAACGATAGAAAGTCTACCGCTTCACAACGAACTGCTCGACGGTCTGTTGAAAGCGCATTTGCAGCCAATGAGAACACCTCCACTCCGCCTTCATACGCAGCAGCAAGGACTGTACCAAGTGGCGATAGTGCGATTGTTCGTGGAGCATTGTCGAGAACTAAGACCTGTTGATGCTTAACGCCATTTTCAGCAAGGGCGTAGATATTCGCCTGGTGTCTTGTTGATAACACAGCGAGCAGTGAAGCATCATCCAGAACTGCAGCGGCTAAAGGTCGTCTTGAAGTCTTCAGTTCCCTTTTCACAGTAATTGAATCCCCAGAAAGGTCCAGAACGAAGATTCGGGAAGAACTGAGAGCCAGCAGGGTTTTCCCATTCGGAGAGAAGACGAAGCGGAAGGCCTCGCCGCGAGGAAAAGCCGCTGACGAATTTGCAGAATAAGATATCAAATTGATCAAGACTTTGCGCGGCCGCAAAAAGGATTCGAACAGATTTCGGCGAATCTCGATCGCGAATTTGCGGCGAAACTTCTCAAGATCACCAGAGCGGAAGGGGCCACAAATCTTTTGATTTCTGAGCGCGTAAGATGGACACCGGGAGAGCTGGTAAGCGTAAAGCTCCACGCTCAACGATTTGAATCTCCATCTGCTGTTCAAAAGGATCAGAGATGAGAACGTGTTCGGATCTACCAGGTACAAGATCCTGCCGTACTGATTAGTATCTACATGGCAAGTTCACGTAAGATCGGTCGAGCTGGCTTGGTCGTCTGATTCGCGAGCCAGAAGTGAAGCAAGATACGTACCGATCAATGATAGAACTAGGAAGGCGAGAGAAAGCATTCAGTCGGTGTTCAGAGCCGGTTTCAGACTTTTCCGTTCCATCACGATAGTCTTGGTCCAGCGCGTCAGGCCATTGCGACACAGCATTAGGGAACTGTGCGACAGCAGCATCTGGTGGGGCGGTGAAGCTCGTCTCTCGCAATGGCATCGTCCCATTTTCCATCTCTCGAGTCTCGATAACCGCTCAAGAATGATCCCTCGCGAGCAGGCATGGAGCTGGTGGTAGACTGAAGAGGCCAGCAGCCATGACAAGGTCGCTGCGATGGTGGCGTAGAGGCCCCGAAGTTGCCACGCGACCAAGACACCGTCGTCAAAAAGAGCACACAGGGTGTGAGAGAGGCATTGAAGCACAGTGTACGCGAGAACGAAGCTTAATTTCTGCGTAAAAGCCTCTCTCTAAGCCTTGTCGCGTTTGGGGGAGAGGAGGGAGCGAGGTTCGGATGTCGAGCGATGCCAAAGGTGGCGGAGCAGTCGCCGCTTCAGTGGCCGTGGCTTGTCATTCTCTGTAAGGCGAGGCCGGGTTTAGGCGAATTACTGGGTCAGCAAGAGATTCGCTGCAACCATTCCTCGTTGGATCGGACCGCGGTAGCAGAGGATGGGGATCATTGATGACAGCAGACCATCACCTGGAGGGCGATCAAGAACGCTTCCCGGGGTGCGGGATCCACTCAGCGGCCTCGTTCCCAAAATAGACCGCCCCCTAGAACGCAGATGAGCCAGTTTAGGCCATATTTGGCACTGACCGCCCGTTAGATGCTGGTCAAAACAACCCGATCCACCCCGGCTCGAGCTGCTGCACTGGTACAGGATTATTTGAGGCACCGTGTTCCCCATAGGTCCTTTCATCTCCGCCCTTGCGAGCGAGGCGATCAAATCTGTACATTTTCGTATTCACACAATCATCTCCTACGACTTCGATCGCTGCATTAAGCCAACTTCGCTTCCTGGGCCAGGTCCCGCCGAAGTTCGCCTTGAGTTGAGTTTCGCCGGATGAACTCCACCGCTGCCACCCGGCGGAGAAGAGCCTCCATGGCAGCAACACCCACGTGACTGATCCAATGCCCAAATTCCCAATGCCTTACTTTTCCTTCTTGCCTTCCTGCTTGACCCCAAACCAGCCGGTGAGTCCACTCATCATGCCTTTCATTGATTCCTCCTGATACTCCTTCTCCGCCGCGGCCATCTCTGCCAGCCACTTCTCTCCATTCTCTCGGATCTCTTTATCAATCAACTGGTATTGTTTCTGGCCCCGTTCCCGAATCTGATCCCAGATCATCTTGCCCTCTTGCGGTGCAAACTCCTCCAGCCCATCTCCTCTGGGCCTGCTGGAGAAAGCCGAGCCAAGGCTAAATCCGCCAGTCCTCCGCTTGGATGCCTTGCTTTTCTCCTCGGCTAGGAATTTCTCCCGCAAAGTCTGTTCTCGCCGGTGAAACTCTTCAGGAATATATGTCCCTTGGAAGGATTTGAGGACCTCTCGTGTGTCTTCAAAGCCCATGGTAGCGACATACTCTAGGAACGGTAGCAACGCAATCAATGTCTGATCTTTGGGATCACCCTTCCACTTGGGTAGAAGTATGGCATTCTCAGGTTGATGCCGGGCATGTGTAGAATCCGTGTCAACGAGCAAGACCTTGGAAAGGTCGCGATTCAGATATGAGAGATCCTGCTCAGTATTTAGTACTTGGAACCCCTATTAGACGAGATTGACGTACCTTGACGTATTCGCCATTTTTGTACAGCGTCGCTTCTCTGAAGAGGGGAAATCGTATGACTCGATATGGGTCCAGCTTGCGGAGTATAGGGTCGGCAATCATGCTTGGTTGACTAGTGAACAAAACAATCTCATAATACTGGCTAAGGTATCGTATGAAATAATCCAAGCCAGGCCGTTTTGCTATTCTCCAGCCGTGTTCGCGCGTCCACTCTGAATGCATGAGCAGATCCTCCAAGCTCAATACTAGTGTGAAGGGATAACGTTGAAGTGGATCAGGATCGGGATCCGGCAGCAACTTTGGAAAAGCCGGCTCTTTGTAATAGCTTAACATCTCTGACAGCCGCTCCGATATTCGGTTATAGAACAAGCCAAGACCCCATCCACTCGGCGTCTCTGGATGTTTCTTCTCCTGCTCGCTGGATTCCCAATTCCGACCCAACCATACTGCGCCTAGAAGGGTGCCGCCAACAAGTGCAGCGTAGAATATTTTTGCCACTTGATTGCGCTTCCGTTCAGAAGATGAAACGTAGGCACTTCTTGGTAATTCACCACGGTTGCCAGCTCTACCTCTGGATGCTGGCGGCGGCTCTGAGGGATCTTCTGTCACATTTAGGCTCGCTGGATCTGATTTCTTGGACTCGGCTCGCTGTAGCTCTTCTTCAAGAGTAGACGGAATCCCTTGAGTGAGGTCTGGAAGAGGCTGCGATTGCGCCTTCGAAGAATCTTCCGATGTTGAGACGTCTCTTTCAATTTGTGACTGGGAATCGGACCAATCCTCTCGTCTCGGTGGTGATGTTGCCGAAGAAGCAATGTGGCCATCATGCCGGCTTGGAGGACGATCTCTCGTGATGGCAGAGTCGCTGGAGCCTTCTTGTGATGAATACGAGCCATGCGTTTCATGGGAGCTTGATCCCTGTGGCAATCTAGCCTTGCTTGCAGCAGGTGACTTTGGAGAAGTAATGTCTGGTGTGAAGGACTCGTTCGATTTTGACGGCGTTCTCGCATGGACGGATGGTTGGACGAAAGGACTTGGCCGCTCTGAGGGAGTATTCGGTAGAGGGTCTCTAGGTTTTCTATTTTGAGAATAGCATCTTGTCTGAGGGTGCAGAGGAGAATGAAGGGCTGGAATTATTGCTGGTACTCGGCCAGGGCGCTTCAAAGCCAATAGCGCTGCACGACTTAACATTCCGATGACCACAAAAGAAAACGCATCTATCCAAGCGGCATCGCTTAGATAGGTGGCGCTTTATTCAGATAAGGGAGTGTCGTGGCCTCTTTCGCAGCGTGTTAAAGGTTGGCCGAGACTACGGCGGAAAGCTCAAAATTTCCTGAAGCTTGACCGTCCAATCGGTAGACATCCGAGGTTTATGCACGTGACTCTGTTAGTCTGCTTCTATGCCGGGAGAAGATCAAAGTAAAACCATAATTTCTTTCTTCTCATATCATGAAAGTTGAACCTCCAGGAGTATTTTGGCACGCCGTTCACGTAAGTATGGACGCCTCGGGCTGTATTATCCTGGTAGAAAGATCTTTCTCAGAAATCGCATCCCCCAAAAACGACAGTCGACACTTTCCATTTCGCTGATACGTTCCGTAGATGCGGTACAAAATACGCTCGCTTGAACGAAGGATGAGGGGCGATGGTACCGACTGTACTGGTTGAAAATTCCTATCATGATAAGCTGAAGGATGGTTTTTTCGAGAGAGTCTGTGCGACAGAAAATGTCAGATCTGTTTGACGAATGTCCTGCCTTTGTGATCCACTGCATTTCAAAGTTTGACCTTCATGGGCCTCCTACATAACTCCGGCTTCGGCCGAGAATAATCCGGCCGATTTCGTCAGCGGTGTTTCGACAAATTTCGTTTCACCACCATGTTGTTTTCATAACAATGTTCAGAGCATCTCATGTTGAAAACGAATTGCCTATTTGCTGAATCTTTATTTCCATGTTCTAGAGAATGTCTGTTTAAGTCTCTTCCCTTTCCTCTGAATCTGCGTTATTGCGAGTGTGGCAATACGGTATGACAACGCCGCAAGATTCTCAATTTCCAGCCGTTGAAGGCGTATCCTCGACAGCTTTAGCTCTCAACAAAATATTGGAAGTACGGCTCCCTTCCTCAAATTCGATTAGTCTACATACAACAGACCAACCGCCAGGTCTTAACTCCGAAGAAGAAACGCCACCCCCAAGTGAGACTCTTCCATTCCGCTGGCACGCTCTGTCTGGTCGCCCGCCGCGATCTCCCTCTCCTCCACGCACTCAGCTTCAATTGCCTTTCACAGCATCCTTTCGCTTTTTCTCTCTGCCTGCAGAACTTCGTGTTAGAATCTACGATCTAATTCTTCCATCCTACGAAACCTTGACCCGGATACGTCCCCCGCGTCCTAAGAAACGAAGCCCACCCA
Organism: Pyrenula aspistea; assembly: GCA_021030945.1. Taxonomy (NCBI): domain Eukaryota; kingdom Fungi; phylum Ascomycota; class Eurotiomycetes; order Pyrenulales; family Pyrenulaceae; genus Pyrenula; species Pyrenula aspistea. Next base: position 415,976 of record JAGFML010000021.1, read on the forward strand.
ATCTATCCAATCCTCTCCCACGACTCCCCCTCTTCTTGACCAACAGACGATTTCACCACGAGGCATCTCACCGCTTTTACTCCACGCTGACCTTCCGCCTCTTCCCATTACAAGATGAGCACGCTATTCCTACCCTGTATGACATTGCTCCGCGCTACCGTAATCATATTACATCTCTCGAACTTCTCCTCGGCTCCAGCTGGACAGGTCCACCGAAGTCATGGCGTGTAACGAAAGGCCTTGGCCTCAGTGACCTCCACTCTCTCCGCACGCTCAAAGTTTTCGTTGAGTTTGACCCTTCGCACCCGTTCTTCAAGAATTTCCGAGTCTCGCACGATTTCTATACGGATTTCTGCGGTGTGCTGTTGAGGAAGATTTTGTTTGGAATGCCGGAAAGTCTCGCATGCGTCCAGTTTGACGCAAATCCGAGTGTCAAGTTTGACGGTCCGCTGATGACGAGGCTCATCGAGGAAGTCAGAAAGGCCAAAAGGTTGAAGATTGCATGGGGCGCGGAGAGGGGATGGGCGAATACGTGGTCTGATCAGTTACAGATCACGTAAAGCATGAGATCGAGGATTCTTTACGCAGCTTTCACGATGGGTTTTGCTATTGGGGCCGCGAGAAATCAAAAGGACTTCTCTAGATCAAATGCGATTCTATTGCATTATCAGCAGCATCCGTCGCATTACTGAGGTCACAACGGCGCTTCTAGACTATACATGCGCCCAATTTTGATGCTCATTAAATTAGGCAACCACAGATCGAGATGCAATGCAAATAATGACTATAGCTCATCATCCACGTCCATCGAACCCGTGCCATTCTCCTGATGGCCATTTGTAGCGTCAGCACCTGTCTTTGCAACGCTCGCTTCTTTGTCGATCATCTGTCTTGATACCGCCACGATGTTGTCCTCGATCAGCGCTTGACCTACGTCTTCAATATCTGTACATATGTATTAGCCTTTGAGTCAAATTTTGTGGTAGGGATGAGCTTACGCTTCTTCGGATCAACCTTTCCAACGTATCTTGTCTTAAGCTGCTCCTTTGTCAACTCTCCCTCTTCCCTGACTCTCTTTTCGTATCCCTCAGCAAGGCTGACTAGTCGCTTCAAGCCCTCTTCGTTTCTTTCCCGCTCGTCCTTGAAATCCTTCATTACCAGACCCTCAGTCCATACTTGCTTGTGTAGGTTCATGAGCATGTTCTCTTCCAGCCCAGTCTTTCTGTAATTTATGCCGATGCTATAGTAGTGTCTGTTGAGTCCGTGTATTAGTGCCTGTATTGAGGGCTTGTTGAGGTGTCCGAGATTCGAAGTTGTTTGTCGAGGTTCCTGGCCCATCATCAAAGTCTGAGGAGCGATGAGGCGAAATGCATCAATGACGACTTTTCCTTTCACAGATTGTATGGGGTCAACAACAACGGCGACGGCTCTTGGAGTTAATTGTTCGAAGGACTGTTGGGTATTGATATCCACGGAAGAAAGCCAGCACCCGAAACCTGGATGTGAGTGATACCAACCGACTACTGTTTCTGGCCTGTAAAGTTCTGAATCAGTTTCCGAACTATCTCCTGGCGGCAGATTGCAAGAGAACGCACCGTCCTGTCTGCCGTAGCATGTCCATCATTTTGGTCTGGAAGACCGGATCCACCGCTTCAACAGACACCCCCGTGCCTGACTGCGGCATTGCGAAAACATCCACCACTCGGACCGTGAAATCATCAACAAACTCTCCCAACATTAGACCCATGACTTCCATCGGAACGCCCGCTCGGCCATGCCGTAACATCTTGAGAAGAGCAAGCGATGAGATATAAACAGTTTCAGAGTTGTCTATCAGGTTTGGCGTGTCCTGGTAGTAATCGATTAGCAATCTGAAAGTCGGAGTAGTAAAAAATTTCCGGTGCTGTGAGCGAAGAGAATATACCTGGCCTGGTGCTGTGCTCTGACCGCTCATTTGAGCCGCTTGCAGCATTCTCGACAGCCTCTCCATTTTCAGGTGAGGAGGTGAACTAACCAGCCTGCTATGGGTAGGGTGTTGCAGTTCGATCTTCGGAGGCAAAATACGATTAGTAGGATGGTGCACTGCTCCGTGAATTAGGCTCAGAGTAAAAAGCTCTAAGTCAACTCTGCGGGGTAGATTTGGATATTAAGTCAAGAGTGAAGGTTGCGAACGAGTTCGAAATCAACTGAAAAGAGCTTTGAAAGATGCTCTCCCTTCGCTCCGCTGACCGCGTACGAGCCCGCCGCCTGTCAAGCTTTGACCAATAGGAGAGCGCACTGGCCGGCCGACTATCAACCAAAAATTTGCCCGCACAGGTCTACGCACTCGCTCGAACGCCCGTAGCAAACTCGTTACGTGAACTACGCAGGCTTCACCAAGAATGGACTCGGCGAAAGAGCATTCGAAAAAGCGAAAGCGCAAGCATGCTCAGGTGCTGAGAGAATCAGATGCACCAATTATCAATGGGGCTTCGAAGCCTTCACATCCTCCCTCCCTCACCAGGTCCTCCCCAAACACTGCCCATGACATAAAGAGCAAGCGCAAAAAGCGCAAAATCAGTGATGATAGTCAAAGATATGAGATCTCGGCTAAGGCTTCCAAAGAAGAAAACCCCCCCTCTTTAGGCCAAAATCATCCGGACACAAGCGATGTTGAACCGGCGGACAGTGCGAATAATGGGGTAGGCACCGCAGTTGAAAGAGAAGATCGGAACACCAATAGAGACCTTCCATCTGGCTCTACTACATCCTTACCGCCCACCGAAAGTCCTCTGCTTTTCAAAGACCTGAACCTCTCCGAGAAAAGTATGAAGGCAATCAACGATATGAACTTCGAGAAAATGACGGAGATTCAACAGCGAGGGATACCACCACTACTCGCTGGAAGAGACGTACTCGGTGCTGCAAAGACTGGCTCAGGGAAAACATTGGCGTTCCTGATTCCTGCTGTGGAAATGCTGAGCGCGCTGAGATTCAAACCTCGGAACGGAACCGGCGTAATCGTTGTCTCACCAACCAGGTAAGGATCAAAGCTGCAGATTATTCGACAGCAAGAAAACTAACGTGTATGTTCACTGCTTGAAGAGAGCTTGCGCTACAGATCTTTGGAGTTGCAAGAGAACTTATGGCACACCACTCACAGACTTATGGGATCGTCATTGGTGGAGCAAATAGGAGGGCGGAAGCAGAAAAGCTCTCAAAAGGTGTCAACCTCTTGATTGCGACACCTGGCCGATTGCTTGACCATCTTCAGAATACCGAAGGTTTCGTCTTCAAGAACGTGAAAGCACTTGTCATTGACGAGGCAGATCGAATACTTGAGGTGGGCTTCGAAGATGAGATGCGGCAAATTGTCAAAATTCTTCCAAAGGAGGATCGACAAACGATGCTTTTCTCCGCGACACAGACCACAAAAGTTGAGGATCTTGCAAGAATTTCGCTCAGACCCGGCCCTCTCTACATTAATGTCGATCATCGAAAGGAGCACAGTACGGTCGAAGGACTAGAACAAGGTTATGTAATATGCGATTCGGACAAACGGTTCTTACTCTTGTTCTCTTTCCTAAAACGACATTCCCGACGGAAAATTCTCGTCTTCTTCAGTAGCTGCAATTGCGTCAAGTACTATTCAGAGCTCTTAAACTATATTGATCTGCCAGTCCTAGATCTCCACGGTGAGAATCCCGATGAACACCCTTTGAGAACAAGAAAGCTGATTTGTACCTTCATTTCTTAGGTAAACAAGTAAGTCTACAGACCGGAAAAGCAGGCGTAGATGGCTCCTCACTGATGGAATACAGAAGCAACAAAAACGTACTAACACTTTCTTCGAATTCTGTAACGCGAAGCACGGAACACTCATCTGCACAGATGTTGCTGCTCGGGGCCTAGACATTCCAGCAGTCGACTGGATTATACAGTTTGATCCGCCAGATGATCCACGGGATTACATCCATCGGGTCGGACGCACTGCTCGAGGAGCGGACGGGAAGGGTCGAAGCCTGATGTTCCTCCAGCCCTCCGAAGTTGGCTTCCTTTCACATCTGAAGGAAGCCCGTGTTCCCGTGGTTGAATTTGAATTCCCGGCCAAAAAGATTGTCAACGTCCAGTCACAGCTTGAGCGACTTATATCGCAGAACTACTATCTCAACAAGGTCAGTTTCCTGACACGTTAAGGCGATCTTTACATGCTGATTCTATTCTTTAGTCAGCTAAAGATGCTTATACAAGCTACTTGCATGCTTGTAAGTTAGAATGCTGGTGGGAGCGGTATATCCGAGCTAATGGTTTCATCAAGATGCTTCGCACTCCCTTCGGTCGGTCTTCGATGTTCACAAGCTTGACTTGGTAAAAGTTTCGAAAAGTTTCGGATTTTCGACACCTCCAAGGGTAGATCTTGTCCTTGGATCTAGCATGAGTAGAGATAAGAAGCAAACTGGCAGAAGGGCGTATGGCAGCCAACCGAAGCAAGGTCTCAAATTCAAGCGAAAGCACCAGCATGACAGGGACTAGAAACTTCGCGTCAAGCGCTGAATGACAACACCCTGGAGACATTGTTCTGTGTAGACCCATTATTCCTTCTTCTGAACCTCAAATGCATAATAAAGGCTCTTAAATCACGATATCTTTGTTTCAAGGCGCCCCCGAAATAAGCTCTCAGGGACGTATTCCCCACATTTCCAGATGCAGTTAAGCAACAGCAGCTCCGCAGCAGGAGCCTCTGCTCTCCACCTCCCACAGAAGAGCTCTGCACACAGCACTGTGATCAATATTCAGTCCCTTTTCGAGGTCTCTAGACGCCGATAACACTGTTTCTGTGGTTCTTGAAGTTTCCTGCATGCGGACCGCTGAATTCTAGCCTTTGTGAACGACATCTCAAACATGACCTGCACCAGCACTTTCCCATTCTAAGCTCTTAAATATTGTGTACGCTGACTGCGTAACTTTTACCTTTTTTTCGGTTAAGGTCCTTCCTTGACTCTCTATACATCTTGAAGCGTCAAAGCGATTGGATTCCGCAACTATGGCGGGAGGATCAAATTCTTTTTTTGCTCCTGTCGATATTCCAAATCTCAACGGCGGCTCGCGCAAAGACCGCGTGGCCTATTTCTACGATTCTGATGTGGGCAACTACGCCTATACCGCTGGCCATCCCATGAAACCCCATCGAATACGACTTGCGCATAGCCTTGTCATGAATTATGGTCTATACAAGAAGATGGAGATTTACGTGAGTATCCTAAGCCTTTTACTCCCATTCCAGCATCTGATTTGCATTCTGGCCTATTAACTTTCTCCCTCTACCAGCGCGCGAAGCCTGCTTCAAAGTTCGAAATGACCCAGTTCCACACCGACGAATACGTCGATTTTTTACAGAAAGTTACACCAGACAATATGGATTCATACTCAAAAGAGCAGACTAAATACAGTGTGGGGGATGATAGTCCCGTGTTCGATGGCCTATTCGAATTCTGCTCTATCAGCGCCGGTGGCAGCATGGAAGGCGCAGCTCGCCTCAATCGGAGTAAGGCAGATGTGGCCATCAACTGGGCTGGTGGACTTCATCACGCGAAGAAGAGTGAAGCTAGCGGCTTCTGTTACATAAATGGTCTGTGGCTTACTCCGCGATTGAGATTTCATCTGACAAAATGACAGACATCGTTTTGGGAATTATTGAACTCCTCCGTTTCAAAAAGCGAGTGCTATATATCGACATCGACGTTCATCATGGAGATGGTGTCGAAGAAGCTTTCTATACAACAGATCGGGTAATGACAGTATCTTTCCACAAGTATGGCGAGTACTTCCCTGGTACTGGAGAGCTTCGCGACATTGGCGTTGGTACTGGCAAATACTATTCCATTAACTTCCCTCTACGGGACGGCATTGACGACGCATCGTACAAAGGCATTTTCGAGCCCGTCATCAAGCACGTGATGGACTGGTATCGGCCTGAAGCTGTCGTCCTACAGTGTGGAGGTGATAGCTTGTCGGGTGACCGCTTAGGTTGCTTCAACCTTAGCATGAACGGACACGCAAATTGTGTCAATTTCGTAAAAAGCTACAAACTACCTACGCTAGTACTCGGAGGCGGCGGGTATACAATGCGGAATGTTGCAAGAGCTTGGGCCCATGAGACTGGCCTTCTTGTCGGCGAGAAGATGGACTCGAGCCTTCCGTATAACGACTACTACGAGGTAAGTTTGAACGTGATTACTTTGATCGCTTGTTTACTATCAACCAGTATTACGCACCGGACTACCAGCTGGATGTGCGGCCGTCAAATATGGAAAACGCCAACTCCAGAGATTACCTCGAGAAAATCCGAAATCAAGTTATTGAGAATCTTCGTCATGTAGGTTCCGCACCGTCCGTACAGATGGCTGATGTTCCTCGAGATTCGATGGGAGCCTTGAACGACGAAGATGAGGCGGAAATGGACGACTTTGATGTGGACCAAAATCCGGACAAGCGGATTACAAAGAGACAAATGGACCAAATGGTAGAGAAAGATGGCGAGCTCAGCGAGAGCGAAGACGAAGAAGCCAACGAGGCAAATGGTATCCGACGCCCAGCTCCGACTAGGAAACGGAGAGACAGACGGGATTACCGAAATCTTGATGAGCTTCCGGACTCTGGCATTGACAGCGGAGCTGGCACGCCGCAACAGGGGTCATCAATGTCAGTTGTCGATAACGATGTCGATGAAGAAATGCCAGATCAACAAGATGCCTCGCCCACGCCTCCTGAGGCTCCAGCATCTGCTGCGCAGTCTCCACCGGTGGCTGAAGACACAAACGATGTCTCTATGGAGGACGCCAATGCCGCAGATGGCACGGCCGAGACTGTCGCTGGAGTGCTGCAGGAAGAGACACCTCCAGAATCTCCACATTCGGACCATCCGCCTGCCAATACGGAAGGCCCTGTGACCGAAGCCGGTCCCAGCGAAGCTCCCCTTGACCCAGAGGAAGCTACAGAAGAGGCTAAAATTGAGGCTAAGGATGCGGGCGAAGCCGAACGGGAAGCGGAAAACCTGGCCGCCGAGGCCGCCACGGAGATCGCAGCAAAGGCTGAAGAAGAGTGACAACGCTTTTCATGGCATTCACGAGAAGGGCACGAACATGTAATTCGGCAAAGCGCGGAGTTATGGGCAGGGTTTACGGGGCAGGGCTTGTCGAATTTCGTGGAGTGCGTTGGCCGGCAGCATCAAAAGGTCAAAGAAGGAGAACACAAATTTACTTCTGATACCCATGGGAGGACGTTTAGCGGCATCGTCCCGTCTTGCTAGATCAGTGCAGTCTCGATATAGATTATGTCATATTGAATCTAAGCTTTGTTTATGACAAAGCCTGGCAAACGCTTGGATCTCATCCTCAAATCCTTGGCCCGCAAGGTTTCCCGGTCCGGACGAAATAACGGGCCGTCGGGTTCCGGCAAACCTTCTCCGCCAGACTTTCTCCTACACGAGCTTAATCGCAGGTAGAAGCTGACAGCAAATAGTAGAGAGCGCGAGGTGGAGGACGTCGAGGGCTGTTGGTCAGCTGAGAGGACGAGGCCGAATTGGCGGTTCCCCAATTGGGGAACCGCGCAAAAGTTCAGGGTTTGGGGGCGATGAGTTCATCGGCAGCTCGACCTTCGCCCGGGTAGGATTCTCTCCAACAATTACTTCTTTCCTTTGGCAAATTCCTATTTTCGAGCTTCGGCAGGAGAAAGAGCCGAAGAGATGTGCATTCCGTCTATTCCAGTCCTTAGATCGACTTTTGCGCTCCTATTGATCGCTGTTGAGCCGCAAATCGTCGTGCTGGTGATGTGGTGGCTGAGACGCATGCACCCGCATCTCACTACGCAAACTGCGCCCTCGCTCCCCCAGTTCGCAAAGAAGCACAGGGCGAAGCTAACCTTTTCCCACGCAGCTCCTCTCCTTCTGTTCTTTTCTCCTTCAAGTCACGCTTAGGTGTGACGAATATGCTCTCATCTGTTAATTGATCAATTGTGCCTCGTCTCCTTGTCGTGGTATTGTGATCCGTTGACCTCAATCCCAGAGCCTTGCGCTTTCTCGCCGGCTGCAAAGCAGCTCTCGATCTCAACGACGCAACCCCTCGCCATGGACGACTTCAACAACTATCCGTACAACTATTCGACACCCAGCTCAGGGTTGAACCAGACCCTGCTACCTGCCGGTCCCCCGGAGCAAAATGATTTTGATCGCGAGTTTCGACTTTACGGCGAAATCCCTCAACACCCTTCATGCCTCAACTCAGTCCCTCGATCCTATCCGCATCCGAATTTCGACCCGACGCAACAGCAGCGACAGTCACCGTATAATGATGCCTTGTATTCTTATGCTAGTAGCAGCACGCCGCAGGCCCGCTCCCAACGGACTGAACTGCCTGACGTGGCTGTGAGCGAAGAGCCCACAGAGTTTAGCACTCCCAGTTTCGATGCATCTCATATGGAGGATTCTGAAGGCGAAGAACGTTCTCTGACCTCGAGCAATGTACACGAGTCAACTCAACCGACCTCCTTCCCATCCAGTGCCGTTGGGGGCTCGGATAATGAACGACAAGAATATATCGCACACAAGGGCCCGATACCCTTCCCGCAACAGCAATACACCACCAGTCACGAGATAAAAGGGTTTGGGGCAATTATGCAGAACAACCTGTCACCAGGAAACACACCATCGCTTGCTATTCCACATGGGGCCTTCCCACCAGCACACGGTCAACCGATCGCAACGGATCAAACCACCGTGTATCAGACTACTCCATCCCCTACCGCCAACAGCGTCAGGACCCAAAGCGTGTCTACGGTGAAGAAAAAAATCCAAAAATCTCAGCGGTCTCATAAAGGCAAAGGCAAAGGAAAAGGTGTCCTTCGCAAGAATCAGCGCCACGCACTCGAAGAAATAAAGACCGAGCCTAATGATGACAATCTGTTGTTTGATCGTAGCTCTCGGCCTCCGGACTTCGATGGTTCCGAACGTCGGGAGCCATCTAAGCATGAACAACTAGCTCTGGACGCCCTACTTCGCGACAATTCTGCGGATCTTGTTTGCCATTGGATACGCAATCGAACTGTACCGTCAAGCGTCACCAGTATTCCCCATGGCGCTCATTCAGGTTGCTCTGAACTTTTTGCCGAGTTTCGCGCGGAGAGTGCTGCATGTCGTGTCAATGCTGACCAGAGGCGTACCGATCATATTCCTCAAAGTGACAAGCGCAGGTACGGCTGTACATGCGGCTGCGGAAAGACGTTCCGAATCAAATGGGATTGGCAGCGTCATGAAGAACTCAACGTCATTCGCTGGCCGTGTCCCATTAAAGGTTGTCAGGAGGTCCTCCCGCGAAGGGACAAGATTAATAAACATTTCGAGACACAACACCCTGGCAAATCTCCAAATGCCTCCGATATATCCTCGCAAAACCTATATGCCGTATTCCAAAGACATTGCGGCCTATGTCTAAGGATCTCCGACCTGAGGATCTTCGAAGATCCTGCCTCTTTCATTACCCATGTTGCCATGCATTGGGATAGAAAGGTACCTGGTCCTTGCACAATGGAGGAGTGGCAGTGGCAGTTACCCTCAACTGAGATTGAAATGGGTGATGCAGACGATGGCGACGAGGACGATGATGATGATGATGACGATGACGGCAATGATGGTGACAATGATCAAAGCGACAATAATAACAACGGCCGGGGTACTGGTCCTTCATATGATTACCACGGAGACCACAACGGCGCTGGTCCCTCCAATTATCACCAGAAGGGAGGCTCTAGTTTTGGAGGCTACGGCTATACTCCAGCACCAGGCTTCGGCTTTGGCATGGGAGGTTACGGCCGGTATAGCGCTGCAACTTCTCGATCTGCCCATAGCTCGACACGAGGTCGATCCAGCCATGCGCACACAAGCAGCAGAAACAGCAGACCCGTGTTTAGAACGACCACGTCGCTTTCACCAGCACCGCAGCACCACGATAAGAGGGCTTCGTCACCATCGCTGAACCAACGCAGCCCTTCTGTCCCAAGAGCCCGCCGTCACCCGAGTACTGTGAAGTCGGACGAGTTAGGTCCTTCCACTCGATATGAAAAATTTCTCATTGGAGGTGTGAGTTTGCGAAATGATTACTCAAATAAGGTTGATGATCATTGCCAAACCCTGCTGCATTCATTCACCGAGCCTTCGCTAGACCAAGATCAACCTCAAAGCATACGACATGGAAGTCTAAGAACCAGAAGTCGTCGATGTTCTGATCCCCATCTAAGCAGCAATCTTCGAGCTGGAAATTCGAAGGATGTCTTAACTGCTGAAAGCTCGAAACCTGTGAAAGCAAAGGACGTAAGAGCGAAGAACTTGGATACACCACCGAGGGTCCGGAGTCCATCCAGGCTTTTGTCACGTCTCCACTCCTCTCAAAATACGGGAAATCCTACGGAGGACGATGACCTCGGGCTATGTGCCTTCTGCCCTGCTTGTCAGCATCAGTTCTCGAATGTCATGGTCGATCTAAAACAGATGTTACCTTGTCCAACATGCAAGAGAATCGTTCACCCTATCAAGGTTTCTAAACCCCGGTCATCGGTATCATGCTCTGACGATGAAAGGCAGCGAAGAGGCCCGTTAAGAGACCAGGGTGGAGCGCTAACCAGGCACCTTGATGTGGCTGAAGGCATGCAAGAAATGTCATCGAAGGCATTAAAATCTATACCTCAAGAATCGGCTTTATTAATCCCCATTCCGCCTTTGATGCATTGTTCATCGTTCGCTTCGAAGGACTCACATGCTTCTTCTATTAGCGGGCCTCCTCTTTCTACTGTCACAGAGCTAGCGTCATTCTTCTCAACCCACCCGCTGCTGGAAGAGTCAGACTCTAGTGCTGGCATCCTTAGGCTGCCAGCGAGGCTGCGAACCCCTGTCGACTATACCTGTCTTTTCCAACCTCTCGACAGCCCTGAAGCATTCGGAATTTTCAAGTGGACCTGTATCATCCACAATCACCAGAAAGCGCCAAAAGCGATAGTGGGATCGGACGTTGCCATTGTGGGCATGTCATGTAGAGCGTCTAGTGGAGCGACGGACACGGAGAAGTTTGGGGATCTCCTGAGCCAGGGATTGTATACACACAAGGAAAAGCCTGAGAATCGAACTGTCTCTGGGCCTGGTTATCACTCGAGCGGAAAGAATTGTGCCCCCCGCCGCTTTCGACGGAGCAAACCCCTTGCCGGGTCAAGGTGAGTTACTTCACTCTGAGAAAATGGTGCAACGAGGAAGTCGCAGCTACTAACTTGACTGTAGTTTCTTGACAGACACAGCGTGCTCTTCTTCGCCCTACGCAATCCACAACGCTTGTCACGCCCTCCGAGCCCGGGACTCCGGTGCAACTCTTGCTGGAAACACAGCTTTCTTCAAAATGTCTCCTTGCGAGATGCGGGAGACAGATCCAGCGCAGCGGCATGCATTGCTCACAGCGTACGAGGCTCTCGAGAACGCAGGCTATGCTGCAAATCACACATCGCGTGAGAATGGTTTAATAAGCTCGGTTCCCGAAGGACAGATACCTACGGAGTGTGTGGCTACGTCTGCGGTGCCTACATTCTTCAAGAGAAAAGCCGACTGGGTCAGACACGAAAATGAGTGCCACAACGAGTTTAGAAGGTGGAGATGCACTTTCCCGGAGGATCACAATACCAACTTTTACAAAGACGATCCTATGCGACATCTGCAGAGCCACTACAAATCACGATCCACCCAGACTTCCAATTTTGGAGATGTCCCAAGCAAAACAGACCGCAGTCAACAAGAGCTGGGAAGATTGGTGGATGCCTTGGAGGCGCTATTGTTGACTCAGGAAGCGGACTCGAAGTCGATACGAAATCATTTATTGAGTTTATCGCAGTCAAGATTATACGGTCGTGCACAGTCCACTGCAGAGCAAGCATTTTCGACGACGACTAAAGGCCTTTCTAATTCCAGATCTCGATATTACACCTCACCGTTGGCACCATTGGATACCTCTATACCTCAATTGCTCATGTCCATGAATGTTAGGAGCCCAGACAAGATTAAGCGATTCGTACAGAGAACGCTTTCCGACTGCCTAGAAGGGACCTTTACCGAATGTGAACTAGTTCTAGACCTGCCCCGGATACGATCGCACTTCGCTGCTAAGGCGCTCGTCAACGGTATGACTGGTCAGGTCCATATCGCCATGCAACTTTCTACTGGCGCGGACGTGCTGTCCAGATTCATCTCCTCTTCCATCAACCGCTTCGCTTTATCAGACCGTTTCAAAGGGATAGCCCGCAGTTCGGATCTCAGGATTGCCTGGAGAGGCGAAGAAGTGAATGCCTCACAGGCTATGTCGATGACGTCACGGCATCGACAGGTACCAGCCCGCAAATTCAAGGATGTCGACGAGCATGTCTCTCATGGTGGCCCAGTTGACATTCATGAAAAAGCGGTGGCACGACCCTTAGAGCTCCTCACCGGGATGTGCGGCTTTCACCTTTATCACGCACTATCAATTTCTGGTTCCAAGGGAATGAATTTAGTATCTGGAGCATCACTACCCCAGAATTCCTCAATGGCTTCTGAAGAAGTATCAAACTCACCCAAGACCAAATCAAGATTCCGGTCCAGATTTAAGGCTGTACCTGAACGCCTCAGAAAGTGGCGGAGGAAGAGGTCTCATTCCGAGATCAGCTAAGGCTTTTGTCTTCGGTGGTATGGCGACTTATCAGCTCTGCCGGATATCCTCTTGATAATTTGGAAAATGGATGAGGATGGTGTGGGATCAGCACAATGGCGTATGGCGTTGAGGTACGCAATTTGGAGATATTTGGGACTTTGTTTGACCCCGGCATGTATGAATTAAATGTTTACTCAGAGTACTTTTTCGATGACAAACGCAATTTTCTCCCCATTCGGCAAGGCGTTCTGATTGGTTAGCAAGCGATGCAACACTAGATACCCCGGCGCATTGGATGAAGGCGTTATATTTGGATGAACATTGTGCGAGCAGTGTTGCCTTCTTAGAAGAGGCCTGACATGAGCCGAGATATTAGAATTCTTGAATATTATTCTTTCTGGTCATATGTCCAGAAGAGACTGAACCATTCCTTTACTCTCCTTGCCCTAGATACATTGCGTAGAATAACTCAAGGACAATGCCGTAGAATAATTGCGTGGTTATACACCGGCTTAAGTCAATCCTTGAAGGCACCCCTCGTGCACTAAGGTAGGCCTTGAACTTCCGAGCTCTCAGTCAGCCAAAATGGCAGCCGTAGTCCGCTTCTTTCCATTTCGCAATTTGACCTTTTTTTTCTACCGATGCGCCATACAATCAGGTATTCAGGCATCCTCTAATTTGCGTTGCCTCTAGCTTTGCCATTGGCAGACCTGGAAAACTTCGCCAGCCTAAGCGTTGGAAGAGCAACCGCTTCGATTCGCACATCGAACTAATTACAAATGCTGACCATCACTGCTTCAACATTCGGCTCACAATGTTGAATACCTTCACTCGACGACCTAGATGTTCACTACAAGTCGAAATCCCATGCAAATAGTCATAGTCCGCAGATCTGTTCCTTACAGCGTCAAAAGCATAGTGCGAAGTCTTCGAAGACCTACCCAGCCCAGCCGATGGCGGTGGCATTGCTGTCATCGGGTGCGCAGCTCGTGCAACATAACCCAAGAAATGCCTGGCCGGTTTTCTATATCTCTTCTCTCACCCAAACGTTGATGTCCTAAGCGCCGAGGCACTTAGCGGTCACGACCAGTTAGAAGGCTACGCCGTATGGTAAGGCTGTCTTCACCTTTCTTTCATAGATATATCTTGCCCGCCTTTCTGCTCCTCTGCGTCTACCCTCCATTCTCAAGTTCAAATACTTTTTTCCCCGCAATTCTTGACATTGTGAACATCCTTTGCTCCAAGTTTTTAGACCGGTAATCTCGTCTTGCCAAAATGGCTGAGTTTCAAAACATCATTGCCCAACTCAGGCCCCTCACCGAATCAGTGATTCGTAACAACAATGTCACTGTCAAGCAAGCGGTTGGTATCTTCAGTTGGATCGCTAAAGCTCGTAAGAATTGCCTCAATACCTTAATCCTCACCATTATTAACGTACCAAGGCGGAGTTGCTTCTGCCATCGCATTCCTGATAATCTTCTTCCCGGTCGCGAATATCGGGTTACTTCTCGGATTTGGTGCTCAAGGTGTTGTTGCTGGTTAGTCAACTTGCTTTGGACACTTCCGTAGAACACAGAAAGGCTAAAGAAGTAGGATAGGTGGATATGCCGCAGCCTACCAAGCGGCTAGCTACGGAGCATTTACGCCAGCTGGCGGTCTTTTCGCATGGTTGACGAGCGCTGGGATGCTCGGCACTCTGTCGCGGTACGCTGCTGCGGCTGGTATGCCGGTTGCGAGCTTGGCAGCTTGGTTGGCTTGGAAAGTTACCCAAAGTCGGTAAGTAATGGGGTCAGGCGGAGACGAGACGAGAGCAGAGGTCTGTTTGAAGGCTGGCAAGAACATTTTCAATCAGATAGACATCACCCTCTTTGCAGGGATTGCATGAGCTCATGAGGAGGGTTCCGAGATAGCAAACGGAAAAAGCTTTGAAGGATCAGAAATTCTATAGCTACCCACTTTCCCTGCGAGAACAGTATCGAGTCCCCTACTAACACAGATCGAGGGTCCAACGCATTGTCTTCTCATGCTTTGAAGTTTTCGTCTTTCGCCGTAGACCATTCGCCCCCCAAGCGCGTATAAATCTCCGCCCTCCGAGGCTTAATAAACATTGGCTCCGTAGCTGCAAAGTAAGGCTTGTAATAATCCTTCTTCATTTGCGTCTAGGCGTGTGAGCTTCCTATATGGTATGTCACGTTCGACACAGCATACCTGCATGAGCCATTCCAAACTAGCATCCCTGCGCCCTGATTAGCTTCTAGCACACCAGGAATCTAGGGGAGAAGAACGTGACACACCAATGTTCAACCCACGAAATCACACCAGGGTTTCCTGGGTCTTGATACACCTCAAAGAACAGGCATTCAGGTTCGGCGGTCACAATAAAGTAGATCTTCCGCCATTCGGCGAACCATGCATCGACGTCTTTAGGGTCAATGGTGATCTGGACGTGGAGACCCAGGCAGGATTTGGCCATGGCTGGAAAGTGTATACTACTGTCGTCGTAAATATTGATGAAGAAATGAAGTTTGAGAGGCAATAGAAATGCATTTCGAAGGAAGACGACGCGGGAGAGGCTACTTTATGTATCTCGGTTCTTACCTTGATGGGGCGTGGTGCAATCGCTCCAGCTCTAAGGTTGGAAAGCACTCGCGCCTAGCAGCTCATTTGGGATGTCTCATTAGAAAGCATATTGCCCTGTAACGGCGCAATGCGGCCGTAAATTGCCTTGGCGCCGATTCCTAGCTCGTTCGTTCTCACAACGGGTCGGAGTCTCGACGGTGAGGTTTTAGAACGTTTAATTCCTAAAAGAAGATAGCTTGAGAATTCTTGGCTCCGGGGCACCTTAACGCCGGGCTCTCCATTTTTGGAAATCGTTTGTGGTTCTACTCGCTTGACGTACAGCTACGGCGCACTTCACGATCGCGGTTGAATTGCCGAGCTGGACCCGAAAATGCGGAGGCGGATTCAGTGGAGTCGGGATGTTGGACAAGCATCTCTCCTGAGTGGAGGAGAAATTCGACATCAGAGCCCACCGTCCAGGATCCCCATTGTTATGACGAATTTCAAAGATTTCTTTCGCCCTTGACAACCACATGGCATAGCCTCCATCCGACGAATAGTTCCAAGTGTTTGGGTCGGAACCTCCACTTGGCCTCAACTGGCTTCCTTTCGAGGACATGGCGTTCGAGCCCGCGTCTAAGCTCTGCGATAATTTTGACACGACGAGAACCGAAGACTCCGGTAGAGGATCTACAAGATGATAATTCGAAGAGGAGCAGGGCAATGTTGGCTAGGCGGCTGTCCCTGCATGAAAATTCTATAAGTCAACGACATTTCCTTGTGTCTACGAGACTGGCTCAGTGAGGTAGGCATAGTAATCTCATTTGTATCTACGCCAAGTGTTGCATTGGGAAGACTCACAAAATGAAATCCTCACCCATTCTAAACCTCCTTGTTTCCGCCCTCCCATTCTCCCTCGCCGCTCCTTACCTAGCTACTCAGGATGAACCAGAATATACCCCTTTCTCCTCGCGACTAATTTTCCAATCGCCACCCAACTATACTGTCCCCGGGGTTCTTTACGCGCGGACCGCTCTCCTTCCTGACGATACTATCCTCGCGACATGGGAAAATTACTCGCCAGAACCACCTCTAGTCTATTTCCCTATCTACCACTCAACTGATGGTGCACAAACATGGACAGAGATCTCTCAAGTGCAAGATACAGCCAACCATCTCGGAAATCGGTATCAGCCGTTCCTCTACGTTCTTCCTCAGGATTTTGCCGGCCTTCCTGCAGGGACGGTCCTACTAGCTGGAAACTCTATCCCCACAGACCTCTCAACAACACACATTGACCTGTACTACTCTCTCGACTCGGGCGTCAGCTGGACTTTTCTTAGCGAGGTGGCGTCTGGTGGTAGGGCTATTCCGGACAACGGCGAGACGCCTATCTGGGAGCCTTTCATGTTGCTCTACAATGACCAATTAGTGGTATTTTACTCCGATCAGCGAGACCCAGCCCACGGTCAGAAACTCGTTCACCAGACCTCATCCGATCTCCAGAATTGGGACCCTCCAGTTGACGATGTGGCATACCCAACGTACACTGACCGGCCAGGCATGACCACCGTGACGCAGCTCCCCAACGGTCAATGGATGATGACCTACGAATACGGCGGCGGCCCTCTCGCCAGCAACAGCACCAACTACTCCTTCCCAGTCTACTACCGCCTTTCCGACTCCCCACTCACCTTCGACTCCGCACCAGGCCACCCGCTCATCACGGCCGACGGCTTCCAGCCCACCTCCTCGCCCTACCTAACATGGAGCTGTATCGGCGGAGACAATGGCACGATTGCCGTCAGCAGCGGGTCTTCGCCGGATATCTTCGTGAACCAAGCGCTTGCGGCGGAGGATGCGTGGGTGAGGATTGCGACACCAGAGAAGACGAGTTATACAAGGCATTTGAGGGTCTTGCCAGACCCGAATATGCTCTTGCTGATTGGTGGTGGAGCGCTACCGCCAAGCGCGAATAACAGCGTGACTGATTCGATTATCGATTTAGGGTCTGCGGTGGCGAATTTGCGGTAGATCCTTTCACCCTTAGCTAAAGTCGGGTGGGTAGATAAAGCTGTGTTGAAATCCAAAATTTTGGATCTTTTTTATTTTTCGCTGAGTAGTACAGGTAGTAGGTAGGTAAGTACTGCTCTATGTGCACAATGAGTCTGTCTCGCTCGTTTCCAACCCCCACCTAGTACATAATGCTTGAGGTTGTTTCGCTTAAAAAAGGCGAAGACAAGTCGCCCGCTAAATTGCTGGTGTCCCAAAACCCGTCCAACGACGGCATAGTCAAGCCAAAATCTCAATGGAGTTTGCCTTTGCCTTGACCTGCCCCGACTGTCCAGCCTCGGATCGTTTCACTGGAGATCGGAGTTCTTGCTTGCATTTCGTTGTATCTCCCGAACCCTCGCGAAGCGCCTTCGCTCTCGCGGAGTATTTATTGATATAAAGAAAAGAAAGTAATGATGTAAATGAGTGTTGTAGGTTTGGAGGTTTAATCATTTGTCGCCCTTGGCGGGTCGTCCAAACAGGACCCCCCTCGTCTTTAGGTCTTCGCGGAAGACCGATTTCATAAAGTTGCGGCAGTGCCAGCACGATGTCTCGGGCTCCGGCTCGCCTCGGAGATCCGTCTTCTTCGCGCCGTCTTCCTTCTTGTCCTCCTTGTCGGAGGATTCTTCTTCTTCCTGCTGCTGCTCCTCCTGGTTGCTGTCCCAATTGGACCCGTAGTCGATCTGCCCGGCTTCCTCGAGATCGCACGTCGCGGTGCACAGCTCGGTCCACATGCGGTGCTCCACGTCGATGCCGCCGAAGCGCACCGTCGAGTCCTCCTGGGTGCCCCAGAGCCGCTGGAAGGAGCCGTCGGCGCCGATGACGACGGTCCCATCCCCGAAGATGGAGTTGGGTTTCAGCTTGAACATGTTCTCGTGGACGAACTGGACTTGAGGCCGTTGCTTGTCGTCCTCGGCGGCCCAGGCGTCGAAGGTGGCTCTCTTCTTAGAGTCTTGAGGTTCTTCGTCGCCTGGCATTGGTGGTTCGGGGTGCTTGGCGAGCCATTCGGTGTGGGAGGCATCTTTGATTGGATCGTACTGGACCATCGCGATGGGGATGAAGGTGTCTGCGTCCCATTTTCCGGCCATTTCGTTGGGCTCTTGCACGTGGTACCACGGGAGGCCGAGAGACATGGCTGCGGGAAGGAAGGTGTCTTTGTCGCCTTCACCGTGACCGCCTTGGCTAAAGAGGGGATAGTAATGAGAAAGCCCATAGTAGTTATAGTATGTGGATAGGAGTATCACTAAGCCATGCGTCTTTTTTGACAGGAGCAGTTGGCCAGACTCAGCTGTGCCAGGGATCCTGTCTTCCTCCGATACTCCAATAACATCGAACGAGTACGGTGAGGCTGTATTTTTCCAGAAGTCTGGCCAAGTCACGAGACCCTTCTTCTTGAAAAGGTCACTGGTGAGCATGTCGGTTGGATCCCTAACAGCCAGATTGTCGCTGTCCAAGAAGAGGAAGTCATCGTAGGAGGAGAACATCATCGCTAAGAATTTGTTAAAGTATCGATTTTCCCCGAGAATATCGGCATCTCCATCAACAAGGACGGAGAGATCGATACATTTGGCGTTGAGCCTTGGGAACATCTTTTGACATAGGTGGCTGTTAAGATCTTGTGTAGTCGCGACGAAGATCTCGACGGGTAATTGGCAGCCACTCCGCCGAAGCATACGCATCGTGACGAGGGTGACGGTCAGGAATGATCCACCGGCTGTGGTAACGATGCCCCGCGATCCAGGCTCGTAGGTCATTTGAGGTGCATCTGGAGAGCTGACCGACGTAACAAATCGTTCATGCGCATGCCGGATGAGGAGGACCTCTGGCCGTGTTAGAGGCGTGAGATCGGGTAGACCATCTGGGGCAGGGACCTCCCGAGAGTTCTGTGTCGGCCAGACAGGAGGCGTGTTCGGCTGCGTCGATCGAAGGATCTCCTGGAATTCCTTCCAGAATTTCTGATGCTTTTTCACAAGGTCATCGCCAGGCTCGCCTTTAGGTGTTGATGTAGTCGAAGAAGTATTAAATAGAGCTGCAGTCAGACTAGCTGGTCGATTCGGGCCGGACGACTCGTAAATATCTCGCACAGGAGCGCCTACGCGGAAATATGCGATAAGTGAAAGGGAAATGGTGACGAGAAGGAGGGCATTAAAAGAAGAACGGCAGACGCCACGCAAAGATGGAGACGCCAAGACAACCATGGTCACAAGCTGGTGTGACAGGCAAAGCGAACGGGGTACCTATCGCATATTAAGAACGAAAGAAATAAGGAATAAAGTAGCAAAAACCCAAGATAGCTTTCAGTCACAGGGAAGGATGACTGAAGCTTGCGGCAGTACAGCAAACTGAAAGAGAGGAATGAAAGGGGTAAGGGAAGACCGCGGGTGAAGTACAAAATGAAGTGAACAAACTTTTATGGAAAGCAGATTGCACCGAAGGGAGACTGCAGAATAGGGTAGCAACATGTGCGACTTGGGCGCAGTCGAAGAAAGCAGTGCAGAAGAGTCCCACCACAACAAGTCGAGTTCACAACAGCCCATCAATACAACGGTATAGAGGTACAACTAGCAGCGGTGTAACAGGTTGAGACTGAAAGCTTGTTGTGGAGGCGTGAAGGATGTCAGCACCGATCTGGGTGAACGTAGTCCTGAGCAGCTGCGCTGCCAGAGACCAACACGTTGGCCATGACTGAGCCGTAGTAAGAGGAGTTGGCTCGGTCGTCAGTCATGGGAGCCGTGTTGGGAATTTGGCCGGCTTTATACGCTGATGGCTCTGGTCAGAGTCGATGGGGGGCCGCATGTGGTGAGGACAGAAGTCAGCCAAACAACAATCCTCTAACGCCCGAACGGGTGATGTCGGACATGGAAAAACCGACGAAGCCGAGAAACCCGGACTCAGAGCCCAAAGCGCGATTCGTCAAGCCTTCCAGCAACAACATCACCCAACCGCCCCTACACCACTGCCTTTGAACGCGTCTCTCGTGCTGTTCGCTGTCTCGGTTGCCAGCGTTCTTTGCACAATGCAAGACACGGCATGGCTTCGTTGACTTCCCTATCGATTTACCTCTTTAGGTGCTACTCCATTCGTCTCACGACAGATACGCTCTTACAAGCCCACCACTACTAGAGCCTGCTCACACTCTTTAGATCAGCGCCTTGTTGCGTGCTCAATCCAGCTGCAATACCGGCTTACATAGGCAACGTGTTAGTCATCGATGCGAACAAGTATGATCGTTGCTCCAGCCTACGAGCCGAGACATCCTCCATCACCCAGTGTCGCAGTCCTCCATCGTGTCAGACTCTGGAGGCTGGAACTTCCACAAGTCGGCAAGTTTGGTGGCACATTCTCGGCCTCAGCAATGCTACGAGCATACCCTTTTTAAGCTCGATTCCAGCATCCTCTTTAAGTAAAAGCAAGGTTACGAAACTCTGATAAGATGAAATACTGGGCACCGGCGTTATGAACTTTTCAAGGCCATATCCCACACTTATTGTTCAGCCACCAACGAGCTTGACAATTTCCCAGATGCGGTCTAGCTAAACGGAAGTTCCGAATATTCAAAGTCTACCTCGAAACACGGATAGTGTTGCTGACATGGGATTATGGGGATGTTCTGAAAATGTCACCGAACTCTGCAAATATACGAATGAAATAAAGCTATCTAACGCTAAGATCGAGCAGATAAGAACATCTCAAATACTTATCTGAATATTCCAAGCAGACGTAGAGGGAAGGTAAGGTGAAGTATGTGGGTCGAGATTGTCTTGGTCAATGACTGTCGAGCCTACCCAAAAGCTCCAGATTCTACTACGAAGATCTTACGGTGCTAATTATATTTGAGTTTCCCGCATTGGAGGCGGCAATGCTGGAACAGATGGCTCACGAAGAGTTCAAATGGTAGGTACAATTTCCCGTGCTGCGAAGGACTACAAAAACCTGACATGGTGCAAAGAAGTTTGCATTAATTTCATCAGTATTGTCCATTATTCCATTATGGGTTTGATTACATCCTACTTCTGACAGACATATCTCGAAAATTTTCTCTTCAAGCAGCAAGAGCTCCAACATCCACTCTATACAATCCTCCACCGATTGTCGGTCTGGTCATGTATTGCCCCAGCCCTCCGCTCGTCGTGATGTACAGGCTTCCTCGTTGTTTATCCTCTGGCGTAACCCCGAATTTCGCAGCTGTGGGTCCCAGAATGTCCGTAGCGTTCACTCCTCCGGCAACGATCACAGCAGACGAGCTTCCGGCCTTGATCTCGCTTACATAGTTGTTCGGATTCTCGGTAACAAATGCATCACCATTTGCATCAAGAGCAAAATCATCCCCTCCAGCGTTGCCCGGGTTTGTTTCCAGCACCTCGCCTTGGCCGGCGGGAGACCCGTCAGCATTAATCGGGATGCGGTTGAATGTCCCAGCGCCGGAATTAGTGAAATAGAGGTAACCATTCTGGATTGCGAGCCCATTCACTCCAATGGCCAGCGACGACCCCGGACTGGGCTTCAGAAGCTGATTGTCGATCACGACCTCCGCGCCACCGTCAGTCTTGACACGCCAAACTTGTCCGGCGCCGCTGTCTGCCACCAGAATAGCACCTCCTGGGTAATTTGGAATGTTTGCAATGCCGTTGAGCAACCGCGCTGACGGGACGGATGCTATCAGCGTAACTGCGGCGGACCCTGGCCTTGACGGATCAAAGGTATTCAGATCAACCTTGAATATCGAGAACGTTTGTGGTACTCCTGAAATGGTTGAGAAGTCGAAACCCCCCGCCACAACCCAGAATTCGTCAGGCGCCACCTCACTGATACCCACGAGACTTGTGATCCCTGGACCGCTGATATTTGCAACGAGAACGGGCGGCGTCCCGGGTGTTGGGTCGACCTGGTACATGATCGGCGCGGCGAGGTCGTTGACGAGGATCTGCCCATTGCTGCGGACAGCGAGGTTTTCGAGCCAGGTCCCCGGTTGGAACTGCCAGATAGGAGTGACACACAGTGGAAGGGATGGTGCTGCTTGGCGGGGTTTGGAGGCTGGGTAGGCTCCGATCTGGGTGACGGCAAGGAGTGCCGGAGGAAGGTATTTCAAGAAACCCATGCTTGGCGAATGCGAAATGCGAACTGATTGTCAAATGACGTGGTGAAGGAATATTGCTGGACTTGAGCTCCTCGCCGAAAGAATCCAGGGAGTCTGTCACGGCTTTATAGTCCATGGTTCAGACCTTCCACGGCCCGCATCGCATCGCTGCCTAGCTCAGTAGAACCCGCAAGAATCGTTGATGAGGTAAGCCAGGTAGCCATGACAGCCGCATCACCCCATACTCCAGCCACGGTCCTTGCCCATATCCCAATATCCGAAGGAGGGCCACATCCGCACCGGTCTTTTCCTTTCTTTCTGTCTACGTCAGCGGAAACCCAGCGCCATCTCGAAAAGCGAAGTTGGCGTGAATCCATCGCGCCCACACTACGCTGTAGTTTATGATAGTCTACCCGCGAACCCCATCACCGTTTCCGCCATAGCGCCGGTGGTAAGTGGACGTATCGGACCCGGGTGCCTCTGCAGGGCGGGCGGCCTCGTCAAAGCCTCAACGAAAATTTGTGGGGGCCGGAACCACTCTTTTTTTCGCAGGATCCGGAGAAATGAGACTAAGACAATGCCGCCCCCGGGTTGGGGTTTAACCCGTTGAGCCGCGTACGGCCGCAGATGTCGGAGATTTTGAAGGGTCCGGCTTTCTGTGCTGGGTAAGATGGATGGATGGGGTAGGTTGATTTGGAAGCGTTGTAAAGTGTATTAAGTGTTTGGAGGTCAGGGTACCAGCCCCAATCGAGCGTGCTCGGGGGAGCTACAGCCCTGCTGACGAAATTTTGCTAAGCAGCGTCATTGTGAAAAAATGGGAACCGCGAGATTGGGTGCGTAGTCGGTTCTAATGAAATTTGAAATTCAGATAGCGCTTGGGAAGCCAAAATAATAAGAGTATGCTAATTTGATGGGGGATTGGCAGTTGTGCAGGCTCGAATAGTGGGGAAGAAAATACAATGTTGAGGGTCTCGAAAATCGGAGCATAATTATTGCCGTTTTGCACAGCATAAAAGGATGGAATAGAGGAAGAATACTTAGTTGTGCTGGCTTATGTAAGGAGATGCACGAGTAATGAATAGTGGCTGTGGCTTTGGGTACATCCCATGCATCTGGATCGGAGCCACACTTTGTTCCCTTTTAGTCGATGTTAGCAAAGATCCTGTGGGCAAAACTTTTCGCTTGATCGGAAGAGGCTCCTTGAGTCCAGCCGCAGTAAGTGCACATGAATGATGATTCAGGACAAGGGACAACGTAAGGCATAGCTTGAAGTAGACCGAAAGAATGGGGCTATGCCTTAGCTTGGTAATAAGGCTGCGGCGTGGCTTTAGCTTTGCGCCGGTAAGTCCGTACTGTGGCCTGCGTAGTGCTGACAAACAAATGGGTTGACCACATTGCGGCCACGGAACCAAATATCGAGTTGGGCTACCTTTGACACATGAATTTCGACAATCTTTTGTCGCTTTCGAGGTCATTGTGCCTTTGCCTCTTTGCCCAATGGGCCTTGTCCCTCTAATCCTTCCACCTCGAGGCCCTCCTGTCGTAAGACCTCCTCTTGTTCTTCATCAAGGACATCCAAGTCCACGGTGATTTTGGGACCCTTGAACCATTTTCGCGCGTCGATGAAATAGTACAGCAGCGCTCCGCCCCAGACTGCAGAGTTGATCACTACCGTATAGTTCATGTCTTCCGGAGTGGGGTTTGGACCGCTGACGGGGAACATGGCGAGAGTGATGCCAAAAATGAGGAACACGATCGCAGTCCAGGCGATTGGGGCGGACAACTTATCCCCGGTATAGAACGGTCCTGGCTTGAATTTCTTCTGACCCCAGACGAGTCGGCACAGAATCCTATTTAGCAATTAGCGTTGACAGAGTAAACAGAGCTGCGCAGAAGGCTCACGGCGTCCCCCAAGCCAGATTGTTTCCTGCAACAGCCAGACTAAACAGTGCACTTGCGGCTGCTGGCGCGATCAAGCAAAGAAGTCCGAGAACAGCAGCTAGCAACGCGCAACCCCATACTGCTCGGAAGGGAATATACCCGAAAGTTGGCGAGATCCGGCGGAAGAAGCCCGAGAATGGCAATGCTCCGTCACGTGAAAACGCCCAGCTTTGCCTACTCGCTGCAACAAGAATAGAGATGCCTTCAGAATTGAAGGTCCAAGTCAGTTTCTTTGCCCTCGAGTAACTTGAACGAATGATCCTTACCCATAAGATATTGGACAATCATTAGGAGAGCCATCATGCCCAGAGCTCCGTTCTTGCCTAGAGCGTCATAGTAGATCTGAGCCATTGGCTGGCCGAAAGCACTTCCAGTCACGTTCTCAAGAACGGGATCAATGCAAGCCGCCATAACGATCAGGAGGATGAAGCCAAACAGCCAGCAGCTGCCTATTGACATCAAAATGCCATACGGAACGGCTCGCGTAGCATTCGCTGCCTCCTCACTCATATGAACGCTAGTGCCGAATTCAGAATTCAGATTCTTCCAAACAGGTCAGCATTGGGGCTTACCAGCTATCGAAACCTCCCTGTATTAGGTCAGCAAGGCCTGAATATTTGAACTAAGGAGCTTACAATAGTCCATATTGGACTAAGCCAGGAGATGAACCACGCCCAACCTGTCGGCCAAGTTGTCAAATTTTCAATCTTGCCAAAGATGTAGGCGCCATCGTGCCTGTTGTTTGTTCCGATCGGAAGAGCGATTATCGAAGCGAAGATCAAGATAAAATTCATAATGACGAAGACAGTTTGGAGTTTCCCCATGATCCTGCTCATAGTGGAGGCGATAAGTCCGTGACTGAGTACGCATGCCATGAACGTAACGTAGACTATTCCACTCGATGGCGACCAATTCCCATCCCTGGCTATTACGATGACCGAAAGGAACATCAGCGCGAAACCATAGTCGATTGAACACAGCCCGCCGACAAGGCCTAATGTATTTGAATAGCCGACAAGAAATGAAAGTGGATTCCGCCATGCTGGAGATGCAAAGAAATGCGTCCACCAGTACAGTCCTCCGCTAGTGGGCATGGCGCTGCCTGTCCAAACCTTTCATCAGTCACTCAGGATCATATGAAGTCAGGAGAAGGCTGCTACCTAGATCTGCCATTGCAAGGCCAACAATAAAGATAAATGCGCTGGCAACGAACCAACCCCATACCATTCCAACTGGACCGGCAGGGATTGAAAAGGCAAGAGTTGACGCAATACTAGGAAGAAGGCCCATGATGCTGAAGGCGATCCCAAACACCTCAATCATGGTGAAATTCCGACGAAGCTCTTGTTTATAACCCAGCTTCGCCAGAACAGCCGCATCCTCGTCGCTCGCCAGACCGGGGGCACTGACAGAGACAGAGGCATTGCGTGAGCCTCGCCTCTCCTGCTCATAGAAGGGAGGAGAATCGGCGGCCTTATCAGCAAGCATCGTTGACATGGCGCTTATTGCAATGAAGCTGGATCATAAAATATTTGACAGGAGAGGACTATTGAGAAGATGTACACATGCAAGGTAATGTAGTGACTTGCCAAGACTAGAGAGAAAACCCTGGGAAATGCAGGAAAAAAGGCCGATTTGTTCTCGACCGGTCACACAAGCAAGCCTAGCGATTTGGTTTCGGGATGAAGGATCAGGGTGTGCATATCTTTCGGATCCTGTTAGCGCAAATAGAAAGAGGTAATGGTTGGCCGGTGAGGGCGGCCTGCAAGTCGTTCTATCTGTGGCGACGTCTTCGAGATAAAGCCTCTACCGGCAGATAAGCGTGATAAGGAACCATGCAGTGGCGTGGGCGGAGGGGTTTGCGGGGAACAGACTGCACGAACTGGAACCGTTAGCAATCCGCACAAGCACACCAACATTCTTCATACGAATTCTCGACACGACCCGTTCAATGTAAAATTTGGCACTCTTCGAAGGGGTAGAGGAATACCAGTGCCCATCATTCAAGTGGTCGTGTAGCTACTGACCCCGAAGCGAACATCAAGCCTCTTCCCCACGAAAATAAGCGGTCTTTGCCGTGGGAAACGTCATGCCTAAACTGGAATACCTAACCGACGTCCCGGATGCCGTTTTTCAAGACACTAGAGTAAGGTCGTTTGGGGACTTACCTTGCAGAAGCCAAACCTCCTGCTACTGCTACCCTCTTGACACGGAGATCCACCGAGGAGGAGCAGCCTACGAACGCCAGACTTTAAAACAGACCGATGATGGCATCCAGCATATGGTAAATTCAACATACCAGCAGTGACAACATTCAGGTATGATAAACTTACATCAAGGATGACATCAATCTTCGGCTTCCTCAGCGTGTTCCTACCTCGGCCAGACAATATCCAGCAGACGACCGTGCTGCTGACGCAACAGAGGCGAGTAATGGGAAGGGATCAAGCTTTCAAGTCCAGTTGCTCTTACTGAGGAATTTTACATGTTACGGATCTCCAGCAATCACCCGTCTAGCGTCCTGTTCGCGCCCTTTGACCTCTTCTGAATTCACCTCAGTGCTGTCCCACGAGCTTTCAGGACCAGGCACATGTCCCACGAAACCCTTCTCAGCAGCTTTGACACCTTTTGGAATCCACCTCCGTAAAATCTCGTTGACCCATCTCGATGGTATCCCTAGCGGCAGGCTTTGATCAATCGCTCGATTCATGCGTCCGATGTAGCTGTGCTCAATGTCTCCATCTTCCACCCTCTTCTCGTCCACGTAGATCAAAACGTTGATGGGATGTTTGGCATCTTCAAGGGTCAGCCCGTAATTTTGGGGGGAATCGAGCCATTTCTCCACGTTCACTGGCAGGTAGAGTTTGTTGTACAGTCTATCTCCCTGTAAATGAGGCCGTGAATATTGTGTAGCTTTGTCCGGATTAGGCCTTGGATATCTCTCGTAGAATTCAGAGCTACCCTCATACTTGTCGAGTTGGCTCTCATCTTCAGAGTGAAGATTGTAGACTACACCCCAGACGGCGTTCTGAGGACTCGCTGTTGCGTACTCCTTCGCTTCGTCTTCTGACAATCTCACCACATTTGCATAGCCTCGAGTGCAAATAATCCATTTCCATCCATCAATCCGGGCAATGGCTACCGGCTTGCTTGCAGTCTTTGGCGAATAGATGCAGCGTCCCTCCATTTGTTCTGGAGAAAGATTGGACCCAAAGGCGAAATAAAAGGTGCCATTCTTGCAAGACGTCCTCAGAGAGAAATCAGCTGCACTATAGGCTGTCATTTCCTTGCAGCGAGTGAGGTATCTTAGTATACTGGATCTCACCTTTTTCCAGGGCATGGACGAATTGAGGGAGAGCATATTAAAGATTTTCTAACAACTCTCACAGATAAAAACCGCTTGGTGAAAGGCCACTAACCGCTTTGGGCTGGCATCCTTCAAGAACAAGGTCTCCTTGAAAAGCTCGACGACCTCCAGCATCCATTCACATCGTTGCTTTGATATGAGGCCAACATTTTGCCACTGATACAACCGCACCTCCAGATCTAACTGACTAGAGTCCCCTGGCAATGCTTTGGGACTCCTTAGCCGCCCGGAGAGCTACCTCCACTATGAAGATCCAATACCTCAAGTGAACCCCGCAGTCTATTTTTCTCTCCTAGGCTTCGGCACATCAGCCGCCGAATCTAAGGTACAAACAAGCTGCGTACGCTGCGAAGACTGCCAAAGCCTAACGATTTGAAGTCTTTCTCAGCCCACTCCCTGACACTAACAAGAGCAATATGATTTTACCGCCAATCAAAAGTCATTGTGCCTGAAATGGTAGGAGCTTAGCTTCCCTATGTCATGATCGACAATTTTTTGATGTAGGATGTCTATCTAGCTGGGCATTCTCTTTGTGAGATTTGCTTGTTCCTTTGTTGGCAGTTGTTGTGCACTTGAGCATTATGCTAATTCCCGTCTCATCTTTCGCGTTGCTAGCGCTATGGCCGGCGAGATCCATCGCTGGCGGAGTTACCACTTCTGCCGGCAGCGATGGCAGGCTCACCTGTACAGTTACTGCTAATGGGAATCAGCAAGATGACGTTCCGAACATATTAAGCGCCTTCACGACTTGTGGTAGTGACAGCACAATTGTCTTTCCAGAAGACCAGGAATTCTGGATCGCAACCAAGCTGCATCCTACGCTCCACAACGTCGAAATTGAATGGCGTGGCCAATGGACCTTTTCTGATAACCTCGACTACTGGCGCAACAATTCCTACCCCATAGCCTTCCAGAACCATCATGCCGGCTTCATCATCTCTGGAGACGTTATCACAATCAATGGCTATGGAACAGGTGGGATCAATGGGAATGGAGATGTTTGGTACACAGCTGAGGCAGGATATACGCTGCCTGGCCGTCCCATGCCATTCGTGTTCTGGAACATCAGCCAGGTCACAGTACAGAGCTTCTTCGTCAAGCAACCCCAGCTTTGGTCCATCAATATTATGAATGGCACAGACATGACATTCGACGATATCTACATCAACGCCACCGCCACCAAAGCCCCGTAAGGACTTCTGAAGTCTCCCTTCATCCTCATACTAACGTACAAACTACCACCAGTTACGGCAGAAACTGGGTCCAAAATACCGACGGCTTCGACACCATGGACGCACGCAATATTGTCCTGACCAATTTCGTCTATCAGGGCGGCGACGACTGCATTGCCGTCAAGCCCCGCAGCTACAACGTCTACGTCCAGAACGCGACCTGCCGCGGCGGCAACGGCATGGCCATCGGCTCCCTGGGGCAGTACCTCGAAGACTCTTCCGTGGAAGACGTCACGATTACGGACGTCAACATCGTGCGCTACAACGACGACATGGAGAACGGCGCGTATATCAAGACGTGGGTTGGCATCCCGACCCTGCAGACGGGGTCTGGAAATGGCGTGTACGAATCCGGCGGGGTGCCCCGCGGCGGAGGCTGGGGCAGCGTGCGCAACATCCTCTTCGCGAACTTCCGCCTCATGGGCCCGAGCGTCGCGGGCGCGATCTCCCAGTCCTCCGGCAACAGCGGGAACAGCAGCCTCGCGGGCACGAGCCTGCTGGAGGTGAGCAACGTGGCGTGGGTGAATTTCACGGGGTACACGGTGCCGAGCAGCAGTTCGAGCACCCGGGTAGCCAGCCTGTCGTGCTCGAATGTGCATCCGTGCTACAATATCGAATTTGAGAACTTTGATGTCGCGCCGGGGCAGAATGGAACGGCGTCTCGGGGGACGGCGACTTGCTCGATGGTGAGGAGCGGAGGGGTGAGTATTGTGGATTCCAGTCTGACGGGGACGAATTGCGGGTGAGAAGTCAATTGACGACTACTGCTAGTCTGACAGCAAGCAATAATACATAATGGCATAAGCTTTGATTTCGAAATGCATACTAGCGTTTTGTCTTTGGGTCTAACTCTAGGTGTGCCTTTCGTCTACCTCTAGATGTACCCCCCTCTATCCATCAAGAATCTAACGTTTTCAACGTCGGCTTTCTTCCCCCTCCCTCCCTCCACTGAGCCATGACTTTTCACCAGACTGACCACCGAGCTAAAATCTCCCCTTGTGTCGCGAAATCCGAAGACACTCTTTCCTTTTCTTTTCCTTTTCCTTCTTTCCTCTTTGACAAAAGAAGACTCAAGCCTCGCATGACGGCAAACGTGAGGCAAAGAAAAACAAATCTTTACGTCCTCGCATCCCAGGTCACAAATTATGACCGAAGTCTCGATAATCAGAAAAATTTGTCGTGAACTCCTCGGCCACACCATGCTGTCTCCCGTCCATCGCTTCCTCTCTATACCCACAGCTCCCCCTTTGAAAAAACTGAGGCCCATCTGCCTAACTTAACCAAACCTTATCAGCAAAACCACCAACCCCCCGAAACATCAGAACTCACCGTCTGTCTGTCTCCCTCTCACCTCAAAACACTCCCGCCCTTCCCCTCTAGAACTCGGAACTGCCAAAACCTTCCGGAGAAAGAATCATGCCGTGGGCCTGATGACGATTACCGCCTTCGGGCTGAGGTACATCGGCGCCCTGTGAGCAGCCTCGCCCACGGTGATCGGAGAAGTGGCCACTGGTGCCAGAGGAGTCGGAGGACGAATCGGGGGCGGTGAGACATCGAGGGTTGTGGTGGTGCTGATTTCTTCGGAAAGGGGCGGGACGAATAGGAAGGCTGCGAGGAGAGATGTCGCTGTGGACAGAGAGATGAGGACAAGGGGGAGGGGATGTAGCATGATTGGGGGTTTTTCGGTTGGAAGGGGGGAGTGGGGGGTTTCGTGGCGTGAGAGCTTGAAGAAAGAGGAAAGGTTGAGCTTTTGGGAAGGATGTAAGAGGTGGATTTTGAGATTGAGGTGCTGCGAAAGAAGTAGTTTTACGCTTGAGAGCAAAACGAGACTGTAGACTGCGAACGAAAACCTGTGGGAGTTGACTGGCGCGCGGCAGAGGTGAAAGACAAAGGAAAGGATAGGAAGACGAGAGAGTACAGACATGGTGCTTATGTGACGATAGTGAGAGCGCTCTGATGAGACGGGAACCGGCAGCGTTATCTATCTGCACATAAAAACTCACGCCGTGAGTGACCTGGAAATGAACACCATTGCTCTAGATAAAGCCAGCTAGGTTCCAACTTTTCCACCGGATCGTATCAAAACAACGCCCATGAAGTGATATCTAGCTTAACGGAACTGTAAAAGAATTTGTATAATACTATCGTACAGGCATCAATAGGCGTCAGAGATAACAAGCGCATCAATCATTGACAACTTATCGATACAGGTTGCACTAAAGAAGTAACTTGACCGTCTCCGATATGCCGTATTTGTGTTTAGCCTCTTGTACGTTAAACAGGCTCCTTCAAATCTCGTTCTCAGACTGCCAATGGCGCTATTCTCCGGATGAACGAGGCAGAAAAAGGGCTTTCTAAGCTTGCATATGCGGCAAAGGAGAGCACCGTAGTTTCCGTCCCAATCAATGTTCAGGTAAGGGTCCTAAGCGCCCTCGTTCGGACGGATGAACAGGCATGTCATCTCTTGGAGCGATTGATCTTGGTTCAACGTCAACCACGTAGTCAACACCGTTGTCGGAAAGGTAGCTCGGTGGGCGGTTTGCCGTTGTCGGCCTGGGTTGATGCTCTTGTTCCGTAGGAGAGCGAGATGTGGGGGTCTGAACACGTTCCCAATGCACAAGATCTGGATGAAGCCTCTGCATTCGCTTTAGTCAATTGATTTGATCGCTGGAATCCGATCGACTTACCACACTGCCTCGCCAGAGTCCGTACGCTGGAGGCGGAGGGCGCAGTGCTGATTTGGCAGGGTCCTCTTCAACATTCTCTTCACCAGCTTCTTCATCTCTTGCGAATACCACGGGAATAGGAGTTGCTGGATTCATATACCCCAGTGCGCCACCCCGACCGGTTCCATCGGCGATTTGATCTTGTGGCTTAGGAGGAGAAATTATCATCATGCATAGGCGAATGAAAACATGGCAGAAGAATATTGTGAGGATCAGAATGATGAGGATTAGGAGTATGTGGAATTGATCGTCGGAGGACGAATTCGTAATGGCAACGACAAGATCTGGTCTGGTTTTAGTAGAGTCCGCCTTTTGCATGTTGATTGCGACTTACAGATAACTAGCACAATAGCTAAAGAGAACCCAAGTACAATACACTGTACAGCTTTTGAGCGAACCCTCTTATCCCGAAATGCTTCTGCTAGGGTGGGTCTGCGCGGTCTCCCCTTGTGGCGGTGCCTGCGTCTCCGATGGAGCTGATCCAATCTGGGGGCGAGGTCAAGCAAAGTATTTTGCCGAGGAGAAGCTGTCCCACGGTGTAATCCCCCGGACAATATGTTTGAAGATGGTCTCGGTAAATTTGACGCCTGTTCTCCACTACGTGACGATGCGTTCGGCGGGAAATTAGCACCATTCGCGGGTGCAGAATGAGGATCTATAACCGAACGCGTTGAAGTTGGTGAACGCATAGCTGGAGACGCATCGGTTCGTCGACGCAAGTCGAGTAACCGCAAGCCAAGCCTTGGAGGTGGCTGCTTCGGTGAGGTAGGTTCACGGTGTCGCTGGAAAAACGACGTGCCTGAAAACAAGCTGGAGACTTGTTGTCTAATGTCGGTCCCACGACTAGGGCAAGGACCTGTGGACGACTCTGAAGGGCGAGCGAATGGTAGCTGCATAGTTTCAAGCCGGCCCGCACGGGGAAATGATAGAGTTGCTTCGATAAAGAGGGTCTCTCAAAAGGGATCGCTATACTTCTTCTCGTTCCTTTTCTCCAAGATTTATGAGAATGTTCGGAACCCTCTCTTTCTTTTCAAGGTGTCGATGGAAATGGATCCGGTCGTGGTGTACCAAATAACCATTAATAGCGCTCTAAATTGTCAACAGTCATAACGTCTATGTGCATCCAGGGAGGTAAAGGTAGCTTGTGCGGATCGGATCGGACCAGATTCAAACGTGCATTCTGTTCCAATACTTCTGTTCTTGGCGAGGTCCGATGTCAAGGCCGCAAAGGGAATTTGGACGATTGGCTGCTGAGAAACGAAAGACTGCGGTGAGTAAGACGTAGAAGGTGGTGATAAACAGAAAGACGGTCAGAACGAATGGTGTCAAATGAAGAGAAGAGCATACTCTGTTGGCCTGCAACAGAGCACTGGATTAAAGTCAGCAAAAAGCTCAGGAAGGGGAGAGCCTGTAATGCGGTGTATGAAGACAGTGGATTCAACCTGAAGAAATCACCAAGAGAACGTGAATCCAAGGATCGACTCGGCTAGCAAACCGAAGGAGCTCCAGCCAGGGAGCGCACATGCAGGAGCATCAGCCAAAGGCGTATTGATTGGCATGGCGGGTCTGAAATAGAGCGCGGAGCGGATTGTGAGACAAGGACGGCTTCGGAAAGTCTTGAAGAGTCCAAAAGCTTCGGTCCTGCGACAGATTGTGAAACCTAGCGCGAACGCCAATCGAACGGCACGTGACTGGCCGGCAAAGTTGCCTTGTTGCTCGACCCAGTCGTGCGCGGCTAGATTGATAGTCCAAATACGGTTAGCCTCGCTGTGGGATCTCGGCCCCACATGGAATTTTTTCTTACAGAAAGTGCGCGCTGCAACTCAAGAAGAGGACGATGCCTTGTCTGTCAAAGCATCGGAGAAGGTCGAAATGGACGACGATCTGGTGTTTACTCTCTCGGATCACGATGTCCTGACTGAAGACTCGGGATCCGCGCCAGACACAAGGAAACGAAAACGAGGCAAAGAATCGCGTGTCGGTCGGCCAAGCAAGACCCGCATACAGGCTTCAAAGGCGCACGATAGCGACTCTGAAGCGTCAGTGTCCGATAATGAGGAATACGATGGAGCTATGAACTCGGACTTCGAGTTTGAGCCCGGTAGTGGAGTGCAGTTTGATACATTTGAAGACTTCGATGGCTGGGACATGCCTCGCCGTGAAGTTGAAGCAAAGGAGCATCGAAGTCAGGCGAATAAAGCCGTCGACATAGATGACATCATTGCGCGCAGAAAGCAGAGAGAGAATACAGCACAAGATGGCGACCATTCAATGGGCAAAGGGGTAGTCGCGAATGGTGACGAGGATCACAGTACTGACTCTAACTCTAAAGCTGATCAAAACGCTCCTGATGATCAATGGAAAAACGATGAGTTGATGGCAGAAGATGGTTTCGGAATGGGAATAGACTCCGATGATGAATTGCAAGAGGACTCTGACGAGAACTTTAGTCAACAGAACGATGGCTTCAACGATGAGGAGGGATCCGAGGATAGTGCATCTGTTGCTTCGCCCACAGCACATCCCGACGATGAGGTTTCTAAGTCTGCTTACGAAAGTGACGAAGAAGCCGGTTCCGAGGAAGAACGACGTAAAGCCTTCTTTGCGCCAGAAGACAGTGTTGTTCGAAACCCAAGCACTATGGCAAATTCCGCCAAATCCTTCCATGACTTCTCACTCTCTCGACCAATACTCAAAGGAATTGCCTCTGTTGGGTACACGCGTCCAACCCCAATCCAGGCCAAAACAATACCGGTGGCATTGTTGGGGAAGGACGTGGTTGGCGGCGCGGTCACAGGATCTGGCAAAACTGCAGCCTTTATCGTTCCTATCCTGGAAAGGCTTTTGTACAGACCGCGCAAAGTACCAACGAGCCGAGTTGCGATTCTTATGCCAACTCGTGAGCTTGCGGTGCAGTGCTTTAATGTCGCTACGAAACTAGCTAGTTTTATAGACGTCACACTATGTCAACTTGTGGGCGGCTTTAGCCTTCGCGAGCAAGAAAACATCCTTAAGAAGCGACCCGACGTCATTATTGCCACGCCAGGGAGGTTCATTGATCATATGCGTAACTCCACAAGCTTTACAGTGGACACATTAGAAATTATCGTATTGGATGAAGCTGACCGAATGCTAGAGGAGGGTTTCGCAGATGAATTGAATGAGATTCTAAAGACCATTCCTAGGTCAAGACAGACAATGTTGTTCTCCGCCACGATGACAGATTCCGTCGATAAGCTCGTTCGCGTTGGCTTGAATAAGCCTGTCAGACTCCTGGTCGACGCAAAGAAACAGACAGTGGGCACTCTCACCCAGGAATTTGTGAGATTGCGGCCGGGTAGGGAAGACAAAAGGCTCGCCTACTTAATTCAGCTTTGCAAGACTGTGTACAAGGACAGAGTGATCATTTTCTTCCGGCAGAAGAAGGAGGCGCATCGCGTCAGGGTTATCTTTGGTCTCCAGGGTCTGAGGGCAGCCGAGTTGCACGGGAGCATGAGTCAAGAGCAACGCATAAACAGTATTGAAAATTTTCGCGCCGGGAAATATTCATTCCTCCTTGCAACAGACGTGGCTTCGCGCGGTCTTGATATTAAGGGCGTTGAGACCGTTATTAATTACGAGGCGCCTCAAACTCACGAGATATATCTGCACCGTGTTGGCAGAACAGCCCGGGCTGGACGTGTTGGCCGTTCATGCACTATTGCAGCAGAGCCGGATCGGAAGGTTGTCAAGACCGCGGTCAAAGCAGGCAGAGCACAGGGTGCGAAGATCGTGAGTCGGACTATCAGTACAACCGAAGCTGACGCATTGGCGAAGTCTCTTGAAGGGCTGGATAATGAAGTGAAAGCTATTCTGGATCAAGAAAAGGAGGAGAAGCAGCTTGCGCAAGCAGAAATGCAAGTCATGCGTGGCGACAACATGATCAAACACGAAGCCGAAATATTCGCCCGACCCAAAAGGACCTGGTTTGAGAGCGAAAGGGAGAAGAGAGCTTCAAAGAAAGCGGGCTTGGCTGAATTGAACAGTGTCAGTGGGGGGAAGAGGGAGAAAAAGAAACTTAGCAATAAGGACAAGAAGAAGCTGGATGACCACAGGGAACGAGTGGAAGGCAGGCTTTGGAAAAAGGGAGGCAAGGTCAGCGCAGTAAACGGCAAGGCCGCACAGCAGGGGAAGAAAGGATTTGGAGGTGGCAAGCGTCGATGATTAAACGAAATGTTTGATCAGAAGCAGCATTGAGAAAAGGAAAATGAAAATTCCCGCTGCATGTTGGGACAACGCATTTTACTCCTACAAATCAGCAAAGTATAACTCAATCACAATCCAATCCCAGCCAAGACATGATTCCACAGACAGATGGAGTATACGTAAGACTCCTCAAATGCTACACACCTTTACCTTTCTAGAATACTTGATTTCAAGTTAGGGAGGTTCTCTCAACACGTGATGAATGCTTCGGGATTAGTCTTGGCTAAATATGGAGGAGGCGCAGGG
Source organism: Pyrenula aspistea (assembly GCA_021030945.1). Taxonomy (NCBI): domain Eukaryota; kingdom Fungi; phylum Ascomycota; class Eurotiomycetes; order Pyrenulales; family Pyrenulaceae; genus Pyrenula; species Pyrenula aspistea. Next base: position 452,113 of record JAGFML010000021.1, read on the forward strand.
GCGGAAATGTTTCGTTTCCGACGACCAGCCTCCACTCCCCGCCCACCATGCGCTCGGCGCCCCAAATAGCAGCTTTTACACATCTTGGACCCTTCCCTCTGTCAGGACTTTTCGCTTTCGGTTCCCCACGTTTGACCGCATTCTGCTCTATAGTATCCGAGCTGATTGGTCCATCTGTCGAAACAAGCCGTTAGGTTCTGACAACCGTCAGCCAGGGCCGCGCGAGCCTACCACCTTCAGCCATCTCATCTCACCCCTCACCGCCTACCGCGGCCAATCGCGCTGCTTTTCTTTCTGCGAAGTCGTCGGATGCCCATTTCCCGCTGCGGAAAACGCTGACGTTGCCCTGTCATCCGCGCCTCCGGATATCTTGGTACCGTTCTAAGAATGCGTTCTAAGCGCCAGTTCCTCGATGTTGGTTCTTCTAGCGCATCATGTGCGAGTAACGATTTTCTCGGAGGCGCTTATTGACTCTGATCACTTTGAGGGCAGAGGTATAAAGATTGACCGTATGCGCTGAGGTTCAGCCCTCACTCTCACATTTACACATCAGCAAACAGATACATTATCATCGTTACGATTTTCCTTTGTCTATTCATATTTCATTACTGTTCTAGTCACCCTCGTTATATCCATCTCGTGTCTTAATATCATAAGTCAAGATGTCGCCAAAGTATACCACAATCCTCCTCGCGCTCCTCGCTGCCTCTGCCACCGTCTCTGCCAAGCCTCTTGCTCGTCGTGCCCAGGACAGCAATCCTCCCTACCCTGTCGGGAATGTACATGTTCCCCGTACCAATCCGACCTCCGCTAGCGGTGCTGTTGGCCCAAACCCGCCGACAGTGGCTCCAGCTCCTGTCGACACAGGGTTGATCAACCAGCTTGATTTGGCTCCCAACGCTGCCGCTCGCACTAAACTCCTCTCCAACAACGGCCAAAACTCCAAGCCTTTCGTGTTTGACTTCAACGGCAAGCCTGATACTGGCGCTGGTGGCCATGTCGTTCTTGCAGACCGCGCCTCGATGCCCGCGCTAGTTGACCTAGGCATCTCTTCCGCTGTCGGCTTCATGCAGCCATGCGGCATGAATACCGCCCACACCCACCCCCGCGCCACCGAGTTCTTGACCGTGGTCGACGGCTCCATGGATACCGGATTTATTCAAGAGAACGGATTCAACATGGAAGTGCAGACCACGCTTAAAAGGTTCCAAGGCACCGTGTTCCCCCAGGGCAGCATCCACTACCAGTTCAACAACAATTGTGAAACTGCAACCTTTGTGGCTGGTCTGAACAGCGAAGACCCAGGCGCCAGCACCATTGCCCAGAACTTCTTTAAACTTCGCGAGGATATCGTACAGTTCACGCTCGGCTTCCCCAGCGCGATTGACGGCAGCAACTTCGAGCAGTTCAAGAACTCGATACCAGCTAGCTTCGCGCAAAACATCAAGACCTGCTTGTCAAAATGTGGGAAATGAGGAACTAGAAATTGAGCTGGCCTTCAATGGATTGAAAAGTGATTGAGTTTATCTTGGCAGCTTTAGCGGCATAGCGATGGCGTTTAGCATTTGGGAATACCACGATATGAATTTCTTTCCTCAGCATGCGTCTTAGCATAGCGAATTAATCTTACCTCCAAGTATACCAGAAAATACTTGGTCTTGAATTCCTCTCCGCGTTCCATTTCACGAGCTTCGGACAGAAGCTCTACAACACAGTGTCTCGTCTCGCCGACCATGTGTAAGTCACATGTGAGGTTTCGTTTCCACTAGAAGCGCAGCAGCAGGATTCTAGTCTTCAAATCTTCTTCTTTGAGCTACATTCAAACTTTCACCACCCCTGCGTAGCACTGAGGAAGAACACAAAGAATTAGGATCACTTGTTGTATGCAGGTCGGAAGTGATCCCTGGTGCGAGTCAATTGCCGACGACTTCGCCCCACGAATATCTTTTCTCCAGCTTCGTCGTTTTCATTGTGCACGAACCACGTCAGGATCTCTGTCAAAGAATTTACATTTCTTCAAAGAATGGTCGATGGATCTTTTTGAAATGCAAAATCGTGAAGGTCACACAGTTTAGCGGTGGAAGATATTGGGTAGCCAATTGCTGTCAATCCCCAATTCTCAAGTCTTTGTCTCAGAGCGCGCCCTGCGATGCGTGATCGACTTCCTCCGCCGACTTGTGACTCACCCCGCGCAAGCCATTAAGAAAGCTTAGAACTACCCCACAATTTAAGATCTCCAACGGCTACACGAATTCTGGAGCTTCAACTGCTGCCAGATCCTATAAAGTTGGATCGTAGAGACAGATATCTTGTCTATACCGACACTTCTTGTGAAATAACATTTTTGGAATTGTTCCGCAGATTCCAGTGTTGGAGCCAGCAGTGAGACCAAAAACCCCCTCCACCAACGAACCCCACACCACCAAAATGCCCATGTACTGAACGCCCTCTTTCGCAGCAAATGCAACCATAACTCATGTCTGCTCAGGCTCCGAGAACCATGGCGAAAATATCGCAAATTCAAAGCGCTAGACCTTCCAAATCGAAAATGGCCATCGAGATCTATAGACAAGCCACCAAGATGGCTGGCAACCGATCTAAGAGACGGAAACCAGAGTCTGGTAGACCCGATGGTACAATTTCTGCTGAGGATCCGCAAATGCCTAGCTGATAGCACGATAGGACGGAGAACAAAAATTCAGATATTTCAAAATGCTTGTGGAATTGGGTTACAAGGAAATTGAAGTGTCGTTTCCCTCTGCGTCGCAAACCGACTTCGATTTTACACGAACTCTTGTGGAGACTCCTGGTGCGGTACCCGATGATGTCTACCTGCAGGTATTATCACAATGCCGGGAAGACTTGATCAGGACGTCGGTCGAATCCCTATACGGTGCGAAGAAGGCTATTTTGCATCTTTACGTTGCCACCTCAGAATGTTTCCAAAAGATAGTCTTTGACATGACCCCAGAGGAGCAGATTGACTTGGCCGTGAAATGCACAAAGCTTGCTCGATCTCTGACTAAAGACGCTCCAGCCTCATCTCCTGCTTCGAAGACAGAGTGGCTTTATGAATTCTCTCCCGAAACTTTTACTGACTCATCGCCTGAATTTGTCGTACAGATCTGCGAGGCAGTCAAGGCCGCCTGGGAACCGACTGAGGACGAGAAATTAATATTTAACCTTCCCGCGACGGTAGAGGTCGCCACCCCAAATTGTTATGCGGACCAGATAGAATACTTTTGCACTCACATGACGGAGCGAGAAAAGATCTGTGTATCTTTACACACGCATAACGATCGAGGGTGCGCTGTAGCAGCAGCAGAATTAGGCCAGATGGCTGGCGCCGACCGAGTTGAAGGAACACTTTTTGGAAACGGCGAACGGACCGGCAACGTCGACCTTGTGACTCTAGCTCTCAATCTCTATACACAAGGCATTTGGCCAAATATCGACTTTAGCGACATCAACAGCATTATACGCATCGTTGAGGAATCGAACAAGATTCCTGTTAATGAGAGATGGCCATATGGCGGCCAGCTTGTCGTCTGTGCATTCTCCGGCTCTCACCAGGACGCCATCAAGAAGGGTTTTCAGGCGCGTAAAGCTGCAGGTGCTAAGAAAGAAGATCCATGGCAAATGCCTTACTTACCTCTTGACCCACAGGACATCGGTCGAACCTACGAAGCCATCATTCGCGTCAACAGCCAAAGCGGCAAAGGAGGTGTTGCCTGGATCATCCAACGCAGCCTTGACCTCGACCTCCCCCGCGGCCTCCAAGTCGCTTTCAGCAAGATCGTACAAAAGGAAGCTGATGCCAAGGGCCGCGAACTCCTCCCGCGCGAAATCCAGCACCTGTTTGAGGAAGCTTACCATCTAAGAAAGACCCCTCGCTTCACCCTGATCGACTACAACATCACCACTGACCGCTCCATTTCGCCCGCACCACCCGCCCTTCAAGACTCCGCCCACGCCAAAACCAACGGCCAGACTCCCGCTCCCGCCCCAGCCGGCGCATCGCTCAAGCGTCGCTTCGCCGGCATAATCGCCATCGACGGCGCCCAACACCCTATCGTCGGCGTTGGAAACGGCGCCATCTCCTCCCTTGCCAACGCCTTGCGCTCCCTGGGCATCGACTTGGATGTCGCCGACTACAAGGAACACGCCATCGGCGGGGGCAAAGACGTCAAGGCAGCGACGTACATCGAATGCCACGCAACAGGCCTTGGCGGCGGAGACAAAGTCTGGGGCGTTGGGATCCACGAAGACGTTGTCCAGGCCAGTTTGATGGCGCTTCTGGGAGCTGCCAGCTCGGTAAAATAATCCTCCATTCCCCCTTTCATACCACTCTACTGACACAGCCCTTTCTTTCCAGTTCCTAACATCCCGCACGTCCACCCCGATCCCCTGGAGTCCCAAGCGCCTGGAAACCTTCACCCGTGACGAGCTGCACGCGCTCGAGCAGCTCAAGCTCAGCGACAGCACAACGCTGTCGCCGCCGCAGTCCCCGACCAAACAACAACCCGCAAACCTCAAGACGTTCAAGGAGAACCTGCACGAGCAGAAAGTCGACATTGAGAAATTGGAGAAAGAAGCGGAAACCGTCGGATCGAACGGCGGGCTGGCTTGAAAAGTTCCTGGATTTTTCTTTTTTCTGGATAAAAATTCTATTCGGCACATCCATCGGGGGTTTTCTCTTTGTGTCGTCCAAAAAAAAAAAACAATCTTACCCGTTCTCAGATAACTTTTCCTGCAAATTTGACAAATAGCATGAAGGGAAAAAATTGACATGAAGGATTTCCGTCTGTCTGTCTGTTCTGCATCCGGCCTGGGGGGCGTAGTGTTCAATACCTTTGGTTGGATAAAACAAAGGAAAAGTATGGAGGGAAAACATTATTATAATTCAGGCCTCCCGTATCATTTGCAATCCAATGATCTGCAATCCTGGCATACTCACTAACCGACTGTTCATGTCCTCCCAAATCCCCACCAGAAAGCCAAGCAAGGGTATACAACGATATCCATGTCATCAAAGACAGAATCTCATACCAATGGATCCCTCCCATTCCCCTCCCTTCTCTTCTCTCCGTTCCTCACCCTCCTTGCAGCCTCTCTATCAGTTAATCCTCCTCCTTCTCCCAAAAAGACATGCTCGAGTCCAACGTTGGCATATGAGGTGCCCTCTTCAAATAATCGTCTCCCCAACCTTTTGCCAGTCACTCAAGTCCTCTCCACCATTCTCTCCACCTTCAGCGGCTGCGACCTTGCTTGCCTTCCTCAAAGGCGTCCCGTTCTCATCCTGCCTCTTCCCTTCTGCCTTCACTGCAACACTGCCCTCCGACTTCTCGCTCCTCATCCTCTTCTTCCCCTTGCCATCCTTCTCCTCACTAATGAGAGAAGCACTCGCAGCACTGACGGCACGACTCCCCTCGTCTTCCGAACTCGTACTCTTCGTGCCCCTCTGCATCATCCCACTCAATTTTCCGGTCTTTGGGTCCTTGAGCCTCAGCATGGGGGACGCACTCTCCTTCTCAGCAAGTCCTGGAGTAGGCGGCCGTGAGTTCCCTGTAGATGCCCCTCGGGAAGACTCGTTGCCGGTAGACGGAGCTCGCGAGGAGCTTGGCCCAGCAACGGCAGAGGCATAGCTAGCGTGCCTTGCTAGAGCAGCGGTCCGTGGTCGTGTTTGTCCGGTAATAGTAGCTCCGCTAGCAGGCGTGTTCGCAGGGACCTGATAGCTGGGGTCTTGTTTGCTTGGGCTGGGTAGCTCCGCAAATTCTTGAATCAGATCGTTCACATCGGAGTCGCTGGTTAGCTTTTGACGTTTATCCTTGCCGGCCTTATTGTCTGACTTGACCTCGAAGCTGATGCCTGTCATGTTGGAGGTGCTGCGGCGGGTGGCCTTGTCACTCGTGGCGTAGGGAAGGTCTGGCATTGGGGTGTCTTCGATAGTGGAGCGACGACCGCTGTGAAGGGCTCCAGGAGGTCTCATCGGGCGGCCCGGGTCTACGAAAGGGTCTGAGAGATCGGTTCTCTGTTCTGACAAATAGTCCATGTTCGGCCAGACGGTAGCACCTAAGGTGAGTCTGGACGCCGATGCGGCATTTGGCTGCTCGGGTCTTATGGTTCCCGTGACGAGGTCGTTCGAGTTGTTTCGAGCCCTGCCTCTGGTTGGGGAATGTGCATGCAGCTCATCGCTTCTTTCTCTTTGCCGCTGGGCTGTATTGGCGCCATACACATATCTGCGGCCACTCCACATTTGCTGGTTCGGCCAAGCAATTCCTGAGAATTCGAGGATGTCTATGATTCGATTATGGCGCAAATGGTTAGCACATCAACTTGGGAAAGAGTTGAGCAAATAGATAACGACGTACGGAGAGGTGCATGCTGAAATGAAAAGGCCAGCACATCTCTGACACGTTCAAATGGATGCGAACGACGAGGCCTGGCAAAGCCTTCAGCGATAACGATACGGATTCTACCCAGCAACTCTCCTGCATCCCAGTGTGCCTGATGGAGAATGTCCTGGTGGAAAGGAGGGAATCTCAGTGGAGCGGGGATTCCATCTTTGTCGAAGCGCGAAGCCTCTTCAATCACGAACGGCCAAGCTGTATGCTGTGCAAAGACATGCCCTGACATGAACAGCCCATCAAGGTAGATTCTCGCCTCAAATGCAATCGTATCTTCAACCTGAACCAGACTTTCCAGCATTCTAGAAGGCTTAGGTGCCCCATCCCAGCTGTGGATTGAAATACGAAACGGAGCACCTTCAGGCAGGCTCGGCACGAAGGTTGTCAGAACGGGGGTTCGGGCATTGTCACCTCCATAGCCGTAGGCCGCCGGGTTGGTAACGAAGGAATGATCTGCTACTTGATTTCAGCGATTACTGCAAAGCTAAGAATGTAGGGTCTCACCATCACGGTCTCGAGTGACGAAGCATTGGGTCTTGAACTCTTGGATGGGGATCTTGGAACCCTCTGGGAACAACAGGATGTCCCAGCTTTGGTACCTCATAATTTCGACTTGGCTTTTATCAGGGTGTAAATACTATCGTGATTGAGTTGTGAAGCTGGAATAAAGAGCATAAGCAGAGGAAAAATTGTTTCACATTCTGCCCAGTCCAGGTCCAGGGATCAGCCTTGCATGCGAAGAGAAGAGAAATGACATAGGAAAATCGGACGCAAAACGCTCGGAGGCAAGATGCATATGTTGCTATCTGAGAAACACAGGAGGCAGTTGCCTGTCAAGGCGTTCCCACATCCGACGGATGGGAAGGTACGGCCAAATCAGCGCTCTTGCAATTTGTCTAACCGCGATCATATTAATCTTGAGAAAGGCGATAATCGCGTCTAGCTCTCCCAACTGCTGAAAACTGGAATAAGCAGAAATTTTTGGATATCGCCATCTAGATACAAGGGAGGATATCAAGTCTGAGGTCAATATAACGACGAAAAATTTCGAATGCACCAATGTGTGGAAATCATGCCAACCACCCATTCTCCGAGACCATGAAGGACATCAGTCATGCGACAAAGAACCGCCCCTCCGAGCCAAGAGATATTTCAAACTTGTGCCAGGAAGTCGCCCGTCGTCAACTTCCACGGATGCGTACACCAAAGTCAGGTAAAAGTGTTTGCCAAAATTAGGGTAATGACGACGGAAAGACATCCCTTACTCCGTATAGCGTGCTCAATCCCCAAAGTGGGCCCGGGGTGTGAGAATATTCGATCGCCTTCTACCGATGATGGGAGCAGTATTCAATGCAAAGTCGATGCTTGAATCCAAGAACGATGACTATTGATCAACGCCTCCCCCAGCTTCCATGCCACCCCCCAAGCCTCCAAGGCCGAAAGCGGTAGCGCTAGATCCGTCCATCGCGCTGCCGTCAAAAGTTCCGAAGCCGAAATCGCCGTTGTCTGTGTTCAAGAAACTGTCAAAATCGAAATTCTCGAGTACGTCTGCTCCTTCCAATGGACCAAAATTGAGGTCAAATTGTTGATTTGGGTCATTCATGCCAAAGTCACCAAAAGGCGGTGCTCCGCCCATGTCGCCAGGCGGCTGAGGAACCTGATTCTGGCCAGGTACTGAGGTCGGGCCACCTGCATTGGCTTGAGGTTGCATGTTTGCATTGGGACCCGAAGCGTTTGCTGGGTTGGATGTAACCGCCGAGCCACCTTTCGGGCCCGCTCCGCTAGCGGCATTGCCGCCGAAAGATTGAGCATTGACAGGTGTGATCGGTGTGGGGGGCGGTGGGGTCTGCGGAGGCTCTGCTCCAGTTTTCTCATTGTTAGCAGCGTTAGGAGCAGCTGTCGATCCTTTCTTAGTCGGTCGCGCCTGTTGAGAGGTCAGTGAAAATCAGAATGGTTGTTACAGTATAACCAATAAACTCACTTTCCGTTCATTGTTCTTGTCTTTCTTGGTCTTCGGATTTGGTTTACTGGTTTGCGACGGTGTCTGAGGTGCTTGACTCGGTTGGGGGGAGGAAGGCTGGGTACGATTTGCAGGTTGCGCAGGTGGAGGCATCTCATTATTTCGTTGCTGGGGAGTGCCCATTGCCGGAGGTTGCGAAGGGTTTGGCTGGCCCATCATCGGTTGACCCTGCTGAGGTCCTTGGGGCCAGTTGCCGCCGCTTGGGATGCGATTTCCGGGTGGATTGCCCATAGGCATGCCGGGTCTCATACCTGGTCCTGGAGCCACACCGTCACCCATGTTCTTCATATCGTTCATTACTTGCAAGTTGAAATTGGGAGGCATACCACCGGCAAAATTCATGGCTGCTGGAGAGCCACGATTTTGACCCATTTCACCAGGAGCTGGAGAGCCTGGAAGCCCGGTCTGTCCAATCTGAGGAGTGCCACGCTTCATTTCAGTGGGGTTGGGAGAAGGCCCGTTCCGCGAATTGCTAGGAGACATGCCAGTGGGCTGTATGCCAGGCTGCCCTGGAAGAGCAGGTTGACCGTCTGGCCGCCCGATTCCTTCCTGTTCTTGCCTTGCCATCATTAAGCGTTTTTTATTCTGCTGCTCGAGTAGCATGAGCTGCATCTGATAGTCCTGAAGAGCATGATTGCCCCCGTTGTTAGCACCTTGTTGATTCATACCAGCCATCCGATTCTGCGACTGGTACATCTGATCCAAGTTCATGAACGACCCATCTGGTGCCTGCATGATGTCGCCTTGATTCTGCATCATTGCCCCCGCAGCCGGATTCAGCATGCCGTTTTGCATAGCGCCCTGATTATGTCCTAAGCGAGAGTACTGTTGAGCCATATGAGAGTTATATACCTGGATTGATTTCTGCTGCTGAGCAGGAGGCAGATTCTGGAAATTCTGAAATTGTTGTTGAGTCATCCTAGTAGGATTGACACCATTTGCCATAAGAATCTGACTCGCTTGTTGCGGCGTGTTTGCTGCATTCATGGGCTGGCCACGTCCATTTGGGGCCATGCCCTGTCCGACGAACTGAGGACCACCCTCAATGCGAGCTCGCTTGCTCGGAGACCCGCTTTGCTCCGCGGAAGCAGGAGATTGAGATCTGTGACCATTCATGTCAATGTCGGAATTTTCTCGTTGCATTTGGTGCTGTTGATTGATCCGCGCTTGTTGCATTTGTTGGTTGGTCCTAGACAAGCATTAGTACGTGATGCATCTAAGACTGAAGTACCTATATATACAAATTGCGAGCCATAGCAGCTTTGTGTACTGCAGAAGTGTCCATGCCGTTCCTGCCTCTAGGCATGTTCATGCCAGGCACCATTGGGCCGCGCATCATCGAGGTCGGGTTCTGGGTCTGGTCACGTACTCTTTGCATAGCCTGGGAGAAATTAATGTTAAAATTCCTTCAAGCATTGTGTTAGCTGCTACCGACCTGCGTTTGCGAAATGTATTGCGCAATGGGTCCATCACCACCCTTCTTTCGTTGGGATTGCCATACATCTATAAAGAGATTGAACCAATCGAAAACAAAGGCACTCTGGCCTGCATTAGGCACTTTGGGGCGCGGCATATCATCCGGATATTTGAACTCTTCCTTGGAGTCAGTGTCCATGTTATCCGGATCGACACCGTTGATCTCGCCGTCTCGCCGCCTTCCAGGGCTTGTTTTGACGGGTGATTCGGTCGCCATGGGAAGACCATTAGTCACCATAGCCCTGGCAACTTCAGTGTATTTGTGCTTGATCAGATAGTCGTAGATGTAAGTGTTGAATCTTTGCTGGTTGGTTTCGCGACTGTTGGGATGCATGTCGGCTGCAACAGCAACGTTGTTCATCATCATATTTCCTCCGACTGCAAGCCCAGCGGCATGAGGGTTGATCCCCGGCACGTTCATCTGATTCATTGCGGTCGCCTTTTACCCGCAGTAGCCGGTGGGTGACTGAAGACCTTGACACCAAGGACGTGTTATGAGGCTGAAGGACACGATAGCGATCGACAAGAGGATGGATTCGAGTCGTGCAGCGAGGTCGCGGCTGGGTTCAGGGTCGTCAGGTTGGGGTGTAGCACGTGTGGTGGGAAGCGCGAGAAGAGTGATTTACGAACGACTTCGCGTCGAGTGGGAAGTGGGCATGGGGCATCGACAGCGCTCGATCCGAAAAAGGTGCGTCCGGAGCCTCGACGAGGCTGTGATGTTTCGAGAGGAGTTTTTGATGGGAGAAAAGGCAACGGTGACCGCAGCGCAGCAGCTGAATAATTTGGGGGCTCGGGTGCAGGTGTTCGATGGATGAGCGGCGAAAGTGTCAGCCCCGGGGGGTGGGAGTTCGTTGGACCGGAGTTCTGGGGGAGGGGGCAAGCAGCGGTCGGCCGGGACAAATCACGGTCAAATCTCGAGCGCCGAGCGGCCGAAAGAGCCGTTGTCGGGATAGAGTATCTAACGGGAGCAACGACCGCTGGACAGAAACAGAGGCGCAGACGGTTGCAGGATACTTTGTCTTGGGGAGCAAGGAGCTGGAGGAGAAAGGTGTGGTGGGTTTATGGTTTTACTGTGGATGCTGGGAGCTGGGCTTTGGCTTCTGGCGAGTCGAGAGGCGACGTCTGAGCTGCCGGCGTAGGTCTGTGTCTTGCGTACAATCAGTCCCGTTAAGGTGGGGTGATCGCACCTCCAGAAATCTACAGAAATTCTCGAGATGCGGGCTACACGGCGGAGGATGAGAATTCCAGGCTCAAGATACGGGGTGCCTATAGGCCTGCGGTGGAGTTTTGGACATCTGCAGACAGCTGCCATCGAAACCAGATCTGAGGGTTCTGCGTCGCCCCTTCCACACACTGCAGCAATCCTCGCTCTCCCCCGTGCCTTCCCCTTGCTGCCAGCCTCGGGGCGGGATGCGGGGAAACCCGCCTCCGATCCCAACCACGCGCCGTTTGCATTGAGGAGTCGTTGAGATCGGTTGTCGCTGCAGCCGTAGAGACCATTGCTATACCGCACAGATGAGCAGAATACACCCTCTCGGCGGCTTGGTCTCTCCTCTGGTCAGTGTGCGGTGAAATTCCGTACCTCGCCTTGGTATTGAAACCACAGGCGTTTAGGGTACTCGAACATTGTCCCGGGCATTTAAGTGCCGTTCCCAAGCAGCCAAAATTCGAGTATCTTCATTCATCGTCTGGGGGCATTTCATCTTCGATGTATCTGACGAGAGATATCCGCATTTCGGACGTGTCGTTTCCTCGGAGAGTATCACTCACGAAGTGAGCCTCAACCTGCATCTGAACCTAAGAGTCCTCTTGTCAGACTAGAGATGTATTACCGAGCGGGAGCTTCGCTGCAAACCATCTCAAGTGCCCCTCGAAGAATTCCACATAAGATGTTCGAGAACCACAGTTCATCTTGAGCTCGTCCGTCATCTGGTAGTTCCACGAAATCCGCGAGAGGGTTCTCATCAAACACCAAGGAAAATTGCTTGTTGTCGCTGGACCAATTGTTGATCGTAGGAGTAATGTTCAAGAAAATCTTGAATCCAACCTGTCCCAAGCTTCATCAGCGTTTGGTTTGAGCGAGTTGGGGGTCCTTCTCACCTTCGAGATCATCTCCGCCGTCTCTCGAAAATTTGAACATCGTCCGGAGCCTGTTTTTGCCAGGAAGTCTTCTATCAAACGCATGCCAATATTGTACCCCATCTTGTCCAGTTGCTTATTCACTTCTCCGTAGTCATTGTCGTAATCGGCACAGAGCTGGGCAACTATCGTGCCGTATGTCAGGGTCACTAATTCTGCGTTGACCTTGTCGATGCGAGTCCTATACGAAGACCGATCAGACCATGGCATTAAAAACCAAGATTAGGGACTCTCACTTCCAAACTCTGAGCCATCGACAATCGTCAGCTAATGAAGGGCTCTGGCGTAGGGTTCTCTACTGACTCTTCTCCAATGCGCGCAGCTTTGGCCGTCGATGCCATACTCCACAAAGCCTCTCGATATAAAGAGATGGACAACGCGCAGTAGGAGAGGATTGGAGACCGGCAGCTCTGTCTTTTGACCTTCGTGAATCTGGTGGTAAGCGGCAAGGAAATTCCATGCCAGATAGCCCAGAGCCATACGAGGGATAGAAGGTTAGGACGAATTGCGGGCTTGGCAACGGTAGTCTTGGCGTCTCCCACTCCACGCCTGAGAGCCTCCCGGCTGGGAAAAATCGATCCGCTACCCTCGCTAAGGACAGTCATCCACATCTTTACTCATTCAATGTGATCTGAAATTGCTCTCGTTGTTACCGCCTCAAAGTTCTAGGCGCGAGACTTGTTAGACCTTCGAAATCATGTCGGCGGCGCCTCTCTCTTCACAAGCTTCATTCGATTCCTCACAAGTCGTCCTAAGGCGGCACAAATCCGACAGGGATGGTGCGAACAGCTCCGCCGTCGCTGTCGTGGGCGGAAGCCAGAATGGAGCACTCATCCAGTCGGTGGCGAGGACAAGCGGTCTCCAAGCGCCTATTATGGAACTCACGGGACACTCCCGAGAAGTTTTCGCTACCAGGTTTGATCCAGCAGGGCAGCACATCGCCTCAGGCTCGATGGACCGATCAGTACTACTATGGAATGTATATGGGCAGTGCGAGAATTATGGCATACTGACAGGGCACAAGGGAGCTATCCTCGACTTGCAGTGGTCGCGGGATTCGAAAAACCTTTTCACGGCGTCGGCGGACATGACGATTGCCAGCTGGGACTTGGAGACGGGCTTAAGACTAAGAAGGCATACGGGACATGAGGAAGTTATCAATTGCTTAGACATTGCAAAGCGTGGACAAGAGCTCTTGATCAGCGGGAGTGACGATGGTTCTATCGGAATCTGGGATCCTCGCCAAAAGGCCGCCGTCGACTATATTGAGACAAATTTCCCAGTCACAGTGGTTGCACTGGCTGAAGCCGGAAACGAATTGTATTCTGGGGGCATCGATAACGACATCAAAGTGTGGGATATCCGCAAGCTAGAGGTTGTTTATTCTATGATTGGACATACGGACACAGTTACGTCTCTTGCAGTCTCACCAGACTCTCAGTCCCTTCTTTCGTACTCGCACGACTCGACCGTAAGGACCTGGGACGTCCGTCCCTTTGCCCCAACTGACAGGCAAATCCGGACCTACGACGGGGCGCCTACAGGGCTTGACAAGAACCTATCAAAGGCTAGTTGGGATCCTAAAGGAAGCCGAATTGCAGCCGGCAGTGGCGATAGGACGGTGGTGGTGTGGGATGTAAGATCTGGCAAGCTTCTTTACAAACTTCCTGGGCACAAAGGGACTGTCAACGATGTTCGGTTTGCACCAAACGAGGAACCTATTAGTAAGTACTTACTTGCCTTTCTGTCATGGAAGGAACTAACAATATACAGTCGTTTCTGGCTCATCGGACAGGAACCTCATGTTAGGGGAGCTGCGACCCTGAGCCCATGCTTCTTTTAAGTGAATCTACCCTTCCAAAGGACAACGATCCAAAGACCCGTCACAGGGTCCACATCTGGGGATCAGAAAGAGTACGTCCGCAGGCGCGAAGAAGCAAGATCTCCACCAGCAGAGGAGAAAGAGCAGGCCCGTGATCCAGAGAGGATGCAAAACGCCAGTATGCAGGCCAAGCCTGGTATCCTACCGTCAGTCACAACGCAATTTCCCGAGCTGTCAGTCTTAAGCATGGTAAACAAGTACATCACTACCTGCACGCCCTTCGAAACGAGTTTCTGGGCTAGGAAGGAGAACGCGACTATAACGCTGCCCAGTAACAAGGCGAGAGAGCTTAGTTGCGCTTGCATTGATCGAACGAGATCTAAAACTAGAACGAATGAAGCATATTTGTCAACTTTGCTTCCGATCGTCTTCGCAAAGCTTGGTCTTGGACTTTGTCCTATTTTGGTGCTCGTATCCACTGTCATTCGAAAGTCTGAAGCGTTCCGGTATGACTTAAAGCCGCCAAAAACCTTAGATGCTCACAGTCGATACAAGATCTGGAGGCACTCACTTGGATCCAATACATACTTTGTCACTCTGTGGAGGTTTAGGTAGGTGAAAAAATTGAATATCTATTATAATTATTTACCGTTCCCGGGCCAGAGATGTAGAGTATTGGTCAATTGACTTTCGACTACACAAGTGCAAAGAATGCATTAGCTCTATATTAATGGCTTGATATCATTGGAGTCTCTAGTCATCTATTGCCTTCCTTTGACAGTCCCAGATTTCCCGGAGCTGTCATCCGATCCCAGCGCCTTGATAGAGACGATAGTACTCCTATCCACCAGCTCCCTTTCGACCCAAACTCGGGGTTCTGACATGAACCAGTAGCCATGTTGCCCGCGCAAGTGAGGATAATTGCAAGGTGGCAGACAGCGTTGCATGCAGTTCAGTGACTAGTCGCCTGAGATAGTCAGCAAGTATACCTCCTTGTTGCGGTGGCCGAATGGCTTAGAATTAGCTTTGTTTATGTTATAAAGGTTCCATTACATTGCTTGCTGAGAAGCTTGTTGCTTGAGCTGCAGAGTCACTGGGCCTAGATGATTGGGTAGTTGCCGATAAGGTGAGAACGGCCGTAACGAGAGAGAGAGAGACGGAGGATGTGATTTCTATAGAAACGCACTTGACCATGATAAGGGTATGGAGATTGCTGAGTTGGCGTAGAGCAAGCTGTCGATGAGCATATGGAGGACCACCTGCTCCACGGATCAGTAATATCCTCGGAAGAGTCTTGAGGAGATCGAGGAATGTGGCAAAGCCGGATTCTACGCTTCTTATAGTCCAAGCCGTTAAAGAAGTCACGAAGAGCTGGCTCTAGACCTGTGCATGATCAATCAGCAATCAAAGCTCCAGGATAAGGGGCAGCAGATAGGGGCTTAGTGGTCTTTTTGTCGTCTAGTGTCCAAATGGCCCCTAAGTATGCCCTTCCCAAACCAAAACGAAGGACGCTAATCCAAGCATTTTAGGGGAAGAATAGCCTCAAGAAGAATGTCAAATATATACACAAGAATTTAGAAGCATGATACATAACTTCTGCCAACAAACCAAATGTATCAACCTTGGAGCCAAAACTTGACATCCATGGCATGTTGTGGCGACTGCTGAAGGAGGAACTTTGTGGTCTAGAATCTAAATGTTGTATAATCAAAACATTTTGCGATGATGGTTTCAGCCATCGAAAGATGTCCCCATTCCGACCGGCGCAATGGCCTTTCCCCATTGCCGCCAACCCTTTTTCTCTATAAATTTCTCGCGCCGCCGACGCTGCTGTTTCTACAACGCTGCGACCAGGAGGTTGCGGAATTCCGGTCCGATCTGAGCACCAAATCTTAGAAGCAGCGTAGCCATCACATTGCGATGTGCCGCAAACCAACAGAATTTCAACGCTCAGTGGCACTGGCAGCCGTGGGGGCTACCATTGCAAAAGGGGTAATGGCAGAGCCGGGCAGGTCTTCTAGCCTCTGGGAGATTCTTTTGAATCCTTCGTGACAGGCCACGTTGGAGAAAGCCAGGTCCCTATAAGGAAAACATCCACGCAGATGTTGCTCTGGCACGGCTTGCTGATCTGCTGTGCCGTCGGTCAGTATACAAGATTTGTGCTTGGTTTCCCCCTACCATCCTCCTAGTGCTGTCGTGGTCTCCGTTTACTCGCCTCTGTTGTCTCGATGCAACAAGAGCCACATAACCCTTCTCGAGACTCTCGTGAAAGAGCCTCATGACCATTGAGGCAGTGTTGAAGGATAGCGCAGGGTTTTTCAAGCTCGTCACCAAAGTCCAAACATTCAGCGAGGTATTGGAAGTTGTTTCAAGGACAATGGGATATCGCACCTACCCTGGGGCTTACCTCACTCTTCATACTCCTCAACTGCTAAAGTCATTTAAATATGTAGCACGTTGCTCTTCTTGCCAGGTGTAGGTACCATCTTTTTTCTTACCAGTACTTTCAAACTGCATAAATTTCGTACGCTACCAGGTCTGCCATTCTACCCGTTGCCACACATTGAAAGATCTCCGAGAAGGACTACTGACTCAGCATGAAAGACTCGGCTCTCTGCATCTTCATCACCACCCTCTTCATTCCAGTCCTAATTTCTGCCGTCCCAGCAGCTGGCCCTGCTTCGGCTACCAGCCAAACGGCAGCAACCACCGCGTCACACGCACCCACAGAGACACCTTTGGCGCCGACATGCAGAGACCAATATATGGCGTTCGACCCGGTCGACTTTGCCAACTACTGTCCTAAGGGGCCTGGAGTGACCACCGTACCCATGACCGTCCACGGCATCCCGACGGCCATCCCGACCTCGTTCACCAAGACCAATGCTGTAGCCCTCGCATCCAGCTTCGCGGCAATGATCCTGAAGGGGAGTGGTGTCGCGGGTTCCGCCAAGGGCAGTTATACGGCTCCGACTGACTATCCAGAGACACTGTTCTCGACAACCATACCAAAGCAAACGGCTACGCTGTTTTATTGCGCATGTCCTTCTGTAGGTTAACTTTGAATTCTGTTATTCCGTTTTCACCCCGTCATTTGAGCCAGTGGAAACTTCGCTAATCGGATTTTGTAATCTGAAGACATCCACCACTCTCGCAAGTATTACCATAGCTCCGCTTTCTACATCCGACCCTCCGCCCAAAAAGCCGACTCCTGCTTGATACATCTCCTGTGTTTAGAGGGCATTTCTGTGGTGTACTGGTCCGATGAAATCGCAACCGGAATGGTGAAATTTGGCCAGAGGAGGTCCGGGAATGTAGGTTGCGGCGAACCTGCCTTTATCACCCTCACGGGGCTTTTTTCTCCAGCTTGAAGCAGGTATCTAATATCGTAGAAAGGAATCATGGGCGTTGGGAGTCTGATTTTCAAACTAGCTACAGAACTAAAATTAATGCTCCGCACGCTTTATCTCCTATCCAGCACCGCGTAGAAGTCAATCTTGTTTCGGGGCACGTTAGATCAACGTGACACTACTCCTGGTCTCGTAATATGCCTTTCCTGGTTACATACGCGGGCCTTTAGGCCCAGAGACCGACTTCTCGGGCACGCAGGACGTCAAGTGCCTCCAACATTGACCTCGTTGCAAGTTGGGTTCTCTCTAAAGAAAGGGCAACAAGTATAGACAAGCGAAGCATCACGCATGCCTAGCGGCGTAGACGGAGCGCATATAGTACATTTCGATCAGAGTGCGCAGCACCCAAAGTAAGAAACAAAGTTACAGAGCCCGGAGAGAGGTCTGAAGGTGAGCAAGATGTTGGCTGATTACATACTGCTCTGGCCGCGTGGGCGGATTAGAAGAAATTTTGCATAGTGCATGCGCATCTCTGTCTGTGACCTGACCTTGCTATGGTTCTGGCTTTGTGTATTACGATGGCGAGGTTTCCCGGGTGAAAGCTCGATCTAGAAAGCTACGGAGGTTCTGCAGGGAAGGAGACGATGGAGTATGAAAGGGAGCGATATGGTAAAGGTTCGATATAAGCTACAGCTTCCAGAGGAGGTTCTTGTTTCTCATAGGTGTAAGATTTAGTTATATTCACTCGACGACCTCGTGAGTAATGTTTTGTAGACAAGAAAGTCGATGAGATTGAAGAGCGATTTTTCGGGGGGCCCTCTAAGACTTCGAATTATGTGTGTGATCAATTGCTTGTATCGAGGGTTTACTATACCGAGCACGAAAGGGGGTTCTATGTGATAAATGCAAAGAGTAATTCAAGCTGCGATATTAAGCGTATATGGGAAATTCCTGAACGCCTGATTAAAAAAATCCCAACGCCATAATACCGGTGAGCCCTCGATGTAAGCAATCAAGCGTCAGCATGGCTCAAAGCTCCAGGGAGCTCTGGGTAGTCGTTCTCGAGTCACAGTGTATATACTTCCCTACAAAACATTCCTTTGGGGGTCGTCGAGCTGTATCACTAAAGTTTAGATTCGTGAGACAGAGACGTTCTTCTCGAAGGCTGTTGCTTATATCGAGGTTTACCGTAGCGAATTCGACCACGCGCCTCCGGTTAAGACTGCTGCCACCATGGGGGCTTTACATATTGGCTAGTTGAGCCAGTATTAGGGTCCCTTGGAATATCAGTAACCAAGTGGTTACCTTCCATACAGACGTTCTTCTCGTCAAAATACGTGTGGGGAATAACGGGGATATTAGGGTTCTTAGGTGAAGCTGTCAGTAACGCTCATTCTCATGGGAAAACCACGCTGTGACGACTTACGTAAGGATGTGGTGTTATGCCCCGTTGCCATTGAGGTGTCATAACAAAATCCGTGTACTCTCGTCCCCAAGGATCAAAAAGTCTCGTTTTTTCGAACGCAACTATTTGCTGGACATTAGTGTTCCTCATCAATGTTGGAAGCTCAACGCCTTTAGCAACCTGACCAATGACTATTACGAAGATCAGTTTATCCGCTTGACAAGGGGGAGTCATCAACATACACCATTTGTCATCCGTATCCTGGCTGAATATGCTTCTTGTCCCGCCCTTCGTATCAAAGTTAATATAAACTGTATGATCTGTATGCATACGAGCTGCCGCTAGATGTTCGTTAGCAAGAGATATCAGTTTCTCAAAGCCACGCACCGTTTGAATTGCGATTAACGTAGATCCAATCCCAATTCCCGTCCTCGGTTTTGGCTTGAGGCCATAGTTTAGGATAAGGATTATCATGAGATTCAGGGTCGTCGTTTTTGAAGGTCTTGCGGTAGCTGAAGCCATATCCATTTAATTTCGTATCGATAAATTCTTCGACGTGATCCGACCTGCCCCCATCAGTGTAAAGAACATATGATCGCCGGTTGGGTTGAATGTTTTCATCGATATGCACCATTCCATCTGAGACCAAGGGCCTTCCGTATGCGTCTCCATGGGCAGGCTCTCCATTTTTCCCATATTTTTTACTTGGCGCAAATAGGCCGTTGGTTGCCATGTCGTCTTCAATTCTAGGAATATTTGGGTTGTTTGCTAATGTTTGATATCAGTAAGGTAGACCCATGCGTGGGGAGACGGTCACTTACGACACCATCCGTAGCCTCTCTTGCACATGCCAGCCTCATGTCCCTCGGTTAGTGTCGCCTCGTCCCCGTTAGGGGCACCAGGTTGAGTGACTGGTTTCCCGCCAGCCCCGGCGTCACCATGACCCTGACCATCCTTGTCTCCAGTTTTTCCACCGTTTGTGCCTCCAGTCTCAGAGCTGCTCCCAGACGTACCTCCAGATGCTTCTCCTTCACCACTGGTGCCTCCGCCTTTACCAGCTCCAGCTCCAGCTCCAACTCCTTCCCCTGTACCGGTTCCTGTGGGGTCATGGACCCCTCCTCCTCCTCCTCCTTCGACAATTACGCGCCGATTCAGGAACCAGTCTCGACGGTCGGGAGAGGAGGGTTGGTCATGTTCACTGTCCGCAATAGGGATGGCAATTACTTGGGAGACGGCAACGAAAACCGTGAAATACGAGAGTAGCGTAAGTCTGGCGTGTGGAGGCCACATGATAGATGAACAATCTCCAGAAGAGGTTCTCTGCTAGTTGAAGTAACCAAATCGGTCAAGGCTCCTCCAATCAATCAATCAATCAAGGAGATTTCTCACTAGGGACTGGAGAGCGCTTTGAATGAAAGTAAGCGAACTGCTTATGAGATGAAATACGACACTTTCAAGATCCAGAGTTAGACTGTCATCTTATACCACACGCTTTGATGGGCTGAGACCGAAAGAAGCTAGGAGACTTTGTTGGACGGGTACAGCAAGTGTGCTTTACGGCAGACGCTACAAGACTGAGAGGCATGTCTCAAACAAATTGTAGGTAACTGAGGCAAGCCGACGTTTCGTGTGAGTTGTGAGCTTTTCGACTGACGTTGTAGCCGTTTGAGGGGCGGAAGAGGCGGAGTTGGTAGCTTCTGCTGAATGCGGCACATCAGAACATTCCCAATCTGTTAGCGGCGTCCAACTAATTCCGCGTTGGAGAGTCGAGCTTCAAAGTATTCCCGATTCACTAGCTGTATCACTGTGATAATGATGTGACATGAATATTCCAGTGCATTAATTGTGGGACACTCGCTCGACCAGGGAAAATAATTGTCATATTCCGGCTACCAAGCGGTCACGGAAGGGAGGCAGGCATTGCTAATTGTCGAGAGATAAGTCTCAATGCAACTGTGTCCTAGCTGTGAGATATCAAGAGAGATTCTAACAAAATAAATAAAATGACGGATCGACAATTGGGATAAGTGTTATCCCATTCTCGACTTGGTTTCAGCTGACACAAGGATCATGAGTAACAGCTACAACCATGCAGAAGGCATTGAATGCAATAGCATGAAGACCTTGGTATCTGACAATACCCGCAGCATGTCTTCATTTCTGTAAGAGCGTCGGAATATCCTGAATCGTGGGATAATATAGGATGGAGAAATACCGTTTGTGCCAAGATATCAGATTTGCGCGAGCTTCTCACCCCCCTTTGGGCGTTAGGGTGATGCTGCCTTATAGCTCACCCCGGGTCACTATTGGCCTGTGCACATAGAATCGATTTTAGTGTGGAAATAAGCTGACTTCCCTCAATAAAAGTCAATGGACGACGCACCCAGTGATCTACCTTGCTCATTTTACATGACTAGGTACCTACTTTAAGGCCACACCCGCCAAAGGGGTAGTGTAAGTCTGGTTACTTTGGTTCAGGCAATGCAGAATCCATCGCCCCTCTCGCCCTTCTTACTGAATGACCAGGGTGTGTTATTACCGTTCTACATGACCAGCACTACAGCACTGTGCGGACACTGATGAAATGAGTTCCCAGGAAATCACGTGCCAACAAACATCGGTTGTTGTGGTTTACGATCTAGTACGATTGTAGCTAGTGTCTTGGCACCTCGGACCTATTTATTGTGAAGGACCGAGCAGCC